>OZ020193.1:24860707-25460707 GCA_963971165.1 Philopedon plagiatum | reverse complement strand
AGTTATGGGAGGCATCGTTCCAACACTTAGGGCTCTGTTTAAGTCCATATAAAGACTTATTAAGTTTACACACATACTGTTCGTCTCTCATATCTTCGGGTAAATACATATAAATTTCTTCGAGTAAAGTTCCATGCAAAAATGCAGTTTTTACATCCATTTGCTCCATATACATATTTTCTTTGATTGCAATAACTAATAATGTTTTTAATGTTGACAGTTTACCAACAGGTGCATAGGTTTCGTTCCACTCAGATGTTTCGTAACCTTTGGCAACCAACCTCACTTTATAAACACCATTATCCTTTCTTCTAAAAACCCATCTACTATTTATTATGTTCTTTCCTTTTGGTTTTTCAACTAAAGTCCAAGTAGAATGTTTTTCATGTGACTTTAATTCTTCATTTAGAGCTTTTAACCACTCTTCTTTTTCATCTGATTCTAAAGCTTCCTTTTTTGTTCTTGGTACATCATACATAATTTCTTGTACGTTAAAAGCTGAAAATTCACATTCATAGAATTCATCACATTCATAATCTTGCAAATATAGTGGCTTTCTTCTGATTCTACTATCTCTTTTAGTATCTGAGTTAATTTTTGTTTCTTTTGTCTTAATTGGTTCATTATTTTGTTCTTCATTTACGTTACTAGTTCTTTCTTCAATAACTGTCTGGTTTTGTTGTTTCATATTTATTATTTCTGAATCTATGTAAATGATTTCTTTCATTTTCTTTTGTTCATTTGAATATAACATCTCTTGCAAGAATAACTTTTCTCTCTTCAGTGTTCCATAGTCTATATCCATTATTACAATATCCAATCATATATAACTTGACTGATTTTTCTGACATTTTACTTTCTCTGTGTTCCTTATTTATATATGTGTAAGCTTCTGCTCCAAAAACTTTCAGTTTGTCATATTTAGGAAGTTCTCCATACCATATTTGGGCAGGAATTATTTTATTTACAGTAGGTAGTCTATTAATAATATATACCGAAGTAATGACTGCTTCACCCCACATATCTTTGGTAAAACTTGTGTCAGCCAACAAAGTTCTTGCTTTTTCAATGATGGTTCGGTTCAGCCTTTCGGCCTTTCCATTTTGTTGAGGGGAATATGCTATTGTAGTTTCTATTTGGATACCTTTTGACTCACAATATTCCTTAAAAGCGTTATTTATGTATTCTTTGCCATTGTCACACCTAAATCTGGATACTTTTGAATTAAGCTTCGCCTCCACCATTTCTATATACCTTTTGAAATAATTCAGAACTTCTGCTTTACTTTCTAGTAAATAAATTATGCAAAAATGACTAAAATCATCTAAAAATGTTAACATGTACTTCTTATTGTCATGTGTAGCAGGATTAATTGGACCACAAAGATCAGAATGTATTAGTTCCAACACTCTTGTAGAGCGCTGATATTCATTGTTAAAAGGCAAACGTGTCTGACGACCTTTTAGGCAAGCTTCGCACAAAATTTCTGTTTCTGAAGTTTCACATTCTATCACATTTTGTTTCTTCAACCCTTTCAGTTTTTCAATAGAAGCATAGCCGAGACGTCTGTGCCATATTTCATCATTTTCGGATATTGAGTAAGCTTTTTGAGCAAATACTTCTTTAATTTTAAACTTTATTTCATATAAATTGTTCTTTCTGTATCCTTCTTTAATGACATTTTGATTCTTGTAAACAAAAACTTTGTTATTCTCAAACTTTACACCAAAGCCAGACTGTTCAATCTTATTTATTGATAACAAGTTACTTCTTAATTCTGGAACGTACAGGACATTTGTTAACTTACAATCTTCGGTCACAATAGTACCAATTTTAACTGCCATTAAAGACTCTTCTTTCTTAGCAATGTTTATTTTAATAGGATTTCTTAATACAATAGATCGCTGAAAATATTTATCTGTATTGATTAAATGATCTGATGCTCCAGAATCAGCATAAAAATAAACTGACTGATCTTTATTTTCTGTTTGTCCTATACCTCCAGCCATAAAACAAATTTCATTCGGTTCTGATGTTTCTTCACTTACATTTGCTTCTCTGGTGGTATTACCCTTTTTCTCGCCCTTTTAATTTGTTTGTACCCTAAACTTACATTCTGATTTCTTATGACCTTTCTTTCCACAATTATAGCACTCAAAATTGAAAGGTTTACTGTTTCTATTTTTATTTATTTGACATCTGTTATTGTTATAAAAAGCATGAGAACTTTCACTATCACCTCCTTTCAATCCTTTTCTTTTAGTTTCTTCTTCTATTAATCGGTTCTTAACAAATTCTAATGTAAGATTGCTACTGTTAATTGTCTCAATTGCTGTTACAACATGATCGTAGGAACTTGGCATGGCTAGCAATAAATAGCAAATAATTTCACTATCGCTAGGTTTGGCATCAGAACTTTTTAGTTCCCGTACTAATTTGTCAAACTGAATAATAAATGTATCCAAGGACCTTTCATCATTATACTTTAAGATTAGCAACTTTTTTCTTAACAACAACTGTGAGGCTATCCCTGTTCTTTGAAATGTGGAAGTCAACTTGTTAATAATTCTTGCTGCAGTACTACATTCTTTTACTAGTTCGAGATGACTATCTGCAATACACTGTACTAAAATATTCTTTGCCTTTACATTTTTCGACTTCTGATCGGTAGTTAAATCCGTTAGTTCTTTATCGTATGATTCATCTAGTGTTTCTAAAAGGCTGTTCTCTTCCAAAACAAGCTTGATTCTAAAAAGCCAATTTCCAAAGTCCACACCACTGAAGGGCGTTACCCCGTATTTGTTTATTCTGTATTCTGTCTCCATATTCTACTGCGGGACTGGGCCCATAACCTGAACACTAACTTTTGGAAACAGAAATAAATATTGTTATTCTTAAAAGCTTGTTTTATTTCTTAATAACCTTTTTCTAAACAATACTTTTTACGACTCCATTTTATTCAATTCTACACTAGCACAGTGTCACAAACATTTTTTACTAACTAAACTTATTACTAGATGCAGTGTTACCAACCTAACCTTACTAACATTTTTACATGAAATTTTCAACTTATTTTATTTGAGCAATAATTTGATAGCGAAAATGTTTCATCCTGTATATTATTTCGAGTTTTTACGTACTAGGTAATAAATAAAATGTTTTTATACTAAATTTAAGTAGGTATGTACCTACATTATTTCAACACCCTGTATATATACAAAAATACGAATTTACCTAATTCATCATCTTTTTACGTGAAATTTTCAAGTTATTTTATTTGAACAATAATTTGATACCGAAAATGTTTCATCCTGTATACTATTTCGAGTTTTTACTAGGTAATAAATAAAATGTTTTTATACTAAATTTGAATACATTATTTGAACACCCTGTATATATACAAAAATACGAATTTACCTAATTCATTATCTTTTTACATGAAATTTTCAAGTTACACGCGATTCTATTAATTCCATTCCTCGGGCGACCGCCTCGTTTCGTTATTTACTGGATGTCGGAGTGGTGCCATCTATACCAAAATAGCCAAACTAGAAAATCCGTTGCGTCAACTGTGAAGTGATATTCTGCGTAGCCGTGGTGACAGGCATTAAAAGAAAGTGAATCGGAAAAAAAGAGCGAGATCTCGCTCGATCGAGCAAGCGGTGGCAACGCTGGACACCACGAGTCATTTTTTTTGATGATATGTACGTTGGAAAATGGCGAATTTGGCTCTAAAATGACAAATTTAACCGGTGATGACTTTTTATCAACAACTTGCACCTGATTGAATAAATTAAAAGGCTGTTTTCAAGACGATGACGTCAGCAATGGCGTCAATAATTAAAAGACCGCTTTGTCGCGAAAACGCGCCGGTATTAGATACCGTTCCAAAATTTAAAACCGTTCATCTCGCCAAAAAATCCCCTTGGTCTTTAATTTTTTACGTCTATGGTCTGACCGCTGTCATAATTCCTGTCACTTTTATATCAACCAGAACACAGAACACGAGGCGGTAATTGTAGACCCTCGTGCCGTGACGTCACTCTCCTCGCCGTCGTTTTGCCGCCGTTATTTGAATAATTGTTATGATTGTTTAAAGCCGAAAATTTAAATCAAGTCCTTTTTCTGATTTTATTCCTATTTGTATAAATGAATATTTCGCAAATCAGTATTTATATATTATTTTTAATACTGTTTACAAAATACTTGATGCTCCCTAATTTCCATTACCTTGCAAAACTAGGTGGGTATGTAGGAATTTATACCTATTAGGATATAGTAGTTTACCTATAAAGTGCAGAAAGTGCAACTTTTTCGCACGCGATTGCAGTTGGCCGAACGACGCGAAGTTCGGCAAGCAATCAAGGGCGGAAAAGGCACTTTACGTACGTGTTAGGTACAACCTTTTTTCTACTCCCGTGAGGGAAGTACTCACTTAACAGAAATATATATATATATATATATATATATATATATATATATATATATATATATATATATATATATATATATATATATATATATATATATGTATATATATATATATATATATATATATATATATATATATATATATATATATATATATATATATATATATACAGCGTGTCTTCGGAAGTTCTTACCATATGGAAAAAATTTTTATTATTGATTTTACGAAAAAAGTGCCTCTATATAAAAAGTTCTGCATCGTGAGAAAATAGCATTTCCATTCACAAATTTGATCTAGTACATACATGGTGGCTCAAAAATGTAAAAGTCCTAATACACTTGAAGCTAAAAGGACATAAAATCGTTATTTAAAGGTAAACTGCCACTGCAAATGTGCTAGAATTAACTTTTTTATGTTAGTAAATTAGGTTTGGAACATACAGGAGGTCCCAAACATAAAATTAATTTTTTGTATCGCCTTTACAAAAAAGTATATCTTCATAAAAAGTTCTACATTGTGAAAAAAGAGCATGGTTATTCAGAAATTTTATATAGGACATACAGGTGGCAAAATAATTTAAATTGTACCTTTCAGCTCTTTAAGCCACCCTGTATTGTCCTACATCAAGTTTATAAATAACCATGCTCTTTTTTACAAGGTTGAACTTTTTATGAAGACATACTTTTTTTGTAAAGTTGATAATAATTTTATTTTTGGGACTCCTGTATGTTCCAAACCTAATTCACTAACATACAAAAAGTTAACTCTAGTACATTTACAGTGGCAGTTTACCTTTAAATAACGATTTTGTGTCTTTTTAGCTTCACGTGGATTGGGACTTTTACATTTTTGAGCCACCCTGTATGTCCAAGATCAAATTTTGGAATGACGATGCTATTTTCTCATGATGCAGAACTTTTTATAAAATCAATAATAAAAATTTTTACCATATGGTAAGAACTTCCGAAGACACGCTGTATATATATATATATATATATATATATATATATATATATATATATATATAATTTCTTTTAACTATAAAAATTTATTTATTCAATCAACAATATTAATTGAAAAATGGCAATTTGTTGCTTTTTATCAAATTGATTGAAGTTAGATTTACTAGATTTACTTACTATTTTTTGATGATTTTAGTGTGGAAAATAGCACTTTTCCAAATTTTTTTCATGTTTCACACTAAAAAACAGTGCCGAGAGTAAAATCTAGAAAAATGTAGAATAGTGCCACTTTCCGCACTAAAAATCATCCAAAAATAGTACGGAAAGTACACGCTTTCCGCACGTAAGTAGACCTACTCATTTTTTATTACAATAATAAATAACTGAAAAACATATGATCTCAGGGAAAACATTTTTTTATTAAATGAAAGAATATTAATGTATAATATAGAATAGAGTAAGTAGGTATATCCTTTATGTAAATACTTACAAATACTTGTGGTCATTCTCTGGATTACAAATTACAACTAGTTCGTTGTTTAACATTTCCTTTACCAAGCCTTTTTCTTCTAACGAACTTTTACTAACACCATGAGAATGTTTCTTTCTTTTATTTTTTGTAGAGAAAAATGTCTGTTGCTTAATTATTTTTTTATTTCCTGGTTCCTTTAATAAACTTGGATTTTCTATTGTAAAATTACTAGAAATAGAGCCTACTGATAAAGCAGTGTTTAAATTGGCAATCATTATTTTTTTTTGTTCATCACTAATATATTTTGAGTCTGCTAACTGGAAAATACTAAGTGCCTTTTGTTTAAGTTGATCTCTTAGGCTATGTCCTAATTGCACGAAAATTTTGATCGCGCGAGCGTGCGAGCGACGCGATAAAAAATTAAACTAAATAAACTTATGTGGTTGTCCAAATTGGCCGTTATTACGCGAGCGAGCGACCGAACGCGATTCCATCGCGTCGCCGAAGTGTTTTGATTTTCAAAACAGTTTGTTTTTCATCGCTCGCTCGCGTTATTATGGCGATTCCTGGGACGGAATTATTAATTTCGGAAGTACAGAAACGGCCTGTACTATGGAAAAAATGGGCACCGCAATACAAAAATAGATTATCCTATGTGCCTAAGAATATAATTAAAAGTTTCAGCTTGCATCCTTGTGTATTGAACAAATAAGCGTGGATCATCTCTCAGTTTTAAGTAAAGATGAGGAAATTCTCCAAATTTTAGCATGTCGTAATATATTGCATTGACTTGGGAACGTCTAACTTTTCTTTTTCTTGAAATAAATTGATATCTTAGATAAATATTGCCACTTACCAATATACGTCCCTGTTATTCGCGAGACATTTTGTGACTGAACCAATTAGGACAGAGCAGCGATGATCGCACGCTTCATCGCCCGATCACGCGTTTATCGCGTCGCTCGCACGCTCGGGCGATCAAAATTAGGACATAGCCTTAGGCTATGTCCTAATTGCACAAATTTTGATCGCGCGAGCGTGCGGGCGACGCGATAAACGCGTGATCGGGCGATGAAGCGTGCGATCATCGCTGCTCTGTCCTAATTGGTTCAGTCACAAAATGTCTCGCGAACAACCGGGACGTATATTGGTAAGTGGCAATATTTATCTAAGATATCAATTTTTTTCAAGAAAAAGAAAAGTTAAACGTTCCCAAGTCAATGCAACATATTACGACAGGCTAAAATTTGGAGAATTTCATGATCTTTACGTAAAACTGGGAGATGATCCACGCTTATTTGTTCAATACACAAGGATGCAAGTAGAAACTTTTAATTATATTCTTAGGCACATAGGATAATCTATTTTTGTATTGCGGTGCCCATTTATTCCATAGTACAGGCCGTTTCTGTACTTCCGAAATTAATAATTCCGTCCCAGGAATCGCCATAATAACGCGAGCGAGCGATGAAAAACAAACTGTTTTGAAAATCAAAACACTTCAGCGACGCGATGGAATCGCGTTCGGTCGCTCGCTCGCGTAATAACGGCCAATTTGGACAGCCACATAAGTTTATTTAGTTTAATTTTTTATTGCGTCGCTCGTACGCTAGCGCGATCAAAATTTTTGTGCAATTAGGACATAGCCTTAGGGTTTCTTTATCTTTTGTATGAGCAATTTGAGAAATTCATTGTTTGACTTCAGTATCTGTAGTGGTGGATTGAGTCATGCTTTCGTTATGGTAGTTACTCAAAATTGTGTTTTTCAAGGCAAAATAATGTAGGGGAAGGGGGGTCACATTCGGCCTCTAAAGGCTTTTCTTGGTATATTTTATCCCCATATATTTTAAATGAGTTCATTTTTATTTTATTCTTTAAATATGCTGTTTATATATAAAGTATCAGCCACTTAATGGTTGTTCTAATGTAAAAAAAAATAATTAGAGAATTTTTTTAAAAGCCCTGCAAGTGGCCAATGTGCCCTCGTGTGGGGGCAGTTTTGGCCATAAAATATATTATTGTTAAAAGTATTTTTACCAAGAATATTAATGATAAAACCCAAGTTAACTCTTAGGAAGCTTTATTTCAAACGTTTATTGCACAACTAGAGTCCCAAAGTTAAAATAGAAGTTATAAAACGAAGCTGTTCTCGCTGTTCCTGTTTTTGACGGTTGCTCAAATTTGGATATTATGTCATCTATTTCAACATCTGCCAGGTCATCAATCGGTGGAAAATAAAATGTGGTTGAATGGCCTCGTCTGCGAAGAAATTTTACTCGCACAATGCCGGAATTTACGGCCATAATTTGTCCAATATAGTGAATAATCGTATTTTTGATGGATGGAAATCTTACTAAGACAAAGTCTCCCTTTTTTGGATCATAATTTTTTATCTCTAGGTCAAGGTCTTCCATTTTATCACTAAGATCATCATCAGTGTCATGAATGGACACATCAGACTTGCTCTCACTGGAAGTTTCTGTTTTTTCAAGCTTTCTTTTTTTATGCTATTTTTGGGCAGTTCAAAATTTATATTCTTGGCTGTTTTCCTTTTTTTGGCTTCTTTCGTCCTTATTCGTTTAATTTCCTTCAATCTTTCTTTTTCTTCCAATCTTTCCTTTTCCGGAGTATCCGTATAGATGCGTGACTGTCCAGGTTCGCGTTTACTCTTAGTTGTCTTTCTTATAGCTTGTGAATAGGGTATAATGGCATCTGAAATAAAAGGAAAATTAATAGGGGGCACTTTCGGCCACCGGCCCAATGTACCCCCATAAATGATGGCCGAATGTGCCCTCGATGTACATTTTAAGGAAAAATTACCTACACCTAAAATTTTTTGAGGTTAGATTTCATACTCATTTTTGCTTTAAAAGATACTTTTAAGCACTTCTGATAATATATTATTGAAACATATAACACACATGGTCTCTAAATAACAGAATTAAATAAACAACGATAATATTTACCTTGAATCAGCTTTTTCTCATAAACCTCATGGAATTCTACAGAACTGATAATAACCATACAAAACATGGACGGTGGCTGGTAACAGTTAGCAGCAACACGTATCACATAAATTTGCGCGCGAAATTTAACCAGGGTTTGAAATAATAAACGTGGCTGAATGTGCCCTCCTGCCGAATGTGCCGCCCCTTCCCCTATGTGTTTACAACCTGTTGTTTTAATTAAAAAGTCAATACAGGTGCATTTATAAGAATGAATGCAAATTTTGCATTAACTGCACTTGATATTACAGCAACTTGTAGATGTTCCTCTTTCTATTATGTGTTTCATTGTAACCTTCTAATTTATATTTTTATATACATTATTTTCACACTGAAAAATAGAGAAACTGATTGTTAAAGCAGCTCTGTGTCTGGCTGTAATGGTACTATCGGCACTTTTTCCTTTTCCAGTATCTTATGAATACATTTATCCAAACGCTTTACTTTTTTCCCATCCAAATAAAAATATTTCAGTACTTTGTGAAAGCTTTCAATATTCATGTTTGTATTAACTTTACATCCTTTTCGATAACAATATGCCCACTCTTGAAAGTTGTTACTATAGTTCTGGGAAAAATACAATCCAAAATTATGAGTGTCAATATCTGTCAAAAGCTTTGCCAAGTTATTTAAACTTTGAATAGATTGAACTGGGTCCAACATATATTGTACCTAGTTCTTTCAACATTTTGTAGACATATGATTTTTTTTTCATTATCTGTAATTTTTCCTAAATTTGTTTGCCAAGCTCTATCAACATGCCAAGCATAAAATAATCTTTTTTCAGCTGATGTCATAACCTTGGTCCAAGCATTGTAAAATGTATTTGTAATATCACTCATAAATACTTGTGTTTTAATTTCTCCAATTATTTCTTTAATTTTCAAAAACAAAAAATCATATATAAAAGTATCCTTTCGATTGCTAAATAAAAATGCTACTGGAAATCCATTTCCAAATTCGTCCTTCACTAAAATTGTTGTTAGTTCGAAATCATAAGGATTTAAGCCATGGGTTCCATGTTCCATCAATTGAAATAAGATTGGATCCAAACTTTAATAAAATGTCTTTCTGCACAGCATTCATAAGTACCAAACAGAAATCTTTTTCTTGAAAATTTTCCGTAATTACACCTTGTTTTTTATAAAAAAGCACAGGTGAAGAATCAGCCTGAAAGCATTCCGATACCCATAAATCGACACTTGTGGCATCATCCTTATGTTTACATCCCTCTTTTGAAACAATTCCAAAGGAATTCTTAATATTTTTTACATCTACTTTTGTAATCGTGTCAACTCTTTGCAACGTTTCTCCAATTTGATCTCGAATGTTGCTCACAATGCTAAAATAAAAAAATATATTAAGAAAACTATACCTAATATTCCATTGATTAAATAATAAAACAATGAAGTACAAATTCCTTGACAAATTCTTACTGGAAAATACGTATGTATATATATATATATATATATATATATATATATATATATATATATATATATATATATATATATATATATATATATATATATATATATATATATATATATATGTATTTTTGGCAGGTTCTTGGACTGTTGATATATATATTGTTTTTAATTTTGTTTTCTTGGGGATTTAGTCCGTTGTGAGGCAAATAAAATGTGGTGTTTTTGGTTACATTTTATATTACTAACGTTTCGGTAATAGATATACCTTCATCAGAGTGCAGTAGCTGAAAACATTTTTTTATTTTAACAGTTTTTAGGTAATATTCTAGGAACTAGTTACTAAGTTTATATATAAGTATAAAGGTGTTACCTTTTATTAAAAATCCAAGGATTGGCACATTGTACTGCGAGGCACTTTATAAAAAATTGCACTTTCTGTTACTTTGAAGTTTTTAAACAGATAAGTCGGTATATACATATTTAGTCTAGCTTTATTAAATAGTAACTGAAAAACGCACATCTACTTTTGGCGAAGGGTCGTCTGACAATTTGGGAGTGTTTGCCAGATGTATTTATTTGGCTTAAGGGGTCCAATTATTGTTTTGAGGTCTATGTGTTTTTATTTATTATTTTTTAATTAATTAGTTATTAGTATTATGTAGCTTGTGAGAAGGGTGAGTTTATTTTATAATATTATGGTAAATTTTGTGAAGGTTTTTTGTGTCGGATTTAGCGTTTATAGCGTTTTTGTTTCTTTGGATTTCGATCATTTCAAGTATTTCTCGTTTTTTAGAATGATTTTCTGTATTTAGGATTTTTGTGTTTTTATAGTTGAAAGTATGTTGATGTTCGTCGCTGTGATGTGATAAGGCAGTCTTGTTTTTTTTGTCGAATTTGTGTCCATTTATTCTGTTTTTTAAGTGTTGGCTGGTCTGTCCAATATAAACGGCGTGGCAGTTATTGCATGGAATTTCATACACAACGTGAGTTTTTTTATCTTTGGGGATTGTTGATTTTAGCTTGCTGAAATTTTTTCTTAAAAGATTGTGGCCTTTGTGGCTGACAGTTATGTCGTGGTTTTTAAAAACGTTTTGAAATTTTTTCTGATAGGTTAGGAATATATGGTAATGATAAGTAATTTTTATTATTTTTTGTTGTATGTTTGTTGTTTGGGTGTGTGTTGTAAAATTTGTGTATTCTTTCTTTAAAAATTTTGTTTATAAGCTGCTGCGGATAGTTATTTATTTTTAAAGTTTCTTTTGCTTTGTTGATTGCTCTTTCTCTAAATTCGGGATCAGATAGTTTTATGCTGCGGTCTGCGAGCCCAATAATAACGGTTTTTTTTTGGGATAGGGGGTGCTGTGAGTCAAAATGTAGGTATCTTGCAGACCAAGTTTTTTTAGTGTACCATTCTGTTCTTATTTTGTTGTTTTTATTGTATAGAGTTAGGTCAAGAAAGTTGATTTTGTTTTCGTTTTGTTTTTCTATTGTAAATTGTAGTTTGTGGTGGTAACTGTTAAATTTTTCTAGAATCAAGTTGCATTTATTTTTGGGTACAGCTGTTATACAGTCGTCGACATATCTGTAGAAAAACGGTAAAGGGAAATCTAAGGGCGGGATTGTGTTTTCTTCGAGGTCTTCCAGGACGAGTTGGGCAATTACACTGGAAATTGAGGCACCCATAGCACATCCATCTATTTGTTTATAGAATTTTTTTTCATATTGGAAATATGTGGAGTTTAAGGTGATTTCAACCGCATTTAGAAATTCGTTTAGTGGTATGTCGGTGAAGGATTTTATTTTATCCCATTTTTTTGTTATTATTTCTTTTGTAAGATTGATAGGTATGTTTGTGTATAGTGATATAACGTCTAGAGATATCAGTAAGTGATCTTCGGGGATAATTATATTTTTAATTTTATTTTTGAAATCCATCGAATCTTTAATATAATAATTGTTTTTGTTTACAACGTTCTCTAAAATATTTTTTAAAAATTTGGAAAGGTTTTCAAATGGAGATTGGATGCACGACACTATGGGTCTAAGTGGAATATCCTCTTTGTGCAATTTCGGAAGTCCGTATATTCGTGGGGGTAGGGCGTTGTGAATTTTTAGTTTTTTTGCGGTGTTTGGTGATATAAAGGTTTTGTTTTCCCAATGTGTTATTATATCGTTGTTTTGTTTTTGGTATATGTTTGTTGGGTCGTTTCTTAATTCTTTATAGGTTTTGGAGTCTTGTAATAAGTTGGTCATTTTTTGTTCGTATTCGGTGGTGTACATTATAACAGTTTTATTGGTTTTGTCGGGTACCAATACTTTTAGGTTTTTATTTTTCTTTAAGAATGTTTCTGTTTTTCGTGTTTTTCTGAGTAATTCTTTTTTTGTATTGTTTTTTGTCGCGTGATTAAAGTTATTTTTATAATTAGTTATAATGTTGCAGCAGGTCGACCTTAGTTCATCTTTTTTTTCATTGCTTAGATTAGTTAGTGAGGTTTCGATGTTGCTAATTATTTCAGCTGTGGGAATGTCTTCTTGTTTTTCGTAAGGTATTCCTAGAATATTACCTAAAAACTGTTAAAATAAAAAAATGTTTTCAGCTACTGCACTCTGATGAAGGTATATCTATTACCGAAACGTTAGTAATATAAAATGTAACCAAAAACACCACATTTTATTTGCCTCACAACGGACTAAATCCCCAAGAAAACAAAATTAAAAACAATATATATATCAACAGTCCAAGAACCTGCCAAAAATACATATATATCAGCATGGGTGAAAATATGCTAAATTTCAACACCGTATACGCAAAATACGGTCAAGCTACTGAAAACAAAATCAAACTGTTCTGTAAAGTAAATCAAAAACTATGTAACCAGCGAAACAGACGAATTTTCCTACTACGTTGTAAGGATGAAAATATAGTTCCTACATTTTTAAATTTTAAGTTAAACCACATCCTCTTCAACTGTAAAGACCTTGAACAAAAATTCAAGGATTGCGCCGTAAAAAACTTTATAAAAAATACCCTTAACCTTCTAATCACTGACACAACCAAAACCATAAACAAATTTGAAAAAGAAAAAACCACTCTTGCAGCCTCACTAGCAGCAATTATACCACCTGATTTATTAAATCCTTTTTTCGAAAAACTGTCAGAAAAATATGAAACGATATTTCAAAAAATAAAACAAAAAAACATAAAAAAGATAAAGAAACAAACAAGCAAAAATATATCTGACAACAACATTAAAAAAAACGCTTCTTGTTGGATCGACAACCTAACTGACGTTAGTATTCCTGACGATGTGAAAGAAATACTTAGTTTGGGACCAAAGTTTGCAATACCTTACGAAAAACAAGAAGACATTCCCACAGCTGAAATAATTAGCAACATCGAAACCTCACTAACTAATCTAAGCAATGAAAAAAAAGATGAACTAAGGTCGACCTGCTGCAACATTATAACTAATTATAAAAATAACTTTAATCACGCGACAAAAAACAATACAAAAAAAGAATTACTCAGAAAAACACGAAAAACAGAAACATTCTTAAAGAAAAATAAAAACCTAAAAGTATTGGTACCCGACAAAACCAATAAAACTGTTATAATGTACACCACCGAATACGAACAAAAAATGACCAACTTATTACAAGACTCCAAAACCTATAAAGAATTAAGAAACGACCCAACAAACATATACCAAAAACAAAACAACGATATAATAACACATTGGGAAAACAAAACCTTTATATCACCAAACACCGCAAAAAAACTAAAAATTCACAACGCCCTACCCCCACGAATATACGGACTTCCGAAATTGCACAAAGAGGATATTCCACTTAGACCCATAGTGTCGTGCATCCAATCTCCATTTGAAAACCTTTCCAAATTTTTAAAAAATATTTTAGAGAACGTTGTAAACAAAAACAATTATTATATTAAAGATTCGATGGATTTCAAAAATAAAATTAAAAATATAATTATCCCCGAAGATCACTTACTGATATCTCTAGACGTTATATCACTATACACAAACATACCTATCAATCTTACAAAAGAAATAATAACAAAAAAATGGGATAAAATAAAATCCTTCACCGACATACCACTAAACGAATTTCTAAATGCGGTTGAAATCACCTTAAACTCCACATATTTCCAATATGAAAAAAAATTCTATAAACAAATAGATGGATGTGCTATGGGTGCCTCAATTTCCAGTGTAATTGCCCAACTCGTCCTGGAAGACCTCGAAGAAAACACAATCCCGCCCTTAGATTTCCCTTTACCGTTTTTCTACAGATATGTCGACGACTGTATAACAGCTGTACCCAAAAATAAATGCAACTTGATTCTAGAAAAATTTAACAGTTACCACCACAAACTACAATTTACAATAGAAAAACAAAACGAAAACAAAATCAACTTTCTTGACCTAACTCTATACAATAAAAACAACAAAATAAGAACAGAATGGTACACTAAAAAAACTTGGTCTGCAAGATACCTACATTTTGACTCACAGCACCCCCTATCCCAAAAAAAAACCGTTATTATTGGGCTCGCAGACCGCAGCATAAAACTATCTGATCCCGAATTTAGAGAAAGAGCAATCAACAAAGCAAAAGAAACTTTAAAAATAAATAACTATCCGCAGCAGCTTATAAACAAAATTTTTAAAGAAAGAATACACAAATTTTACAACACACACCCAAACAACAAACATACAACAAAAAATAATAAAAATTACTTATCATTACCATATATTCCTAACCTATCAGAAAAAATTCAAAACGTTTTTAAAAACCACGACATAACTGTCAGCCACAAAGGCCACAATCTTTTAAGAAAAAATTTCAGCAAGCTAAAATCAACAATCCCCAAAGATAAAAAAACTCACGTTGTGTATGAAATTCCATGCAATAACTGCCACGCCGTTTATATTGGACAGACCAGCCAACACTTAAAAAACAGAATAAATGGACACAAATTCGACAAAAAAAACAAGACTGCCTTATCACATCACAGCGACGAAAATCAACATACTTTCAACTATAAAAACACAAAAATCCTAAATACAGAAAACCATTCTAAAAAACGAGAAATACTTGAAATGATCGAAATCCAAAGAAACAAAAACGCTATAAACGCTAAATCCGACACAAAAAACCTTCACAAAATTTACCATAATATTATAAAATAAACTCACCCTTCTCACAAGCTACATAATACTAATAACTAATTAATTAAAAAATAATAAATAAAAACACATAGACCTCAAAACAATAATTGGACCCCTTAAGCCAAATAAATACATCTGGCAAACACTCCCAAATTGTCAGACGACCCTTCGCCAAAAGTAGATGTGCGTTTTTCAGTTACTATTTAATAAAGCTAGACTAAATATGTATATACCGACTTATCTGTTTAAAAACTTCAAAGTAACAGAAAGTGCAATTTTTTATAAAGTGCCTCGCAGTACAATGTGCCAATCCTTGGATTTTTAATAAAAGGTAACACCTTTATACTTATATATAAACTTAGTAACTAGTTCCTAGAATATTACCTAAAAACTGTTAAAATAAAAAAATGTTTTCAGCTACTGCACTCTGATGAAGGTATATCTATTACCGAAACGTTAGTAATATAAAATGTAACCAAAAACACCACATTTTATTTGCCTCACAACGGACTAAATCCCCAAGAAAACAAAATTAAAAACAATATATATATCAACAGTCCAAGAACCTGCCAAAAATACATATATATCAGCATGGGTGAAAATATGCTAAATTTCAACACCGTATACGCAAAATACGGTCAAGCTACTGAAAACAAAATCAAACTGTTCTGTAAAGTAAATCAAAAACTATGTAACCAGCGAAACAGACGAATTTTCCTACTACGTTGTAAGGATGAAAATATAGTTCCTACATTTTTAAATTTTAAGTTAAACCACATCCTCTTCAACTGTAAAGACCTTGAACAAAAATTCAAGGATTGCGCCGTAAAAAACTTTATAAAAAATACCCTTAACCTTCTAATCACTGACACAACCAAAACCATAAACAAATTTGAAAAAGAAAAAACCACTCTTGCAGCCTCACTAGCAGCAATTATACCACCTGATTTATTAAATCCTTTTTTCGAAAAACTGTCAGAAAAATATGAAACGATATTTCAAAAAATAAAACAAAAAAACATAAAAAAGATAAAGAAACAAACAAGCAAAAATATATCTGACAACAACATTAAAAAAAACGCTTCTTGTTGGATCGACAACCTAACTGACGTTAGTATTCCTGACGATGTGAAAGAAATACTTAGTTTGGGACCAAAGTTTGCAATACCTTACGAAAAACAAGAAGACATTCCCACAGCTGAAATAATTAGCAACATCGAAACCTCACTAACTAATCTAAGCAATGAAAAAAAAAATGAACTAAGGTCGACCTGCTGCAACATTATAACTAATTATAAAAATAACTTTAATCACGCGACAAAAAACAATACAAAAAAAGAATTACTCAGAAAAACACGAAAAACAGAAACATTCTTAAAGAAAAATAAAAACCTAAAAGTATTGGTACCCGACAAAACCAATAAAACTGTTATAATGTACACCACCGAATACGAACAAAAAATGACCAACTTATTACAAGACTCCAAAACCTATAAAGAATTAAGAAACGACCCAACAAACATATACCAAAAACAAAACAACGATATAATAACACATTGGGAAAACAAAACCTTTATATCACCAAACACCGCAAAAAAACTAAAAATTCACAACGCCCTACCCCCACGAATATACGGACTTCCGAAATTGCACAAAGAGGATATTCCACTTAGACCCATAGTGTCGTGCATCCAATCTCCATTTGAAAACCTTTCCAAATTTTTAAAAAATATTTTAGAGAACGTTGTAAACAAAAACAATTATTATATTAAAGATTCGATGGATTTCAAAAATAAAATTAAAAATATAATTATCCCCGAAGATCACTTACTGATATCTCTAGACGTTATATCACTATACACAAACATACCTATCAATCTTACAAAAGAAATAATAACAAAAAAATGGGATAAAATAAAATCCTTCACCGACATACCACTAAACGAATTTCTAAATGCGGTTGAAATCACCTTAAACTCCACATATTTCCAATATGAAAAAAAATTCTATAAACAAATAGATGGATGTGCTATGGGTGCCTCAATTTCCAGTGTAATTGCCCAACTCGTCCTGGAAGACCTCGAAGAAAACACAATCCCGCCCTTAGATTTCCCTTTACCGTTTTTCTACAGATATGTCGACGACTGTATAACAGCTGTACCCAAAAATAAATGCAACTTGATTCTAGAAAAATTTAACAGTTACCACCACAAACTACAATTTACAATAGAAAAACAAAACGAAAACAAAATCAACTTTCTTGACCTAACTCTATACAATAAAAACAACAAAATAAGAACAGAATGGTACACTAAAAAAACTTGGTCTGCAAGATACCTACATTTTGACTCACAGCACCCCCTATCCCAAAAAAAAACCGTTATTATTGGGCTCGCAGACCGCAGCATAAAACTATCTGATCCCGAATTTAGAGAAAGAGCAATCAACAAAGCAAAAGAAACTTTAAAAATAAATAACTATCCGCAGCAGCTTATAAACAAAATTTTTAAAGAAAGAATACACAAATTTTACAACACACACCCAAACAACAAACATACAACAAAAAATAATAAAAATTACTTATCATTACCATATATTCCTAACCTATCAGAAAAAATTCAAAACGTTTTTAAAAACCACGACATAACTGTCAGCCACAAAGGCCACAATCTTTTAAGAAAAAATTTCAGCAAGCTAAAATCAACAATCCCCAAAGATAAAAAAACTCACGTTGTGTATGAAATTCCATGCAATAACTGCCACGCCGTTTATATTGGACAGACCAGCCAACACTTAAAAAACAGAATAAATGGACACAAATTCGACAAAAAAAACAAGACTGCCTTATCACATCACAGCGACGAAAATCAACATACTTTCAACTATAAAAACACAAAAATCCTAAATACAGAAAATCATTCTAAAAAACGAGAAATACTTGAAATGATCGAAATCCAAAGAAACAAAAACGCTATAAACGCTAAATCCGACACAAAAAACCTTCACAAAATTTACCATAATATTATAAAATAAACTCACCCTTCTCACAAGCTACATAATACTAATAACTAATTAATTAAAAAATAATAAATAAAAACACATAGACCTCAAAACAATAATTGGACCCCTTAAGCCAAATAAATACATCTGGCAAACACTCCCAAATTGTCAGACGACCCTTCGCCAAAAGTAGATGTGCGTTTTTCAGTTACTATTTAATAAAGCTAGACTAAATATGTATATACCGACTTATCTGTTTAAAAACTTCAAAGTAACAGAAAGTGCAATTTTTTATAAAGTGCCTCGCAGTACAATGTGCCAATCCTTGGATTTTTAATAAAAGGTAACACCTTTATACTTATATATAAACTTAGTAACTAGTTCCTAGAATATTACCTAAAAACTGTTAAAATAAAAAAATGTTTTCAGCTACTGCACTCTGATGAAGGTATATCTATTACCGAAACGTTAGTAATATAAAATGTAACCAAAAACACCACATTTTATTTGCCTCACAACGGACTAAATCCCCAAGAAAACAAAATTAAAAACTATATATATATATATATATATATATATATATATATATATATATATATATATATATATATATATATATATACATATATATATATACATCATATATATATATATACATATATATATATATATATATATATATATATAT
Organism: Philopedon plagiatum; assembly: GCA_963971165.1. Classification (NCBI taxonomy): domain Eukaryota; kingdom Metazoa; phylum Arthropoda; class Insecta; order Coleoptera; family Curculionidae; genus Philopedon; species Philopedon plagiatum. Next base: position 25,441,526 of record OZ020193.1, on the reverse strand, counting down.
ATATATATATATATATATATATATATATATATATATATATATATATATATAATATGTAAATGCGAAGATTTACTTCTTCGCTAGTGCAGCGAAAAGGCCGTGAATGAAAAATAAAAATAATGAGGACTATCTTTGATTCTGGTCTGGGTGACCTCCTGCTATCGATTTCTGGGCCCTTACCCATCAGCGGGCAGGCTTACACCCAGGGTGGCTGAAGAACAGACCACTTCGTGGTCTGTTGTCTGTGGTTTGACAAAAAATTTTGACAAAAAACGCTCGGGGGGGGGGGGGTTTGACAAAAAAATGTGATAAATATTGCTTTATTTTCGTTAATTTGGGAAATGGGTAGGGTAATCTTTAGGCCGTTGGGGGGGGGGGGGGGGTTAACCCCAAACAACCTTTGAGTTTTTGCCTCAGAACTTAAGGGTTGAAAATAAAATTGTATACAAACCTCGACGGAAAACATCATTGCTGTCTCGAGGTTTAGTTTATCTCGACGCTACGCGTCTCGATAAACTATATAACCTCTTGACCAGCAATGAAGCATTTTCCGTCTCGGATTGTAATATACTATTATACACCAAATAAAATACACTAAAACAAACTGTTCCAACAAACAAAACATTTTATTTTCTTCGTAAAAAAATATTTACAATTTTTTTTTAAGTTCCTTATATTTTTTTATAATACTCTGTTTTGATCTTTTTTAATTTGAAAAGGACCGTTACCTACCAAGGTAACTGGACCATAAAAAATGAATTGTTTTTTTACTCTTTGAATGTCGTCTTCATGAGGCCAAATAAATTTATCTAAATCTTCTTTGAGAAATTTAATTTTATACTCCTTTTCACCGAGTTTTTCGCAGTTGGATATTTCCGAGGATATTTCAATGACCCTCCCGATATACCATTTGCTGGCCCCGAACACATCATTGTCATAATACACGGCATAGTACTTTTCAAGTTCTATGGCTATTATGTCTTCCTTATTTTCTTCAAGCATTTCCTCAAACATTTCCTTCTCAATTTCTGAATCAGTTATGCTGCAACTTTCAGATGTTTCCGGAACTTGACGAATCTGTGTTTTTGAAATTGGTTTATTTTTTGTGATTTTAGATTTTGGTGCTAATTTTAAACTAGGTTTTAAACTCATTCCTCTTACCCTTAACAGTCTATCACTGGACAGTCTGCCCGATTTATTTGAAAAAAGCCAGCACAGAGTTGATTTCCTAACCAGCATTATTTTTTCGGCAACCTTTATTTTTAAAAAGTTTGGCTTTTGTATTTCTAATTCGCAATCAGATTTCATATAATCTTTTATATTGAGGGTACCTTCACAATTTACAAAATTTTCTAATTTTTCAATATCATCCCCAATATCTGAAACGTCTTCGTCATTAATTTCTTCTTGGTCCTCCGTTGGATTCTCCACATGGACATTTCTAGGATTTTTTAAAGTAATATCGGGGACAACTTCTGTCTCAGCTTCTAATTTCGGAAAATCAACTCTTTCTGTTCCAGTTTTAATATCTTCCTCATTTAAAAATAAACCCAATTCATTCGCATCATGTATGACATCTGCTTTAGCTTCCTTTAATATTTCTTGTACTTTTTCATCTGAAGGCACTAAACTATGTTCGTTGACATTCTTTCCTAGTCTGTCATTAATTTCTCGAGGGAAAATAAAACGATCTCCTAAAAATATATTTAAAAAAGTTAAATATACAAAAAATGGAGCAAAAAATAAATAAATGGTGTCTTGTGTAAAGCCGCCTTCAGACGACTCGTGTATTCGGCAAATATTTTCCACTTGCCTATACTCGTCAAGTCGTGTGAGCGGGATAACTTCATTGGTTTACGTGGACAATTATTGGGCACTTGCCATTTTTTTCTCGTTTACTTGTATACTTGACGAATATATTCATGAATTCGCCGAATACACCGAGTCGTCTGAGGGCGGCTTAATAAGGTATGACCTTTTTTTTAAAGCTTAAAAAAAAATTACAGAAAAAGTAGTAGATATTTAGGTCTGACAAGAAAATGATTTTGAAAGCAGAAGCCGAGGCAGAAGCAATCAAAATTAATTACCTACCTATTTTCAACAAGAACTAAAAAAAAACTAAAATTACCTCGAAAATTACCTATACAAAATCTTTACCTGAAGCAGTTGTTATGTCGTTAAGAAATTGACCTCTTTGGTTTTTATTAAGAAGCTCCATCATATCAAAATTAACCATAGTTGAAAACGTACTGGTCAGAGATCTTGTTTGTCTAAAAAACTTTTCACAAGGTTGACTGCTCATCAACCATGGGACAAAATGTTGATTTGCCGAATTCTCAGTTGTATTAGAGGCATATTTTTGACTTAATATTATTAATGCATGTGCATTAAGTTCAATACATGTATATGTATATGTATTTAAACTCAACCAATTATTTGAGAGATTATATTTAGGATGAACTTTTATCCATTTTCTCCACAGTCTCAGAAAAAATGTTGCATACCACATGAGGTAAATTATTTTTTCAAAGCTTAAATGCTTGTTCAAAAATGAATCCAGTATGTACCGTGTCAGTTTTAAGATTTGTCTAGTTGCTTTAGCTTCTTTAAAATTCTTTAATGCCTCGATGACCATGTTATTAGACATTTTATTGATAGCTTCAAAGTTCATTTTATCAGTAGCTGAATTTATTTAAGTAATGAGTTATTTTTAAACTTCAATAATGTATTAATCTTGATTTTAATTAAAATAAAAGCTAAGAAATAGTTTAGTTTTGATATTGAAATTTTAACATCGTTAAAGTATTTTGTATACTCAATACTCAATACTCAATACTCAAATTTATTCATGTTAATGTGCAAATGCACTTACATACGTCATATAATGGAACAATAATTTAAAACTTGGTCCACAAAAACATTTTAAAATATTTAAAAGATTTCAAAATATTTAAAAAGACAGAAACACTTTACAATTTAAAATTCAGCAAACTAATTAGAAATTGCTCCTAAAATAATATACTTAATTAATATACTTAATTAAACGGATACTTAATCAACTCGAATTAAACTATAACATCTTCACTTAAAAATTCTTCATAAGCATAGAAACACCTTCTTATTAAAAACCTTTTAATTTTATTTTTGAACCGTAAAAACGGTAGGTCAGTAACTGCCAGTGGCAGCTTGTTAAAAAATTTAACGGCCAAATACCCAGGGCCATTCTGACACCTTGTTAATCGATGGTATATGGGGACTAGATTGTGTCTCTGTCTTGTTTCATATCCGTGAACGTCTCCGTGAACCCTGTACAAATCCCTGTATCGCCAGACATACAGCAGATTCTCCAAGATAAAAACTGAGGGCAAGGTCAATATGTTAAGGTCTCCAAAAGCCTGTCTGCAATCATCTCTATATCTAAGTCCAGCAAGAATTCTCAGTGCTCGTCTTTGCAGTGCAAAAATCCTCTTAGCCTGGGGAGCATGGCCCCACGCTAGAATCGCGTATGACAAGACTGGATGAAAGATACCAAAATATGCTGTCCTCAGAGTAGCAGAGGAGACGGTGTTTGCAAGGCCACGCAGGGCATAGAGGGAACTTCTAAGCCTACCCGCCATCTCATTAATGTGTGCATGCCATAGCAGTGTAGGGTCTATATGGACACCCAAAAATTTGACACTATTTATGTTGTTGTTGGCTGCTCCCACATCCCTCAATGAGAAAACCACACTACTTGTCTTATCATCGTTCAAAATCAACTTGTTGGCACAGAACCAGTCCTCCAATCTTTCTCTCGCTCTCATACATCCCTCCACAGCACCCTCCAGGGTACCAGCTGTAAAAGTCAAGGTGGTATCATCGGCAAAAAGCGTAAACTTGGCATCCTCATCGACAGATGGTAAGTCGTTTATGTAGATTAAGAATAAAATGGGTCCTAGGACTGAGCCTTGAGGTACCCCGATGTTAGTAACACTCCGTGCCGATGACTCCCCCCCGATCCTCACCATCTGCACCCTGTCGGACAAGTAAGACCCCAGAAAAGAAACACTGTCACCCGAGAAATGATAACCAAAGAGCTTGTCAAGGAGAATGCTATGAGAGACACAGTCAAATGCCTTGCTCAAATCACAGAACAAGGCATTGCTAAATTCCAAGTTTTCAAATGCATCAGCAACACCTGATACAAGGTCCAAGATTCCCAGGACTGTATTTTTATTTTTCCTAAAGCCAAACTGACAATCACTAAAATATCTGTTGTTTTCAAAAAAAATTATTATTCTCAAAGCTACACACTTTTCAAATATCTTCGAGATTATAGGTAACAAAGATATTGGTCGGTAGTTTTTCGGCATATCCGGGTCTCCCTTCTTAAAAATGGGTGTCACCAAGGCAAGCTTCAGAATGCTAGGAAAAGTGTTTTCTCGAAGGCAAAAATTTATAAGTTTTGTCAAAGGTTCGATAATAAGGTTTTTGACAGATTTAATTAATTTTACATTCAGCCCAAATATATCTAAACTATTTTTATTTTTTAACTTATCTATTGTATCTCTGATTTCAATAAATGAATCTTCTGAAAAGGAGAATGGAGCCTCTGGAGCTGGGATAGCATTCAGATACTCCATATGATTCACGCGAGATGGTGGAATATTATTGACCAAATTAAGAGCTATGTTTGAGAAATAAGTGTTAAATTCATTCGGTGAAACATTAGGATTGTTAGTGCTCTCATTTTTTCTATTATTGCTTTTTTTATTAATGATCTGCCATACAACTTTAGAGGGATTATTTGATGTATTTATTAAATTGTCATTTGCCCTTTTCTTTGCTTGTTTTATTGCATTTTTATATTTTAATTTAAAGCTTTTGTATTCTTGTTCCAAACCCAGATTAGGATACTGTCGGCACAATTCTCCCATGAACTGTAATTGATTTCTCATTGATTTCAATGTGTCATCAAACCAGTTATTATTATATCCCTGGTCAGATCTAACAGTAGAGGTTCTCACTGGGAAAGACTCCGAATATGCCTCCTCAAGCAGTGACAAAAACCGGGTAAACTTTGCATTAACATCCAAGTTATTATCATTTACAAAATCCCAGTCACACACAGCAACCTCATTATAAAACAACAACATACCTTTTCTAGTTAGGGGCCTACACACCTTCTTTTCAGTTGCAAAACTTCTCTCCACACCAACCAAACCCAACTCGATCTCCTGACCCAGATGATCTGAGATTTCCAAATTCACAGTACCCGCAACACAGAACTCTGCAGAAAAGTTCACAAAGACGTTGTCTAAGCAGACACCCGCACGTGTAGCAGTTGTTATTGTCTGAGTAAAACCAAAGCTCTCCAAAACATCGCACAGACAAACCGACTCAGTCTGTTCAGTGCCTAGGTGAACATTAAAGTCACCCGCTAAGACAATATTTTTTTGAGTACCCAGATTAGATAAAACCCCATCAAGATTGTTTAGAAAGGTTTCAAAACAGCCCTGGGGATGCCTGTACATTCCTAAAACATAAAGATTAAAGTCCTTCATGAAAATTCCACAACATTCAATACATTTTTCTATGCTAACCCTATTACAAATATTCAAGCTTTGTGTGTCCAATGTCTTCTTTACAAAAATAACTACTCCACCTCCAATGAAAGTAGTTCTAGAAAAGGAAGCGGCAACTCTGTACCCGTCTAGCCACGGTAATTCAAGTTCCTCCACTGTTAGCCAATGTTCAGTTATGCAGACAATTTGAAACTCCTTATCAGCTAAAAAAGCCTCTAGTTCTTCCGCTTTATTCCTCAGTGATCGAATGTTTATGTGAAGGATTCTCATCTTACTGATGGCAGGAACCGCTAATAGTTGTGATGATTTCTTGTTGGCACCATAGTTTGGCGTTGGAGATTCAGAAAATGGTTGACTAAAACTCCTGCTGGCCATAAACCTGCAGACATATATTCATCCCTTCTCTGATGTGGTACAGCTAGTTTAAAGGAACTTCGCCATTTGCTCTTGATGGTCGTCATTTTTTCGCATGTACAATCGGTGTCTAGATTGTTACTTTTTAGGTACTCCAGTATTTGTTGACTTTCTATTTTCGGGTCGAGCCCGGATATGAACAAATAAGCCATTTTTTTAGCCACTTTTAAACCTGAGATTATTTCCCTTGTGCCCCTGAGTGGTTCGGGCCTAGAAGATTTGTTTGGTTTCGGTTTATTTTGTTTTTTTGCTTTCTTGGGCATAACCTTAATCCATCTGTCATGCTCACTGTCAAAAACGTCATCCGGTATATCCGATTCAATTGGATCCATAGCAACAGATTCTTTTGTTGCCGGTGTTACTACTATGATTTAACAACTGTTACAGATGCCTCTTTTTCTTCGTTTGGAGCTAAGTTCTGACGAGAATAAGTTTTTTTCTTCCCTTTTATCATTTGAGGTTAACTTCACACTGGAGGTCAGTTCTTGGTTCCCGCCTTTTCTGCATTCGTTTTCAGGGTTAAGTTTTCTCGAATTTCCAATAAATGAAATTTTTTCTCTTAAAAGTACGTTGTTTTCTTCTAATACCTTGTTTTTTCCACGTAGCTCTTCCACGAGGGTCTTAAGATAGTGGATTTCGACGTCTCTTTCAGGACAGGTCGAAACATCAACAGTGGAATTTTCCTCATGCTCCAAGCACAATAATCTTGTTTTATCAAGTATTTTTACTTTTTCCAGCCAATCTCTCTTTGTGCATGAGAGATGGAACACTTTTCCACAGACGATGCACACTATAGAACTATTTATTTTCTTCTTGCAACAAAAATATTGCACTTTTTCGTCGGACACAGACTCTCGCGAACTTTCACGGTCCGCCATCTTGATAGTCATCAAGGGTAATAGGTCATATAGGGTAAACAACCCAGTTATTGGACACTTAAGGTTTGTAATAAATTCAGGTGCGTGTTAAAATATTATTAATTGACATAGCAATGTGAGCTTTTGACCATTTTAATTAGAATTATATTGTTTTCAGTCTTTAGTACTCACATTAACTGATTAGAAACTATCTGTTTTTAAACATTTAAAAAAGGAATACCATGCCAAAAAAATTAGTTATTGGACATTTTTTTTAGTAATTGGACACACTCAATCTAGTAATTGGACAGCTTGTAAAAGATAATTTTTATTTTTTTGTTAAGTACCAACAAGACCTACTGACATATCTATAGGCAATACAAATATTAGACGTCTGAGAATATACATACAAATATATATACATTTAATATTTAATAGTATTTGGCATATTCATCCTTATACAGATTGTATAATTCATCTAACTCTTGTTCTTTCTGGTCATCAAGTTTTTGCCTTTCTTCTTGTTTCTGTTTTTCTTTGTCTTCAATTTTTTGCCTTCCCTGTTGTTTCTGTTTTTCCTTGTCTTTAATTTTTTGCCTTTCTTCTTGTTTTTGTTTTTCCTTGCCATCAATTTCTTGCCTTTTATCTTGATTTTGTTCTTCCTTATCATCAATTCTTTGCCTTCCTTCTTGTTTTTGTTTCTCCTGGTCATCAATTTTTTGCCTTTCTTCTTGTTTTTGTTCTTTCTTGTCATCAATTTCTGGCCTTTCTTCTTGTTTTTTGTCTCTCAGATTATTGTTTGTAAATGTCTCATCACTATCCGCATTTTGGTCTCTGAGCTCTCTCTTGTAGATACCTTCCTCGTTCTCAGACTCTTCAAAATTTTCTTCACTGACTGTTTCATCACTTTCCACTTCATAACAATTGTGGCACATAAATAAATCGCCATCCTCGAAATCGGGAACATGTTTCTTGTGATCTTTTGGAATGCATAAATGATAAAAACTATTTTTGCAACTGTCACATCTCAAGTATTGACTCTTGAGGGTCAGGCGTTTTGCACACACAAAACAGATTAGTTCCTCTTTTTGCTTCTTTTGATTGACGAACTTTTTTGGAATTTTCTTTACCTGCAGCTTTTTCTGTTCTTCGTCGTTTCCTTTCCAACTTTTTATTTTCTTCTTCTAATTTAAGAGCCCGCTTAGCTTCAAAACTTTGTTGGTATAGCCTTGATGTTATGGCAAATGAAACACGCTCTATTTGACGCTTGTTTTTTCGTTGAGGCTTATCTGGAATTTGAAGGTAATCGTCAATACATTTACTTGTAGATGGCAAGCTAGAAGCTCGGGACATCGAATGGTCAATGTTTTTATTTAATAGGATGTCAAACTTTTGAAACTTGTTTGTATTTTCGGCATTTTTACTCACTGATGATAAGTTCACAGTACTAATTAAAGTTTCATTCGAATTAGGTGAGGCTGAAACTTCTGCTACATTACCTCCTTGTCTAATGATGACGTTAGCAATCACATGGACTTTTTTCGTGTCTGTATGTTCTGCAGTCGAAATTGAATCAACTTCCAAAGATGAATTTTGTGAATTTTTTTCCAATATTTCGACATTATCAAGAAATTGTTCGGATTCTTTCGATTCGGTGACAGGCCTTTTCGAGTTGAACTCTTCCAATTCAATATCCGGCTTTTTTGATTAGTCACCATTTGTTGGATTTCTGTAACTCTCTACTTCATTTTCTTTATTGGGTTTCCCAAAGTAGTTCCACATCTTGTGAAGTGCTAGAAATTCATCGTTAAATCCTTCTTTGATCAGTATTGCATCGTATGATTTAAATTTACCAATGAGAGTATCTCCAATAAAGTTAGTAAAAGTTTTGTCATCCATCGTAACGGGAGCAACATGTTTTACCTGAAATAAAATGGCCATTATATTTGGGAACTAGTAGACAAATAGGTACTATAATTTGATTTCAAAATAAATGGACATCGCTAGATACCAACCTCTACAAGTTTATTATTTTGTCCCAAGCACTTTGAATAATCTATATTGTCGGGGTTAAATGGGAAGAGTCCGCATGCCCTGAATCCATTTGTTAGCGTCCCCGGCTTAATTACTTCTTTCACTACCTTTTCTAAGAGGAGAAATAGTGATTTTATTGAGAACCTGTCCTGGGTTTTGCTCATAAAATTCTTTCACAGCTTTTTTCCAGCCCAACTTGATTGGTCTAAAGACTGCAACATCACAAGGTTGCAGAATTCTTGTAGCATTTAGATATAATGCAATAACTTCGATATTTAGTTCGTTACAAAGTACACTAAGTTCATAAGTCAAGTGTGACTTATGCCCATCCAGAAAGAGTATCACTGGGAACTTTACATTGTTTTCTATCAAGTGAGGATGAAATATGTTTTTAATGTAATCATAAAATATCTCTGATGTCATCCATCCATTATCAGATCGACCGATTCCCCAATCTGAATTCACTGTGACAGCTATTTTTTCAGGAATTCTTTTGTAGGGATAAATTACCATTGGTGGACATGTCATTCCAGAGGCAGAAAAAGAAAACATTACGGTAATATTTTCTTTTTGGGAACCTTTATCAATGGAATAAACGTTCTTAACACCTTTTCCAGCAAAAACTTTGCCAGTGTTAGGACAGATCTGAAAGCCTGTTTCATCCCCATTACTTATAGATAACAGAAGGATCGTTAAGATCAATATGTTTTGCTGCACTAACAGCTTCACTAGTTCTCTGCACAATTGAGGGATGTCTTCTAAGGAAGGCCTAAAAAACATTTAAATGTTATGGAAAGCTGAAATACTTAATTTAAACCTTCGTTAGAACAAAAAGGTAAATGCTGAAGAATATTTAGTTACACCTTAAACCAACAATCGCCTGGTCTATTATTTGTGAATGGATTAGGTCTTGGGTTTTCTATTAAAAATTTTTGAACACTATTTAGAATATCTTCTTTTTTTCTCGGAAACCCCCTATTAGCTAATTCTTCTATCCACCTAAGAATAAAAATATTTAATTAAGACCTATACATCTTTAACCAAGTTGATGATTGACCCACTTTCCCAGCTGAGATTCTTCTCTAAACGTCAATATGGGCGACGGACCGCAAGTTTCTTTATGGTCGGGATTTTTAACTTTAAACTCCAATGTAGATTTGGGTATACCATATTTTTTTGCGGCAGCCCTTAATCCCATTTTATTGCTCTTAACATCATTTATTGCAGACTCCATGGAGCTAGCATCATATGGGCTTTTCTTTGGCATTACCTATCTAACAATTAAAATCCCTTAAATAGATAAGGTAGTTATTGGACAGTTTAACAGGTAATTATTGGACATGTGTCCATTAACTAGTTAGAACGTGAATAGAATATCAAAACTTATATTCAAAAAATCAGCGTGAAGAAAACTTTAATCTCTTGTATAAAAGAGGAGAATATGATAAAAATCAGTAATTGGACATGGGTCCAATTACTGAAAAAGTTTAATTATTCATTTTAGTTATTGGACAGTCCTTAAAATGTAACCTAACTAAGTTTACTATCAACGGTAAAGTTGTAAATCTCACCTTTTTTATGACTTAATATACTATAAATCTTAGATTCTATATATCTTCACTATTTAAACTAATTTTCACATCACTTTGACACAGAGTTTCTTAACAAAACGAGAAGATAAACTCCCGCTTTTCACATACCAAGGAATAACACGGTATCGCGTCGAAACAGAGAAGACTGACACGTTAAAGTATTAGACAAACACGTGAAAAATGTATATATGATGACATCTATGACGTCTCGAACGAACTATTACAAGTAGAAATCTTCTTTTAGTGTTTCAAAACTAACTGTCCAATAACTGCCACGTGTCCAATACCTGGGTAGTTTACCCTATATCGAGGTATATACAGGGTGCCCGTTTTTCGAGTTCCACCATTGGGATCTCGGAAACAGTGATAGATACAGGGTTGGTTAAATTAGGGCAAAGTTGCAAAATTCGATGCTTAACAAAATGCCACTTCGATATTTAGGATATTCCGAATACTTCCGGAGATATTCGGAAAGAACCGAAATTTTGCAAAATTGTTTTTATTTTTTCCTGACTTTATTTAAAGTTATATTAAAAAATAAATGTCACTTTGTTGTAGGCACATTTTCTCCCCTACAAAATGGCGTTGTCAAATTTAAAATCCGACGTTTCGTTTTGTGGTAATCATCATCAACTTTATTTTTTTAAATACGGACCTGGATTTTTTATTTCAAATTTTAAGACCTCCTACCCCAACCCTGATTTCACCTGTAGAGACAAATTTGGTGCTGCGATTGGCTCAATTAAACTGACACCCCCCTGTCTACAATTACCGCCTCGTCTTGTTACAATTCTGAATTTGTTATTTTGTTGTGCCTTAATGGGGAACTAAATTTTATTTTATAAGAAGAAACCTGCACTTTTCTTCATCATACTCTGAAATATTTCACCAGTTATCTAAAAGATGGCGACTAGGGCTGTAATGTAAAGGAGATTTTAGTGTAAATTTTTTAGTTGATGATAATGAAACAAGTAGGTTGTTAGATGTGTTTACCTCTTTTAATTGTAAACCAACAATTTTTGAGCCCACTAGGGTGACTAAAAAAAAGGCTTCCTGCTTGGATAACATCTTTATAAATTTTTTAAATTTTAAAGACAGCTCTGTAATTGTGTCGGCTCTTTCGGACCATTATGCTCAAAGTATAAACATAAATACTGCAAAAAATGATGGTGATGATGTTAATGTATATTTTACTGCTAGATCTTTTTCAGAAGCTCGGTTAGAGCAATTTTCTCAGGAGATTGTGGACTGGGATTGGCATGATGTGCTGGCGATGACAGATGCTAATCAAGCATACTGTCATTTTCTTAGTGCAATAACAGAAAAATTAAATTTGATTTTTCCGAAGAGAAGAGTTAAAGGTAAGAAAATTTTTTCAAAAAAATGGATAACAAATGGCATAAAAGTATCTTGTAAAAATAAAAGAAAACTCTATTTGAGAATGATTTCAGGAGAAGTAGCTGAATATTTTTATAAAAAATATTGCAATATCCTAAAAACTGTAATAAGAAAAGCTAAACAGTTGGCAAATAAAAATTTTATTGAATGTTCTCGTAACAAAACAAAGGCCACTTGGAATTTAATTAAAAAAATAACAAACCCCGCTTCAAAAAAAACTTCCTTATTTAACAATTTTAGTTTTAGTACAGAACAGGATCTTTTGAATAAGGTAAATCATTTTTTTCATAAATATATGTCCCGATATTAAACATAATGGTAGAATTGATTATTCAAAAATTAATATAAACGTCAGCAGCATATTTTTTGAGCCAGCAACAACTCATGAGGTTCTTAGCTGCATAAAGAATTTAAAAAATAAAAAATCGGTGGGATATGATGATATTCCAGTTACTTTACTTAAGAGAGTGGCTGATAGTATTGCAATTCCTCTAACACACGTCATAAATCTTATGTTTCAGACGGGTGTGTTTCCTGATGAACTAAAAAGAGCATTAGTAAAACCTATCCATAAAAAAGGGGTGGTAGATAAACTTGACAATTATAGGCCTATATCACTACTCTCGAATGTCAGCAAGATATTTGAAAAGATGGTCTTCACCAGGCTAGTACGCTTCATGGAGGCACACTTTATAATAAGTGATATACAAAATGGCTTTCGCCATAACAAATCTACAATTAGGGCAATATATCAGGCTCTACAAAAAATTCTGGTGTCCTTAAATTCAAATAAAACAACAATGGCCATGTGTCTTGACCTGTCGAAGGCATTCGACAGTGTCGATCATACTATATTGTGTAACAAGCTCGAGAGATATGGGATCAGGGGAGTGGCATTGCGCTTGATTGGGTCGTATCTGTCGGAGCGTGAGCAGTGTGTTGTAGAGACGAATAATGGTGAAACACATAGATCACAGTTTTCACACATTAGGAAGGGTGTCCCCCAGGGCTCAATCTTGGGACCCTTACTCTTCATTTTGTATACAAATGACATTGCTTGTGCTGCTGGCTGTGGTAGGATTTTGTATGCTGATGACACCTCCCTGATCTACAGTGAGAACAGTTTGAAGGCATGCCAGGATAGGATAGCTGAGACTCTGGACTCACTTGGGGATTGGTTTGTTTCTAATATCCTGCTTCTGAATGTTTCTAAGACTCAGTTGCTGCACTTTTCCCTGGCACCAGAGGACAATCTTCTTATCAAATACAAAGATACAGAACTTAAAGCAGGAGAGAGTATTTCTTTTCTGGGCGTGTTGCTGGATCAAAAAATAGGCTGGAAACCACACATAAAATTGGTAGCATCTGGTATCAGCAGATACGCATATGCATTAAGAGTAATCAGATATACTGTCGGACAGCAGGCAGCACTTACAGCATATCATGCCTATATCCAGTCTAGGGTAAACTACGGTATTATTTTTTGGGGAAACTCGGTAGAATCTGACCGTATATTTCTACTTCAAATCAAATCAAATCAAATCAAATATCTCTTTAATCAAAAAATTTCACAGTCTTACAAACCCTGAAATTGAATGACGCGGCGTCATATAAACAGTACAGCAAAATAGATACATACTATAACATAGATTTAAAAATTTAAAATAATAAGACAGGAAGCTTACATTTAAAAGAAACAGTTTAAAAAGTATAATTTAAAAAATCAGTCACCGAGTAAGGCTCTATTTCTAAAATCAATCGAAGTAAGGATTTCTTAAAATCAATAAAATTAGTCATAGCTTTAAGATTTGCAGGCAGCTTATTAAAAAATTTTACACTCGCATATGCAGGTCCTCTCTCTGTACTGGATAATCTGTGCAGTGGCACGTTTAAACCCAGATATCTCCCAGATAGCAGACTGACGTCAGTTTCACGTCATTTTTTGGTAATATTCATGACCAGTATGACCTTTCGAATGACGTATATATGACGTACTAATGACGTATATATGTCACAGGTAAAATGACGTCAGCTGACGACGTCATTTTTACGTCGATATGTGACCTTTAATAAACCCTATTCTGACCCAATAATGACGTCTCTATGACGTTTCCTTTTGGGCTTTAACTGACCTAATATTGACCTCATTCGGATCTTTTTATATGAAGCCCCATATTCATAAATCGGTAAACTGCGCGTGTACAGTATATAATAAATCAAACTTTGGGTGCCCTTGCCAGTGTAAAGAAGTGAATAAGCAATGAGCTATTCTGATATCGAAGCAAGATAGATGAGACAGCATTGCTGCTTGGCCACGACGAAGTGTCGATGCAGCAGCAGAGAATAGCACATATACAGCACGTGTGCGGCCGGCAACGCGTACATTCTTCTGTCTTGCAAGAGCCTCGTCTTCAGGGGGGTTCAATTGAGGATTCAAACGCTTTTCAGTCGATTATCAGCTTTATTTTTCGCCAAATAACATGATACCAAATCATAACATGGCCAAATAACAAGGGCCTTCAACATCCAACATAAAAAACGGTCTCCTCTCGTAGAGCGTACAACCACGCTCCTCCTCATGCCGCTCTTAACAACTAACTCCCAATCCCCCCGTTCTCCCTCGTTGTCCGTCTGCTGTGGTCGGCCCCGAAGTTCCCCGAGATTCACCGATCGTCATCCACCCTGTTGCCGCGACCCTCGGTGGATCCGGTTTGTCGGGTATTTCCTTCCACAACACACAAACCACTACATTACCCCCCAACTTAAATACTAAACCAAAATACGTATTTAAGTTTAAACATACAACAAGAAAATTTAAACCTAGCCTACATTACATAGCTAGATATAATATTACAGTATAAATACAACACAAGGAATGCGTATACCAACTTCCAAGCGGCTAAACCAGGTTGGCTGGTGGGGTTTTATATTCCCTTAGATTTACTACATTTTGTCGAGATAACTCTCTTCCGAGGTTATTTCCAATAGCATATGAATTTGGACCGACTTGCTTTACAATTTCGAAGGGTCCCTCGAACAAAAGGAAGAATTTTTTTATGGTCTTATCCTGAGCAGAGGACTGATAATGCGTCCTGACTAATACCTGTTCTCCCTTTTCAAATGTGATAGGTTTACTTTTGGCGCGTTTCTTTTCAGACCGTTTTTCAGCTTTAGTCAACATCTCGTTACGAGCCAATTCCCAAGCCCTTTCCAATGGAAGAGTCTCCACAGAACTCCGCGGAAAGCTAATAATTTTGTCCAGAGGGTTCCTGGCAATCCGTCCTTTTTGTAAATATAAGGGGGTAAATCCTGTGTTTAAATTTATAACCGAGTTCAAACACTCCTCCACAAACCGCAAAGTATTGGGCCACTGGGTGTGTCGTTCATGACAGTACATCCTAAGCAAACGCCCCACTTCCTTTTTATACCTTTCGGTAATATTCCCCTGCGGGAAATATACCGATGTATGTTTCACCTTGATTTGAGCTTGTGCCAGCTCCGCTTTCCAAGATTTGCTACAAAATTGGGTCCCATTATCACTCAACAAACATTCGGGTTTCTGCACCTCCGGAACATACAATTTTAAAATTTTATTCAAAATCGCCCGCGTCGTGGCTCGTCGTAGTGCATAGAGCTTTATAAACTTGGAGAAGGCATCAACAATTACCAACAACTGCGTAACCCTTCCGCGACCTTCTGGCAACGGACCAATGAGATCAAGGCAGACTAACTCGCCAGGCTTACTTGGTACAATTGCATTACACGTCCCCTGAGTAGTAGCCCCGCATTTTGTTTTTTGACATATATCACAACCCGCGACAATTTGTCTTACATGCTTTTGCATTCGTGGCCAAAAAAAATATTGCTTTACATGGAGATAGGTTTTTGCCTTTCCGAAATGGCCTAGTATCCCGTGCTTAACCCGAACAAAGTCGTAAACTTGCCCGAGGGGTACGCAAAGTTTATAACCCGGACAGATATTATCCCCTCTCTTAAACAACAGCCCTTCGTGAATTACATACCACCATTGAATCGAAAATTCTTGTTCCGTAAGAATCTTGGAATCTTTTGCATAATCTTCCAAAAATTCGATCTTATCCCTAATCCATTTCTCCTCCATTTGATCGTTTCGCATATTTTTAAAGATTTTCCTTAATAATGAATAGTCTCCCGAAAGTTTTACCAACGATATATTAATATCCCCTGACTGTACCGATCGCACCGCTAAGGATTCCCTGGGAGTAAAACGTGACAGCACATCGGCTGTAACATTTTCCGACCCCTTGCAATGAACGATACTAAAGTTAAATTCTTGCAAAAACATAATCCAGCGCGAGAGTCGAGCGCTGCGCAATTTACAGGTTAAAAGAAAGCTCAAACTCTTGTGGTCTGACATAACAACTAAATCTTGCCCTAATACTAGATTACGCCACTGCCTTAGACAATGTAAAACGGCCATTGCCTCCTTTTCTGTCACCGTGTAGGACCGCTGACTACCCTTAAAGGTGGCGCTAGTATATGAGATGACCTGGCGTTCTCCCTGATCCGAAAGCCGAAATAAAGTTCCCGCCAGTGCAAAGTCGGAACTATCGCACTGAATGTAAAACGTACGCCGCATGTCAGGATGAACTACCAAACACGCTTTCAAATATGCTTTTTTAATATCGCAAAACGCCGCGTCTTCCTCCTCTTTCCATCTCCACGCTTCTCCCTTTTTTAACAATCTTAACAACGGAACCGTCAAATGGGCGTAATTTTTGCAGAATCGCTGCTCATAATTGACGAGTCCCAAAAATCCGCGCAATTCTTTAATGTTTCGTGGTACTGGAAATTCGTTAATACACGAAACTCTTCCTGGATCCATGGACACGCCCTCCGCCGAGATAACATGACCCAAAAATATTAATTTTCTCCGGAAAAACTGCGATTTCCTCAACTTCACTGTGAGCCCGACCGATTGTAGTCTTTCAAAAATCAAGTTAAGATGGGTTAGGTGTGTCTGAACGTCCTCCGAATATACTAGTAAATCGTCTACGTAGACATACGTAAATTCTGTGAACTCATCTCCGAGAGCTCTCTTTAAACATCTTATGAGGCTCGCCATTGATGTACTTAACCCGAAAGGCAACCTATTAAAAGTGTACGTTTCCCCCCCATAAATAAACCCAACATACTTGGTGTGCTCTTCCCTAATCGGAATTTGCCAACAGGCAGACGTTAAATCGATCGTGCTTAAAACTTGACCCTTTTTAAAATTTAAAAGTAAATCATGCGGATTTGGTGGGTTAATAAAATCTTTTTCTAAGCGTTCATTCAGTAAACGCGCATCTATACATACCCTTACAGTTTTATCTTTTTTCGATACACACACTAGTGGTAAAATATATTCAGTTTTCTGCTTTTTAATTATACCCCATTGAAGCATTTCCGCAACTTGTAAATTTACTTCCTCCCTATAGATATAGGGAATAGGATATTGAGGCGCATTAAAAGCCGCATAGTTATTCAGAGTTATTTCATGGCATTAATTATTTACACAACCGGGGTATTCTGAAAAAATGTCCGAGTTCTTTTTTAAAACATCTAACAGCTTACCTTTAGAATTTTCATCAAGCGAAGCACTGTTTGCTGCTTCTTGCAAATCCGATTCCGTTATTTTACGCTTAATAAGTTCATAACCGTCCGAATTATACACCTCCGCTCTAAAAATATTTTTAAGTATCGGCTTATCCAAATTATTTTTACACAAATTAATTTGAAGGTCAGCTCGATTAATTTTGAATTCAATTTTTATCTCATAATTAATATTGTCGTGGCAGAAAACGAGCATAGATTTCTTGAAATCCAGGGTCGCTTTATGGTTTGACATCCAGTTAGAGCCAAAAAGTACATTACAATTTAAATTCGGCACTACCAAACAAACTACATCTATTTCAACCCCTTGTATTTTAACCGGTAAATACACTTGGGACTTTACGCGCTGCGTTTTTCCGCATAGAGCTACCGCAATGTTTACGTTCGTTACTGGGAGCGTTGGTAAGTCTAATGAGCGTTGTTTTAATGTATTAAGAAATTTGTCAGATATAGCGCAGACATCCGAACCGCTGTCAAGCAAAATTTCTGTATCTTGTGATCCTATCGAGACCACAATAGTAGGGGATACCTTTTCACTTTCCCCCGGTTCACTGTCAGAATCCGTCAGCAGTTCCGTCTGATCATTCTTAAAAAAAGTAATATGCCTTATCTCTCTGTTCTGATGACCCGACTGATTATTTGGATTTCTAGTATGCGGGGCGGACTGATTCACGCTATTTAACCGGCGATCCTCCCGTTGCCCTTTCCCGGTTTCGTCTAGTTTATAAGTATTGTCGATTTTACACAGGTATTCCTCTACATCGTCAACAGTGACTAACCCCCCGGTAATAATACCCCTTTGGAGCTCCGATGGAAAGTGCTTGGTAATCATATCGATTAATTTCTCTGTGGGAATTCTTTTCGACAAAAAACTAGCTCGATTTATTAAATCTAAGAAATATTCTGCACGGCTGCCAAATTCAAACCTGCCATAAGAAAGCTCAAGATAAAGGTCTCGTTCCTTATCCACCCCCCAGAATCTAGCTTGAAAAACCCTTTGAAATTCACTAAAATCCATAAAGGAATCCTCCTTTATTTGTGCCCAATCAGCAGCCGAGCCCCGTAAACAAGTTAAAGCCAAACTAGTTTTTGCACTTTCCGGCACCCCAGCATCATTTAAAATATTATTTAATTTTTTTAAGAAGGCCCATAGGGTGAACCTTACTATTAGGATAGAAAGTTAAAGTACTACCCCCCAGTTCCTTCCAGTTCAAAATATACCCCCTATCTATAACATGGCCTTGATGTTGTGACATCTTACCTACCTGAGCTATGTCTCTTTCATTGTTAACCTCAGAAAGAAGGTTATCTGACTTTTTTGCATTTTCTCTGGTTTTAATATCTTTGACATCTAACGCCAAGCTAGTAACATAACCTCGTAGCTCAGCCATACCAGCAGTTAGTTCCTGGATAGCCTCTTGGAAACCCTCACGCACTAACATTTCGCTTAAAGGTACATTATCGGATTCTGAATCCACAGAACGTCTCCTTGTTTTTTGCTTTTCTTACTCATTTTTTTCTTTTTATTTTTGCCAAAACTATAAATTTCTATAACAGATTACCTTGACTTATTTAAAAAATAGCTTAATCAGTACAATCAATCCTGTTTAAAAACACCAACCCTAATACAACCAGATCTGAAATATTAAAAATATCGTCCGTAACACACCACCAAAAACGTCGGAAATTCAATATCCTTTGATTAGGAATAGTTCGTAAAAATAAATGTCAAATCTGCAGCAGTCAAATCTGCAGCACTCAAGGAGCCGCCATTTTTTTAATGTCTAACATTTATCTGCAACCAGCAGCCAAAAATCCAATTAACGTTCTCTTTTTCTTTTTAAATCATCAATCGCAATCGCAGCTTACAGCCAAAAACTAATAAAATAAATTGGAATTATCTCACCAATTATTTTTTTAACTCTTCCATCTCACATATGTAGATGACGACCATTAACTGCTCGTTCTTGTCAAATACTTTCGACTTCACTGTTTCACTAATCCTCGAGCCACTAGTTGGGGGCCAAATGCAAGAGCCTCGTCTTCAGGGGGGTTCAATTGAGGATTCAAACGCTTTTCAGTCGATTATCAGCTTTATTTTTCGCCAAATAACATGATACCAAATCATAACATGGCCAAATAACAAGGGCCTTCAACATCCAAAATAAAAAACGGTCTCCTCTCGTAGAGCGTACAACCACGCTCCTCCTCATGCCGCTCTTAACAACTAACTCCCAATCCCCCCGTTCTCCCTCGTTGTCCGTCTGCTGTGGTCGGCCCCGAAATTCCCCGAGATTCACCGATCGTCATCCACCCTGTTGCCGCGACCCTCGGTGGATCCGGTTTGTCGGGTATTTCCTTCCACAACACACAAACCACTACAGTCTCTATGATATCCAATGAGCCCATTGCTTATTTACTTCTATACACTGGCAAGCGGCACCCAAAGTTTGTTTTATATACTGTACAGTGAGATTTTGGTAGGCGAAATTAAACATCCTAGTTTTTTGAGAGAACTATTCTTACCCTTATCGCAAGTAAATGTGTCGGTGATAAAATTGCAATAGCTATGTGAAAAAGTAACAGGACCTACCAAAAGTTTACCCATACCTATAACAGTTGGATGTTGTGTAATTGCTATAATTTTATCGTGAATAAACTTAAGAATGTTCTTAAGTACCTGTAGGGGGTTATGCTTCGTCTTACTTGAGTCCGTAATAAGCTTAGACACTTTTTGTAAATTTGGGTTTTTATTCACACTATTACAAATTTTAAACTAAAATTACATTGCAAATTATGATGTCCAAAGCAGTCGCGCGTTCGTGTATTTCGTGAATCGAGTGTTGAATGCGTGAGTGGGTGCTTCTGTCAGTGCTCGAAGCTGAATGATGCATGCGGAGAAGGGATCCTGGGACCGGTCGAACACCGTGGAATTCTTCCCGCGCGGGCCGAAGGGTCTGGAATATTCCGGCTGCAATGTTGCCATTGTGAAGTTATTTTCTCTTCGTCTAACATGCCGCCGCCGTTGAAAGGCTGGCCTTTCAAAACCAAGCTTGATTGGGAACATTCTTCTAACGGAAGTAGGCAAACTTTAACAATTGAACGTTTGACAAAACCATTTTTCGTTTTTACTGTAACAACCCGTACCTTGCCATCCGACCCAGGATGAACCTGCGTTATCCTACCCAAAGGCCAATACATAGGAGGAATATTGTCTTCCTTGAGAATAACCATGGCTCCAACTTGCAAACTAGGGTATTTGTCGAAGCGCCATTTGGTTCGTTGTTGCAGATTACTAAGGTATTCTCGTGACCATCGCTGCCATAGATGTTGAGTCATACGTTGAACATGTTGATAACGTTTGACAAAATTTATTGTTGTATTGGTGAGATCTCGTTGAGGAAGCGATGTAAGCGGTTGACCAATGATGAAATGTCCTGGCGTTAAAGCTTCAAGGTCATTAGGATCTTGGGATAGGGGTATAAGAGGACGAGAATTTAGAGCGGCTTCTATCTGCGTTATCAGCGTGTAGAATTCTTCGTAAGTTAAAGGATTATTATTTAGTAAACGCTTCAAGTGGTGCTTCACCGATTTCACAGCAGCCTCCCACAAGCCTCCGAAATGAGGGGAGCGGGCAGGTATAAAATTCCATTTTATTTGATTTTCATTTAAATAATGTTGAAATGCATCTGTATCCGTTATTGATTTTAATGACTTGAGCTCGTTATTAACACCAACAAAGCAAGTTGCATTATCTGAATAAATTTCCACACAGAGACCACGTCGAGAGACGAATCTCTTTAAAACAGATGAAAATCCGTCGCTAGTAAGGTCGGTGATAAGTTCGAGGTGCAAGGCTTTAGTGGCCATGCAGATAAAAATACAAATATAACCTTTTATAATTTTTCTACTTTTTGTTTTACCATCCTTTAAATCAAAAGGGCCAGCATAATCCACGCCACATGACAAAAACGGCCTCGATGCAATTATACGAGCCTCTGGTAGATCACCCATTTTCTGAAAGCTGATTGATGGATTTGCTTTAAAACAACGGATGCAACTTCGAATACTTGCTTTTATCACTGATTTACCGTTTATTGGCCAGAAACGTTGCCGAATATGAGACAATGTACCCTGGATACCGGCGTGAAGACTGCGCTTATGTTCGTTATGTATTATCAGTTTGGTAAGCGGATGATTATGTGGTAATAAAATTTGGTGTTTTTGATCAAAATGAAGTTGAGAATGTTTTAACCTTCCACCCACGCGAATAATTTCGTCAGCGTCTAAAAAGGGTGACAACGATTTCAGACTACTTTTATTGTCGACGTCACTATATTTTCTTAGGTGGAGTAAATCAGCATAAAAGTGTTGTTTCTGGGCTAACTTGATTAAAGAAATTGCGCTTCTTTCAAATTCGGCATTTGTTATATATTCAGTTTGTCGGTTGCCCCTTCTGAGCTTACAATTTTGATAAAATCTGAAACAATAGGCAATTACTCTTATAAGCTTATTTAGTTCTGAAAATCGCTCAAAAATATTAAATGTCGAGTCATTTACTGTAACATTTTCACTAAGAAGTGTATTCGTTTGCGGACGGAATTCGAGGATATCCTTGGGGTTTCGAGAGAAATGTTTTACGTTCGTATTTTTCGGCCAAAATTCGGGAGCGACTTTAAGAAATGAAGGTCCATGCCAATATAGTGAGAAATTTATTAGATCCGAGAGATTAGCTCCGCGTGATAATATATCTGAAGGATTTTCCTGTGAAGAAATATAGTGCCAATCAGACACTTGAGTTAATTGTTGAATTTCCGAGACGCGATTCGAAATGAAGGTTTTCCAAGTTTTTGGTTCACACGATAACCAAGATAAAACAATCGTTGAATCCGTCCATAAATAAATATTTTCTATATTTAATGAGATAACCGATAAGCATTTTCTTAATAGTCGTGCTAAAAGAACTGCACCGCATAGCTCCAGTCGGGGTAGAGAAATAGCTTTTAAGGGAGCTACACGAGTTTTGGCGCATAATAAATGACATTCAATATTATCACCATCATAAGATCGCAAATATAAAGCGCATGCGTAAGCCTTTTCGCTTGCATCTGAGAATCCGTGAATTTCAATTGTTTTCGCGTTTTTTATTAACGCGTGTCTTGGTATCCTTATAGTAGCGACCTTACCCAATTGTTTACGAAAGTCTAACCACTGAGTATGCAAATTAGATGGCAATGATTCGTCCCAACCTATTTTTAGTTCCCATAACTTTTGAATTAAAATTTTAACTCTAACAACAATTGGACCCAGCAAACCTAAAGGATCGAATATTTTCGCAATAAACGACAATATAGACCGCTTAGAAATAATATTGTTTTCATCAAAAGTAGTTTGAACACGATATTCAAAACAATCG
Source organism: Philopedon plagiatum (assembly GCA_963971165.1). Lineage (NCBI taxonomy): Eukaryota > Metazoa > Arthropoda > Insecta > Coleoptera > Curculionidae > Philopedon > Philopedon plagiatum. The sequence goes on along the minus strand of OZ020193.1, from coordinate 25,418,617 downwards.
GACAAAGATAACCAAGCTATTCCTAATGTTTTTGTGCCCGAGTCATCCTTTAAAGTATATTCAGAGGAAATTTCCTTTGATTCACTAGGTTCGCGTAACACTTGTTGTCTGTTTGATTTAAATTTTCTAAGTTCAAATCCGTATTCACTCAGAATTTTGGTAATATTTTGTTTTAATTTAATCAGAGTTTCTAAGTCGTTCGCGCCCGTTAATAGGTCGTCGACATAAAAATCTGATTCAATGATATGACTCTCGTCAGGATAAGTTGTTCGCGTCTCTATAGCCACTTGTTTTAAACAACGTGTAGCTAGGAAAGCAGCTGACGCCGTTCCGTAAGTAACCGTATTCAGCATAAAGTGCTTTACAGCGACGTTCGGATTCTCGCGCCAAACAATTCGTTGCAAATTCCTATGCTCAGGATGTACCAAAATTTGACGATACATTTTTGTTAAATCACCGATCAAAGCTATTTCATGTTTTCGAAACCGCAATAGAATCGAAAATAAATCTTGTTGAACTGTAGGACCGATTTTTAAAACATCATTCAAAGATAAGTCGTTTGAAGATTTCGCGCTGGCATCATACACTACTCGCAACTTTGTACTCGTACTTTCCGGCTTTTCAACCCCATGATGTGGCAAATAAAATATAGGATCGGTAACGCACAAATCTGGATTAATTTCACTCATGTGTCCGAGTTTTTCGTATTCCGACATGAAGTCTACGTAAGAATCGCGTAACTCAGCGTTATTTGCTAATTTTCGTTCGACAGCGTACAATCTGCGCAATGCCGTGCTTTGAGATTCACCTAGATCCTTAAAATTATCCTTTAATGGTAATTTAACCACGAAGTGTCCGGTTTCATCACGTGATGTATTTTCGAGAAAGTGTTGCTTACATTCAACTTCTTCTTTCGTTAAAATCTTAGATTTATCGTTAGAATCATATTGCATTTCTTCGATGGTCCAAAATTTTTCTATTTGGCGGCTTAAGTCGAGATTGCTCAAAAATGAACTAACGCGGGGTTGATTTGACTGTGCAATTATTTCTCCCGCTACTATCCATCCTAAGCGCGTTTTCTGTAGTGTAGGCATATTTTTGCCGAGTCTGATTTGACCTATACATAAAAGGTTGAAAAAAATGCCTGCGCCAAGAAGTACATCGATTTTTTGCGCCTTGTTAAAATAGGGATCCGCTAAAGTAATATTGTCCGGTATTTTCAATTTCGAGCTGTCAAATGAAAATTGAGGGGTACGGTCGGTTATTCTGTCAATTACTAAGAAAGATAAATTCGCTTTAAAGTTATTATCAGTAGACGCTAAAGTTATTTCAACCTTTTTATTTATGTTCGTAGTCACGTGATTTATGCCACAAACAGGTAAGTCGATCGAGTGCATAGGTAATCCTAATTTATTCGCGAGCTCACGTGTTACAAAGTTATACTGGGAACCGCTATCGAGTACTACCCTACAATTTATAGGTTGCCGATTTTTATCAAAGACATGTACTACGGCCGTGGACAATAAGACAAATGGTTCGTTTACTTGTTGTGAATAATGCGAGATTGTGTAGTCTATCCATGAATCGGGCGTGTAATTATTATTAGAACTATTCGCGTTGATTAATGAGGATCGAGAGGTAGACTGTGTATTCGAGTAATTAGGAGTATTCGCATCTCTCTCCGCGTGTTGTCGGGTATCGTGTCGGGTATTTCGTTGGTTATTATCGTTGTCGTGTCGATAGTAATACGAGTTTTTACTTCTGCCGGTACTGTTTTCGATAGTCTGAGCTCTTTCAGGATGCAGCAAAGAACTATGTTTTTTCTGACATATTTTACAACCACCTGATCGGCATTCAACCGTCTGATGTCCCGCTCTGAGACAATTTGTACATAATCCGAGATTTGCAATTTTTTCGTAACGAGACGCCACTGGCATATCTTTTAATTTTTGACAAAAATAAATTGGGTGCGCTTCGCTGCATAACTGACACGCTAATTTATTATTCATTGAGGTCAAATTACACGTTTTATTTTCAAATACTTTTTTATTACCCCCGGTAGCATATCTCGAAGGAAGAGCTTCAAGTATCGCACAGCGTTGCGCGAGAAAGCTGGTAAAGTCGGATATTTGCGGTTTTGAAATATTTTTACTATAATTTTCCCATTCTCGCCTAGAATTAAAATCAAGCTTTTCTATCAATAGAAAGATTAAAATGGCGTTCCATGTTTTAACATCAGCATCTATTAGTTCTAGGGCTCTATAATTTTTAAGAAAACTATCTAAGAAATTTCGTAAGAGTACATGAGCCTCCTTTGGTATGATAGGAAGCTCTTTAATTTCTCGAATATGCGCGTTAATAATTGCTTTATTGTTTTCATATCTATCCGTTAATAAATTCCACGCGGTCTGATAATTCGCGTCCGTGATAGGCAATGAAGCTATAACCTGAGCGGCATCACCTTTTAGCGAAGCTTGCAAATAAAAGAATTTTTCAACGTCACTTAAAACCGCATTATTATGCACTAAGGCCTGAAATGTATCATAGAACTTTCGCCAGTCACTATAGGAACCCGAAAATTCTATTAATTTTAAAGGCGGTAATTTTGCATTTACATTTGGTACATTCGAAAATGGCGAATACACGGGCATGGCGGCCGAGGTAGAAGAACAAAGCGGCGGAGAATTTACGCTGGTCGTCCGACCCAAAGAATGTTTTTTTATAATATCGCGGGCTTCTGCAACAAGGTTATAATACTTTGTCTCGAACTCATCCCGATCCTTATTGCACTTATCCTCATCTAACTTTGAACCGTCTGATATAATAGCTTCTTCTAATTCTGTTTGTACCTTTTTAAAATCATCTAGTGACCTTTTTACAATCGTATCTAGACGTGTCTCTAGTAAAGCTAAAGATGACGTATTAATATCAAAAATTTTTAAAAAAGATTCGAAACGTGTAAGTTCAGCTTTAATTTGGCCTCTCCGAGCGACCAACTTCTTTTGCAAATCAGACATGCTTTACTAACTTTTTATTTTTTTTTTTTTTTTATAAAAACGAAAATTTGCGAGAAAACAAATGAATGAATAATTAAAGCAAATACTATGCCAATACCGTGAAAAAGTATAAACTATAATACCCAAATAGTAACTATAGTAATCCAAAATAAAATCTAATCAATAAAATGTTCATGCAAAATATCATTAAAAAATAAATAAAGCAATCACTTTGTTTATACAAATGTTTACTAAAATAGTCGGCAAAAATAAATCTTAAATACACCAACTTGCCTTTTTGCTTTTAAATCAAATAAAATGCTAACATCAACGTATTTTTCAATCGGGATAAATAACGCGTAAAGTTACCGAATTCGCTTGTCCTTAAAATGCATAATTTGCGAGCAAAATTGAAGTAAATATTAACACTGATAAGACAAATATCAAACGCTCTAGGAATCGAAGGGAAAAGGCAAATGGGTCGTAATATATGGAAAGAAAATTGGAAAGGACTGACCTTAGTTTTCGTGTATTTTTTTTTTCTTTCAATCTTCTTATCAGGCTTGACTTGATCAGCTTGAATTTGGATCTAACCGGTTCGAAGGACCATGTAGGGGGCTTATGCTTCGTCTTACTTGAGTCCGTAATAAGCTTAGACACTTTTTGTAAATTTGGGTTTTTATTCACACTATTACAAATTTTAAACTAAAATTACATTGCAAATTATGATGTCCAAAGCAGTCGCGCGTTCGTGTATTTCGTGAATCGAGTGTTGAATGCGTGAGTGGGTGCTTCTGTCAGTGCTCGAAGCTGAATGATGCATGCGGAGAAGGGATCCTGGGACCGGTCGAACACCGTGGAATTCTTCCCGCGCGGGCCGAAGGGTCTGGAATATTCCGGCTGCAATGTTGCCATTGTGAAGTTATTTTCTCTTCGTCTAACAGTACCTATATATTATATTAAAAATAGAAATAGATATAAATTAAAACATTTAGAAAAGAAATATTGTTATTTATTAATAACAAACCTACACAAGAAAAAAAACTCGTCAAAAATAGGAACGAAATAAATAGTATTTTTCTTTACATGTATATCATAGGGGAAAATGGGGGCTAATTGGACACTTTTTGGGACTATTTGGACATTAGAGGATTTTGAGTTTATTTTTAATAATACGTTAATATCCTTTTACAATATTTTAGAGGTAGCCCTATTAAACATTTTAATACATATAAGGGTTTTTAAATTACCTTATTACCGTCACTTTGAAAAGTTGTAGGTTTTCTCTGCTTTTTTCTATCTATGACCAATTAGTCCCCATACTGGGGACCAAATGGACATGTTTTGGGTACTAATAGGACAAAGTAATAAACAAAAGCTTTTTTATTTTTATTAATAAATGAACAAAACGAAACTCAAATTATTCGACATTATACATACTTAGATCGTCAATAAAGCTCACAAGCGATACTGATCGCTCGTTAATCATAGCATTTTCGACGGGAACTAAAATTTTTACAATAGCATCAATTTCGATCCATGACTCGTCTATTTTCTCAGGATAATAGAACTTGAAATAGTCAGGTTTTTTCTTTAAAAAGTTTATTTTAGCTTCAATGAAGTCACTGCTAATTTCGTGTACTATACCTACATAATAGACACACTTTTTTTTTGTTAAAAATTTGACCAAGACAAAGTCGTTTATTTTAAGTTTTAGTTTTATGTCACAAAATTCATTTTCAGATGACGAGTCATGCAAGGAAATTTCACCACTGGATTCTTCACTGTCGGTTTCATTCGTGGTTCTTAATGTTTTTCGTTTCTTTGGATTATTACTTTTCATTTCAGATTTGTTCTTTAACCCTTCACGTTCACTCCATACATTTTTTCTGACACTGTCTGCTCTTCTTTTTCGCTCTTCTGATAATAGTTTAATTTCGTCTTTTTCTGGTGTATCTGTCAAAATTCTAGTTCTGCCCGGCTTTCTACCTCGGTGCGATGTTGACCTAGGAGGCGCTTTAGGAAATGGCCTTACAAAGGATGGAGTTATTGCCTCAGTCTTATCCGAGGTTTTATCCCCTTCAAAAAGACTTTCACAAGATGAATTTACATTTTGTGTAGGGGATGTCGAAATACTTAAGTAATCACCTTCACTGTCCTTGTTCTTGCTGGAAGTATTACCATCTTTTTCCTCGTCTTTTTCCTTGCACTGTGGACGGTCAGAAACAAATGCACAAAGAAAATCATCTTCACAAAAATTTTCTCTGTTAAAAGGGAATATGCCAGTTTTAGAAAATCCAGATAAAATATTTTTTGGTGTAAATGTATCCACAAATGCTCTATTGACAAGTTGGGGGACCTGATATAAGCTCACTGGTTTGCCAGGGTTAGAGATCATCCAGTCATTTAAAGCTACACTATAGCGTTTTTTAAAGGGTCCATACACTCCCACATCAAGGGACTGGAGCTTATGGGAACAATGTGGGGGAAATGTTACCATAACAACACCATTATCTTTTGCATATTGAATGCCTTCTATTGAAATATGGCTTTCATGGTTATCGAGTAATAATAAAACGGGATTCTCTTTGGTAGACTGGGTATGGTGGACAAAATGATGCATTACTTTAATAAAATTTTCTGTGGTCATCCAACCTGTTTTGTGAGCTAATGCTAAACTTCCAACTGGAGCACCTTCAGTCATATAGGGTTTTATGTTGACTTTTGGGAAAACAAAAACTGGCGGTATGGTTCCCCCACTTGCATTAATAAAGCAGCACAAAGTTACTAAGGACCCCCGTTCAGCTGAAGTTATCTGGCCGACTTGCTTGCTTCCTTTTTTTGCAATAACATTAGGAGGCTTTTGAACTGTTGTGCAACCAGTTTCATCTAGATTAAATATTCTGTTTGGCGGAAACTTGTATCTGTCCAAGACGAGACTTAAATTTTCGTAGAATTTGTCTACATTAGTTTTATTAAAACTAGTAGCACGTGAAAGGCTAGTTGCTTCGGGAGTTCTTAAGGATAAACCGGGATGTCTTTCCATGAAACCATACAACCAGTCCGAACCAGCTCGTTGATTATGATACCAGTTTTCAGGCATTTTAAGCTTTAATGCTGTGGCATACTGGAAGGCAAGTCTCCTTGCTTCGACGGTGGTTAATCCATGATGCATTTTAGATGCCATAATCAAATACTCCTCCAAGTTGTGTTCTTGTTCACTACTAAATACTTTATTTGGAACTTGCCTCATGGGTATTTTGATTTCATCTGCAGTTTGGACATGTTTATTCATTTGAACAAATCGAGAGAGGGTGGATCTTTTAACTGGATATATTTTAGATACGTCACGTATGGGAATATGTTTTAAAACAACCTCTTCAACGGCCTGTAATATTTCCTCTGACACGCGAATTCTGTCAGTTTTTCTTTTTTTTATGGCGAGGCATCTCTAAAACAAATTGAAATTTTTAAATAAAAAAGATTATAGATGGGACTTTTTTAAGATGGGGTACTAGTTTCAGATGGCATATAAATTAATGGTTAAGTAGATATTCCACACATTTTCATTAGTTCAGAAAATAAATAGAATAAGTTTAGCCAATAACGTATTTCGTTTCGTTTTTCTGCGGCTGCCTAACTAAAAACTGTAAAGAGCTAAAAGCCTGATGATGGTTTAATAAAAATCGGAACTAATAAAAACGTCATGGAATTTCGAAGCTTTTAACTTAGTTTAGGGATTTAGCCGCTGGGATTAACCTTGGGGACTATTTGGACATGTCCAAATAACCCCCACGAAGTATGTCCAGTTAGTCCCTACCGCACACCTAACCACAAAATGGCCATTTAAAGAGTTTAACAAAACCGGTGGCAAAAAACGCTTTAACACTAATAATCTACATCAAACAGGAAATAAAACTTACCTGCAGTTGTTAAAAATTAATCAAATTTTCACTAGCAGCTCTCAAAAACACAAGCCTTAATTATTTTTCTTACAGACCTCCAAAACACGTTGTAAGGACTAAATCTTCAATATGGCGGAAAAGCATGATTCTGAATTTTTATTTAGTTATAGAACAGGTTGGGCCATCTGTGAGCAAAATTGCGAAAGTGTGAATATATTAGAAAGATTTCTGCAGAACTTGTCCCATTAGACCCTTGTCCAAATAGCCCCCATATTACCCTACATATTTATTAATCTAAATTGTGAAGAAGTGGAAAACAAACAAATTTATTAGGTACAGAATCAGTATTATAGGGAAATAACATACATTTGGCAACAATATCTTCTAAATTATAGGTTTTAAGTTCTGTTAAATTACAAACTATACTTATTTGTAGTAGGGAAGTTGATTCAAATGGATATTAATATAATGATTCATATACTATATATTCTCTACCAACTAAACAACACTTAGGTATGTATATGTATGTATAACTAAACAAGTACTAAGATGTTTTTAAGTCACGGTGAATAGTTCATTTCAGTCACACTTCAATCAGTTATGGGGCCCCAAGACGCCTATAGCAATGGTCCTGCGTGGTGCACCACACGGTTTTGTTCCATGATAGTTACATCACATGAGCTAGGTGCCAAAAATATGAATTTTAAGTTTTATTTCTATGATGTGGCAAATGTGTTATCAACTTTAACAAATAACAAATCCAAAAAAAGGTAAAACCAAATATACAGAGCACTATCAAACTTTTTTGAAAACAATATAGTAATTGTGGTTATAATTTCGAATTAGAAATGTTAAGAAGCCCTGCCTTCAACTACAAGATTATGCACAAAATTACTTGTCAGCAAGATATTTACAAAAAAAATCGGTTTTTAATTAGGGGTGCAAGATAAATTAAAGAAAATTATTGTGCATATAAACCCAGCATTTGCTTTGCAATTTTGGGACTTTCATTTTACTTCGTGTTCATTGACACAGGCAATTAAAAAATCAAAAGGGGTTAATACAGGCAATAAAAACAATAGACATATTTTATTACATGGCAAAGCAACAAGATTTTGCACCATGGGTTCATTACACTTATTTGTCTAAAACACTCCTTTAATTTTCATGACGCCATTAAAAATATATACGTAAATCATAAACCGAATCATAAACATAAACAGAACTTACTGTACTTGTTTGGGAAGCACAATTGTCTAAAATTTACTAACTAAACTAAAGTTTACTTTACAAAACGGAAAAGGGAACCGTCAACAGGCAAAGAAAATAAAAGGGTCTAACGACAGGCCGAGACGACGCCACGCCGTATTTAAGTTTGACAAGTGACAAGCAAGCAAGGGAGGATCCGTTGCAGGGTTGCCAGCTTTTGTTCTTGTAATTCTTCGATCGTAAAAGTTCTAAATATTTTTTCGTAGATACGATATAAATAATTTTATTATTTGATTAAACACAAATTGATGTAATTAATAAACAGCAATCACTTCTTCAAAATTGCCAAAAAAAATATATCAATGGAAAAAACGAGAAAAAATGTTCTCAAATAAATAAAACAAATCAGTTCAAGTGTTTTTTTTTTCAAGAAAAAAGCTAAACAATTTTTAAAATTAGGATAAGAAAAATTTAAACCCTATTTATTGTTTCCTTAATTTTTTTTTTTTTTACATTGTGCCGAGCCATAATTTCTGAAAAGAACCGTGACGTGGCAACGCTGCTGCAGCGCGTTGGCGCGAATTTTGACCGTCAACAAGTACGGTGACTTGGCTTGGCTATGTTAGACTTATGTATTTACAATACTAGTACGAGAGATATAAAGACAAAATCGGACAAAACGTCTAAAGTACGTCGTAGCTTGCGTCGAACTCCGCCAGTACCTAAGCCGTATCGGAAGGAACGCAGGAAGTCTTCCGTTTTAAATTCACATCCTCATGCTCTAAAACTACAGATAGCGGAGTTCTGCTATTTTTGGCGGACCGTATTGACCACAGTCATGCATATATTCGATCTGTGCTTTAATCCTAAGGTAGGCAAGTAGCGGCGAAGGGTTAAAAAATATCTGACATGTTTAGCACAACATATCTCGGCTATTTTTGAACTAATTAGGCTTATTTTCCTTGAAGGCTAACTGTTTAGAGTTTTGTCTTATTATGACTTGTGACCATAAAATGACGTATATAAGACGTCATACACAGTACGTCATTACGACGTCCCAGCAAGGACGTACCAGGGGCGTTATTTTTTCGTCGAATGACGTCTAAGGTCACAAATGACCTATTTTCGACGTCAAAAAGACGCCAGTCTGCTAGCTGGGGCTGGTGTTGAAATAGTGATTTGTCTCTAACGCTGGTATGCATCGTAGCATCCTAATCGAGATTACATATTTAATCTAGATTATTCTTGGATTTTTGTAAGCACCGTCTGAAAATTGTGTATCTAATCTATTTATTTATTTATTTATTTATTGACGGCCAATGCCATTTTCATCATTACAAAAATTTTTAGCAGAAAACTAATAAATAATTACTAACTAATTACTAACTTACATACAATAATATAATCATTATGAACAATGCCCTATTAGGAGTGCAGAAGTTCAGTTAACAGCAATAGGAATTAAAACAAATAACACAACCAAACAGAGACTGACTGTTGCTGCAGTGTACTGTCCACCAAGGTATAACCTCAAGAAAACGGATTATAAAAACTTTCTACAGCATCTGGGAGACAGATTCATCGTGGGAGGTGACTACAATTCGAAACACATGGATTGGGGATCCAGATTAACAACTACAAAAGGTAAAGAACTTAGGGAAGCTATAAGGGAAACCGGATGCAACTTTCACACTACTGGTAAACCAACATACTGGCCTACAGATACTAATAAAATTCCAGATCTATTAGATTTTTTTATATCAAGAAAAGTGTCACCCAATTTTATTGATATTCAAGATAATTTTGACCTAGACTCCGATCACTCAGCTGTGATCTTAACTTTGAGCGATAAAATAATTAGAAAAGAAAATAGGCCAACTTTGGTTAATAAAACTACTGATTGGAAAAGCTTTAGAAATGAACTGGAAAATAAAATTATCCTTAAAATCCAATTAAGAACCAAAGAACAATTAGAAGTAGCAGCTGAAAAGTTCAACAACATCATACAAAAAATAGCCTGGGACAACACAAAGGCGTACACTCAAAAAACAATGGGAAACAACTATCCAATGGAAATAAGAGAACTTGTCAAAGAAAAGAGAAGAGCCAGAAGGAAATGGCAACACACTAGGGATCCATCGGACAAAAATATTCTTAACAACAAAACTCAACAACTTAAACGAGAAATACAAAAACTTAGAGAAGAATCTATAAACAGCTACCTAGAAAATTTATCAGCTGATGAAGACAAGGATTTCTCCTTATGGAAGGCAACGAAAAAACTCAAAAGGCCAATCACCCAAATGCCACCCATCAAATTAAGGGATGGTACTTGGGCAAGAGATAATAAGGAAAAGGCTGAAGCATTTGCAGAACATCTAGCCGAAATTTTTCAGCCAAATGATATCCAGTCCAATGTCAATATGGAAGAGTCTGTGAATATCCAAGAGAATGAAATAGCACTAGTCACTCCTAAAGAAGTAGCGAACGAAATCAAAAACAATTTAAGCGCCAAAAAAGCCCCTGGGTTTGACCTTATAACAGGAGAAATTTTAAAACAACTACCAAAAAAAGGTATAGTTATGCTGACTTACCTAATTAATGCAGCACTTAGATTAAAACACGTCCCTAGCGTCTGGAAAGTGGCTGAAGTCATTATGCTACCAAAACCAGGCAAACCACCGAATGAAGCCAAATCTTACAGGCCCATATCACTACTACCAATTATTTCAAAATTATTTGAAAAGCTTTTCTTAAAACGACTTAAGATTATAATAGAGAACAGTAACCTAATCCCAAATCATCAATTTGGCTTTAGATGCAAGCACTCCACGATAGACCAAGTCCATCGAATAACAGACATCATAGAAAGGGCACTAGAAGAAAAGCTAATCTGCTCAACTATCTTCCTTGACGTAGCTCAAGCTTTTGATAAAGTTTGGCACAAAGGGCTAATTAACAAATTAAACAGAATGTTACCAAAACAATATGTAGAGTTGCTAACCTCCTACATTACAGATAGAGTGTTCAGAATTAAACAGGAGGATGAATACTCCAAACTGAAGGAAGTTAAAGCAGGTGTGCCTCAAGGAAGCGTCTTGGGACCCGTCCTTTATTTACTGTACACTTGTGATCTCCCACAAACAGAAAATGTAACTGTGGCTACATTCGCTGATGACACTGCTATATTAGCAGTAGGAACAGACCTAGATGCAGTAACCAGACAACTCCAACATGCTAGCGACCAGATTTACAATTGGACCACAGACTGGAAGATTAAGCTTAATGAGCAAAAATCTATTTGTGTCAACTTTACCAACAAAAGAATAGGCAATCATCAACCAATTAACATAAATGGTATCATAGTTCCCTATGCAAATACTGCCAAATACCTGGGGATGACCTTAGATGCGAAACTAAGATGGAAGGAACATATCAGAACTAAACGCACTGAACTAGGGCTCAAATATAGACGGTTGTATTGGCTCTTGGGACGAAAATCTAAGCTGTCAATACACTGTAAAATCATGATATACAACCAGATTTTAAAACCAGTCTGGGTTTATGGCATCCAGTTATGGGGCTGTGCCAAGGAGAGCCACATCAAACGCATCCAAACCTTCCAAAATAAAGTATTACGGAACATAGTTAGTGCACCGTGGTACATACGAAATAGTGACCTACATCGCGATCTTGGTATCCCGTATGTCGCTAGTGAAATTAGAAGATTTGCCATCAAGCACGAGTCTCGACTCCATCAGCACGTTAACGTCGAAGCCATTAGGCTTCTTGACAACCAGGACCTAGTTAGAAGGCTGAAGAGGACCAAGCCCTTTGAACTAGTATAGACTTTTGAAAACATAGTACAGTGCGCAAGTGTGTGAGTGCTAAGTGCCATGGCCATGAGTCACAACAGATAAACCTTTAGGACTCCATTGGGTGAACTTTAGTATATAAGGATTTTAGTTTTTAAGAATTTAGAGAAAAATTAATGGTTGGTCTTGCAGACCAGTTTTAATAACAGTAAACGCCGCAGGCTTTATCAATAAAAAAAAAAAAAAAAAAAAACATACAATAAAAATAAAAATATATACATACATAGTATAAAAGTTAAAAGTTAACTGATGTGTGGTCAATTAAATACATACATATAACATATTAGAGGTCATCAATGTCCACCCCCGATAGCTGCTTTAGAAATTTTTTAAGAGGGCAAAAGAAGTTATGTGGCTGCAGTTGGTTAGCAAGGGACACAGACCTAGTAACAAGGGACTGACGACCATAGTTAGTGCGGTGATAAGGCTGATGAAACGTTATTATATTTCTAGTACTAACAGGTGATGCGCGCAAGCCAATGTTTGATGTAAGATAGGGGCAATCAACTAAAGAGTTTATAGTTTTGAAAAGGAGAAGAAGATCATGAAGATTTCTTCTTTTATACAGTGTGTCAAGATTGAGTCTTCCGCACATTGCTTCGTAGCTATATTCAGTGTCCCTGAAGAATTTATAGTGGACATAATGCATGAATTTCTTTTGTACGCGTTCAATTCTGTTAATGTGGCAGGCATACTGAGGATCCCACACAGAGGAAGCATATTCTAAATGACTTCTAACAAAACTACAAAAAAGGATTTTAAGAGAGCGAACTGTAGCAAAATCATGTGAAATTCTGTTTATAAATCCCAACATCCTTAATGATTTACTGACTATTGTGTTTATTTGGTTAATGAATGACAACTTTTCATCAAGAAAAATTCCAAGATCTCTTATGTCCTCTACAGAAGATAGAGTTGCATTATTAATATGATAATCAAAATTTGTTTTCAGTAGACGGCGGGAAAATATCATCAGATTACATTTTGAAATATTAACACGCATACCATTGTCATCACACCAAGTCACAAATCTATTGAGATCCTCCTGCAAAGCAGCACAATCATCGGGGGCTGAGACTATTTTAAACATTTTTAGATCATCGGCAAAAAGAAGAAATTCAGAAGAACGGAAGCAAGATGCGATATCATTGACAAAGATATTAAAAAGAAGTGGTCCTATATGAGACCCTTGAGGTACTCCGGATGGTACAAGAATTTCACGCGATAAAAAATTATGAACTTTCACAATCTGGATCCGATCCTCAAGATAGCTCCTCACCCAGCCGAGCAGTGGTCCGTTCACTCCCAGATATTGAAGTTTTTCAAGCAATATATTGTGCGGGACCTTATCAAAGGCCTTGGAGAAGTCAGTGTAGATTGAATGAACCTCCACACCCCTCTCCAAGGCCTGCAATATAAAATGAGTATAAGTAAGAAGGTTTAGTTCTGTATTTTTGCCCGCACAGAATCCAAATTGCTGATTAATTATTTCCGGAGATAAGATAGAACTGAGATATTTTGTAACAAGATTTTCAAAAATTTTTGGGATAGCATTAATGATAGAAATAGGTCGGTAATTTCTTATGTCAGACTTATCCCCAGACTTATGAATGGGTACAACAAAGCTTGATTTCCAAAATTTAGGAAAGAGTCCACTCTCCAGAGATTTGTTAAATATTATGTGTAGGGGTCTAGCAAGAATAAAGGAGCAATTTTTGAGAAAAATAGGATGTATGTTGTCAGGGCCTGGACCCTTATACGGGTTTAAGTTATTAAGTTCTGTATAAATGTCAGATATAGGAATGGAGTAGGAGTTAATATTAAGATGATTTACTGACAATTCTTGGTTGCACTCTGGACTAGCAAAAGAATAAACTGAAGAAAAATAGTCAGCAAATAAGTTGGCATCTAGATTATTCTAAACGGTCAATGTTGAGGGCTGAGGGTTTAAGCTGGATTTTATAACCTCAAATTATTTGTTTTACTTTTTGCTGTTTTTTCCAAAGGAAATTTGTATATTTTGAATTTATTTGCGATTTGGGTTCATTTTTGTGATGGAAATGGAGGATGAATTGTTTTTTGAAGACGATCACGAAATATTGGATATTATAAATTTTGGTTTTCCCAGAAGAAGATATGAAAGAATGGATTATTTCGATAACATGGACAATCTCTCGTTTTTTCGAAGATTTCGTCTGACAAAAACAACAGTTATGGATTTATTACAACACATTGAGGGAGAGCTGGAGTATGATAATGATTTGTGAGTATACAAATGTGTTATATTGTACATTAATCTGAAGTCAAGTTTTATTTTAGGAACAATAGTTTAACACCTATGGCACAATTGCTAACAACCTTAAGATTATACTCATGTGCTGGCCATCAAATCTCTCTCGGTGATTTTATTGGTGCTCATCAAACTACAGTTTCAAGAATTGTAAAAAAGGTTACAAATTCCATTGCCCAGTTAAGACCAAACTTTATTCAGATGCCAACTGAGCACGAAATAGTTCAAAATGGAGCAGCATTCTACAACATTTCTAGATTTCCAAAAGTTATTGGCTGTGTCGATGGAACGCATATAAAAATCCAGTCGCCAGGTGAATATACCTACTTCAAAGTTCAGGCTATAAAATTCTGATATTAATCGTTTATGTTATTCATAACAGAAAGTATATCATCCATCCAATATACATATGTGTGTCAGGTTTTAACTACTTCGAATTTTTTTCTAACAATTTTGCTTAAAAAGGGTACTTAGGTATTAAATCTAATTTATATTTTCAGGTGGTGACGACGCAGAAGTGTTTCGTAACAGAAAATCATATTTTTCAATAAATACGCAGACTATTTGTGATCCAAACTTAAAGATAAGAGATATTGTGGCTAGATGGCCTGGATCGGCACATGACTTAACAATATTCAACAATAGTAGAATTAGAGCTCGGTTTGAAAATAATGAATTCCCTAATTCGATACTTTTAGGTAGATATGTTATTAAAGATTACTTTATTTTCTCAAAATTTTGAGATGTATCCCAAAAATTAGATATATGTAGAGAAAAGTGTACTAAAAGTGTTTGTTTTATTATAGGTGACAGTGGATATGCAAATAGGAACTATCTCCTAGTCCCTGTTCTCAATCCCGTTACCAGGGCAGAAGAACTTTATAATGAGGCCCATATTCGAACGAGAAATAGTGTTGAAAGGCAAATAGGTGTTTGGAAGAGACGATTCCCTATTTTGGCATATGGTTCCAGGTATAATCCAGAGGCAACTTGTAACATCATTGTAGCGACGGCAGTACTGCATAATATTGCTATTGAAAATAATGAAGGTGTTCCCCCACCCCCAGAAAATATTAACGAAGAACAATTAAACTATCTGATAGCACTAGGAAACATTGAAAATCCAAATGATGAACATTATGGAAGGCAAAATCAAATTTTTAATTTTAGACATCATCTTATTACAAACTACTTTGGACATTTGTAGGACATTCTGATAGCAAATTACAAAGTTAGTAAAAATACTTTAAATAACGTTTTTGTTTGTTTCATTTTAAAGTAAAGAATTTATTAGCGAAATGATTTTCTAGTTTGTAAATTTTTGTAGTTATAACTTAGGTTAGGATGATGCTTGTTTTAAACTTGGTTATGCTTGACAACAATTTTGACTCAACACAGATTAACCCTTGAATGAAAGGAGTCAAAAGGGTTACCAAGCTGAACTTATTTTTAATTCATAATGTGATAACTAAAAATTTATATATCTAACTGTACATCATACAGTAAAGCATATTTTGAATTGAATCTTTTATTACCTATGTATATGTTTGTTTAAACAAAATTTTATTATATTCAGAGCTGGGACGTATTTGTATTTATAAAGAATTTTTGTATTTAAATACTCAAAAAGTAATTAAATACTTCAAAATTATAGGGGTGTTCTTTTTTTCAATTGATGGATTTTCGCTGAATTGAAAAATGACGTCATCAATGGAATGTCAATGGAAATTCTCATAAGTACACGTATACTCCGATGAATAAAAGAACGGGCTAGATGGATTTGCGATTAATGTGCAAATTCATCGATTGAAAAAAAAAACACCCCTTATTTAAATACCCAAACGTATTTTAATACCTTTCCTTAGGAAAAATCTTTTGAAAAATACATATAAAAACATTCTTTTATTCCCGACAAACCAAAATTTTCAATTACAAATATATGTGTATGAGCCTTACGTGATTACTCGTTTGCAATGGAAAATTTTGGTTTGTTGGGAAAGAAACAAGGATTTTATACCTATTTTTCAAAATATTTTTCCTTTTGGCTTTATAAATACTTTTTGAGTTTTTAAATACTCCAAAAGTATTTAAATACCTAATACTTTTCTAAATTATCAGTAGGAATAAAAGCTTAGCTTTATGAAGTAATTTGTATTGTAATGAAAACTATTGAATTTAAATAAACACAAAATTTCATTTTTCAGCTTTTTTTATTTCACTGTTTTGTATACCTACACTGGAAAAAGTTAAGATTTCATATTCCAACAACACTATACTAAAATCATTTAAAAAAAAAAAACTGATACACAAAGTTATAACTTATACTAGGTACAGAAATGTTACAAGAAAGAACAAGTTTAGATACTTAAGTTATTAAGGAAAGATCTCTTATTCAAAATCTCTAACTGAAGAAGTTCAATTTTTAATTTCCTTTCATCTTTTTCTAAACATAAATTTTATTCTTGTTGCTTGAGCAATTTAATTTTTTGTTGCTGTTCTTCTCTAGAAAAATTTAGAGTTTGGCTCACTCGCTCTATTTCTTTGTCAACAAGAACTAGTCTACGGTCTAGTAAAATATTATATTTTTCAGCTACGTCAGAGGAAGTAAGAGCTTTTATTCCTTGTGTTGGTCTCCTTCCAGGGGCGCGCCAAGCCGAGGGTGCAAGGAGTGCACCGCACACGGGCGGCAAATTTCAGGGGCGGCAAAAAGCCGCCTAGTTTTTTCGTAATAATAATAATAATAATAATCATAAAAACACGTTTATCATGTTTTGATATCAGTGGAAAAATCACAGATCGTGAAATATCGCGCATCACATCACTAACGAGTACCTACAATAAATTAATCACTGCTATAAATCACGGTTCTTTCCCGATCACGATTATGCCATGAAATTGGGTTCTTCCCCGGCGATTCGGTGAGTCCCCGGACTTCCAAAAAATAGGTGATTCCCCAAGATGTATTTGTGTTGTCATATATAAATGTTTACTACACACATAAAAATGAAGTCTTGTTTCAAGGAAATAATTGCTTTCAGAAATATTTCTTTACTTGGAACACTTGAGTTTTTAAATAAAGAGAACTTCTTTATTTTAAGGAAACAGTAAGATTTAAAGTGAGAAAAAATATATTTTAACTTGTGTTCAATTTAAAGCCATTTCCTTAAACTAAAATATCGTAATTATCAATTGGAAGACATCATATTTAAGAATTAACAACATTCAAAAGTTATAGTTTAAGATTTCAGATTTCTTTCACTTAGATAGTAGGATCTCAAAACAAAAAAATAATTCGCTCTCGCTGAAATCGCAACGATATTATTTTTAAAAACTCTAGGTACCTGATTTGAGAAACTAGTTCTTAGTTTAATGCAAATCTACTTTATTGTGAAATATCTCTAAGTTTAAGATATTTTATTTCAGATTTTGAATAAATATGTTTTCAAACAATGATAACAAGTGTTTCTCTAAGAAAGCGAACATTTTTAATACGAGATTGTGTATGTCTTTCATGTTCTCTTATTATAAGAGCAGTCAAAACCTATGTCCGAAATATATCACTTTTGTTCTGAAAAAATTATTATTTAATTTAAAACCTATTTACACACAAACTATAGTAATAAGTATTTTAATACGGGATGTTTTCTTTTGTTCCAAGGGCACAAATACGAAAACACTTTTTTTTCTCTTTGAGACCCTATTTCTTTGCCACATATGAAAGTCAATATGCTCTTGAAGAGAAACCAATGGCTTTACGTTAAGACATTATTTTTATGCGTGTATAGTATTATTTAATAAAATACATTTATGTAAAATGTGTTTTTTTTTTAATTTTTTGCAGTCAAATAATAATTTTCAAATGGATTTAAAAATATGACATATTTAAATACATATAAAATTTTATTGTGTTTTATTGTCGACATACATACATAGGGGCGGCAAATATGATCTTGCACCCGGGCGGCAAATTTCGTTGGCGCGCCCCTGTCTCCTTCTATTTGTTTTAAGACTACTTTTTGGAGTTTTCTCACACACATTTTCATTCTGCACATTACCTGTTTTTGAACAGGAAGGCTCAGGTTTCAGTTCATTACTTATGGGGATCTGTAAGCCTATGGGTGGGCATTTTTTATACTGACTTTCTGATTCGGGTTTTCTCTGGCTTTTACTTTCAATTGTGGTTTTTTCTATTATGTCTATGTCCAACTAAAAAGGAAAAAATGATATATGTAGATACTACAAACTGAATAAATAAATAAATAAATTTAAGCTAAAATTCAGAAAACTTCTTTTAGAACCTCTTTGCTCAGTCTAAAAAGATGTTTTATAATTCAGGATCAAAAGAAAAAATAGACAATAATGAGGCTTTAATTAAAGTACTTACATTATCTTCTAATTGGACTTCTGATTCTAAAGATGGTGGAACAAACTCGAATTCTATTTCATTCTGTTTTGATTTTTTGGCTAGTGGTTCATAACTGCTGTCAGAATCAAATGGAACTTCTAAGCCTTCAACACTTTTTTTGTTTACAATGCTTATTACTATTTTATCAATAGGATCTATTTTGAAGTCAGGTGGAGGACCACCACCGGTTAAAAATATTTCTTTTTTATTGTCAGCGAGTTTCTTCCGGAGCTCTTTCTTTTTGTTTTCATACAATCGTTTTAATTGTTCCCAATTTCTGAAGCATACAATTGGTGATCTACAGTTAAACTCACTCTCAATTTTCTTCCATATCATATTTTTTTCCTCGATACTGGTGCGATTGGTTCTTTTATCCTCTAGTATATGAGAATACTTGTCTCTAATGATATTAAACAGACTTTCTTTTTCGGCTAAAGTAAAATTGGGAATTCTTTTTTCATTATTTACATTCATTTTAGGAATTTGTTTGTGAACACAGCAGTCTTCATTCACACAAAATACTTAAATTTCGTCAAATCTGAAAATGAAATAATTCAAAATATTGAAAAAAAATAAGTAGAAAATAGGGTTATGATTAGATTTCTACTTCTCTTTTGGTAAAAAACATCGATGCCATACCTATCTTTTGGATTAGCTAATCGAATTACGGTGAATCAACAATAGGTATCTTCCTTTCACCCCAAGGAGGAGCTCCCGTACAGCTCCTGAGCCGCACACAGTTGTTCCATTCAACTGGGGCATCAAGCACCTGAACCGTTCGAGCCCTATCCCCCCTGCCCTCTCATGCATTACTTGAATTGAGCTTAATGTCAAACTTGTCAATTTGTTCCTTTCAGAACGGTGTCGAGTGACTCCGGGGCGAGTCGCTCCGGGGCGTCAGACACCTGAAAGGAATATTACTAATGTCTGTAGAATCACTGATCGAGATTAACAAAACTAGATCAACCTTTTAAAACGGAGAATACGGGCGTAAATGAGAAAATTGGTTTCTGTGTTTGAAGAAAAATATCAGACACTCACATATGTAAAGCCCTGGTAGTGTGAGGATGTTTAGGTCCCTGAACTTACCTCTACATGATTCTCTATATTTCATAGATTTCAAAAGAAATGTCTTCGAATATTGTTTAATATGGGATACAGGGATCATTGTAGAAATGTGTTCATTGAAAATAGTATTTTAACTTTCTATGGCTTATATATTTTTGAATGTGTTAAGTTTATAGTAAAAAACTTTCCACTCTTCGAAGATCTACAGGGACAACACCAGCATGATACTCGATTTAAAAGTAACTTCAGAACTGAAAAGGCAAATTTCTCCTATATTCAGAGAAATGTAATCTTTACAGGGTTGGCACGAATTTCGACCGACACAAAAACCCGACCTGGTTTTTGTATCAAAAACCACCAGGATTTTAGGTTACAAAAACCCAATACAAAAACCGATACAAAAACCATCTTATTTTTTTAAGGCCTTGTTCTATCATCTTTGGATAACTTTTATCCACTGAATAAAATATCTGGAAGTTTTGTTTCTGTGACTTCATGTATGACATTTATTAAAGCTGACAACTTCAAAGGTTACGGGTATTTTATCTAGCGGATAAATGACTTAATCGCTGTTGAATATGAGAGTTGTATTATATTTCATTACAATTTTTACTTACACACTGATAAAGAAAACAAAATTAGGATTCAAAAAATAAATAAAAAAAAAACGATCAGTGTTTCAGCCTGTAGACTATTTAAATGTTAGTCTAATAAAAATATTAATATACTTCCCAAAGTGTGGTTTATTGAACTCTCTTAACTCTCTAACTATAACGTCAAACATTGGGCGCGTTTAGCGAGCGTCAGCGGCTGAGTTGACGAGGTAATAAAATTCGCTAAACGGTAAGGCAACGAGTCGATGACTTTCAGCTGATGAACAAAACACGCAGCGAAAAGAATTTATGATGGCGATCATCGAAAACAGTTTGGCAGATTTTATAACCTAAAAAATTCAAAAAAATAACGATTTATGTCCGTTGTTAAAAAATGGAATATACTGTAGAAGAATATGTGGTTTCAAGTAAAAAGGAAGGCGCTTATGAGAGTTATGAAGGTAAGGGCGTTCCTAAAGTAAGATATTTCTAAAAACTACAAAAAATATTTATATCTATGGTTTTTTTTTTGCAGAAAATTTACCGGGGTCAACAACTTTTTACGTGGAAGAAGAAATCGGAGATGGAGAAGACCTGAATTTGGGTATTTTGAAAGAAGCTGATTTCAGGTGGAATCATACAAATACATTATTTTTTCTGGACGAATTTCAAAAAGGGATTCATAAATTTCGTAATCCTTCCATAAAAAAGAAAACTTTTTGGCAGGAAATAGCCAACAATATGAATATTATGGGATATAAAGTGGATGGAGATATGTTAGACCGCAAAATGCGAAATATGAAAGCTACTTTCAATAAAATTAAAGACAACAATCGAAAAACCAAAACTGGACGAGGCAAAATTAATTGGGAATATTTTGACAGGTTTAATGAAATTTTTGCTGATGATAAAATTTTGTATAGCTCCTTCATCATGGGATTTTCCTCACATCCCCAAATAAAGTGGTTCAGATCTCCTTCCTCTCCACACTCACAATTGGGTGACTCCTTCAGCCCTATTTTATACATGTGTTTTGGCACTAGGCAGTGCCCTGACCTCATCCGACAAAGGTTTGTGATATATCTTCTTTTTACATATTTCTGACTGTGAAACCATGGTTTTCTAGGAGTTTCTTTCTGCACCTTATAATATGTTGAGCCTTTTGTCCTACATATCATTCTGAATGAGTGTTGCCAGTTTGACCATAAGGAGTCCCTTATGATACCCAGTAAATCTGTGTAATGCAATTCATTTCTCATAACCATTCCTTGCTCTCTTCCTTCCTGCGCCAGCCTATCCGCTCTTTCGTTCCCCTCAATGCCCGAATGACTAGGTATCCACATGAATTCTACACTTATTTGATTTTTCTTTGCTACCGTAATTTCTCCTCTAACGGACAGGGTATTGTAATCACTTTTTGCCATTATTCCTTTTCCTGTTATTTTCTGCAGTCCACTCTTTGAATCCGATACAATCAGTATGTTGTTGCTTCTGCCCTTGCTTACTTCTATGGCCTTTCTGATTGCAATTATTTCTGCTGTGCAGATTACTGTTCTCTTTGTCAGTTTACTTGAGAGCTCCATATTCCACTCAGGACAGAATACTCCTATCCCACACGTCTTTGTTTCTGGGTCGACTGATGCGTCCGTATACACCACTGCATAATTTTGAAATTTTTGTCGAATAATGTCTCTACATAGTTGGTTACTAAATTGGTCGTTTTTCTTGATTTTTGAGTCCGTGAATTCAATGTTCGTAAACTGGGAATCGTAATCGTAGTCGTAACAGGCTAACTTTCCTGATTTTTTAATATTAGCGGCGTACTGCAATGCCAAGTCAAATCCTTCCATAATTGGTGGAGCCTTGTTGTTCCTCCAATAGTTCGGTTCCTCATTATATAACTGATAAAATTGCAGAAGTGAATTTGCTACAATGCTGTTTGTCAATGCCAAATGTTTTATGGAGAATTTGGCGCATATTAGGTATCTTCTGTATTCCAGTGGCATTTCTCCAGTTTCTGCTAACAGTACGTTTGTCGGTGTTGATTTCATGCATCCTGTCACTAGTCTTAGGGCCTGATATTGTATTCTATTAAGTTTGTTCCAATTTTGTTGTGACATTTTAAATATTGCTTGACAGCCATAGTCCAGTTGAGCTCTTACCATTCCTTTGTAAATGTTTAATAACGTTTTGGGGTCTGCTCCCCACCATACCCTTGTTAGGGCTTTCATAACGTTTATTGCTTTGCCCGCCTTGATACAGATGTTATCTACATGCATTGTCCACTTCATTCTTGAGTCAAATATCACCCCTAAATACTTATAACTCTCTACAACTTCGATGGGTGTATTTTCATATCTGATTCTTCCTCTGACTGTTCTCCCCCCTTTGCTAAAAATCATTGCCTTTGTCTTATTCACTGACACTTCCATCTCTTTCTCTTTCATCCATTCTTCTATCCTGATTAGCGCTCTTTGTAGTTCCTCTCCACACCTGTTCACATCTGGTCCTGAACAGTATATCACCAGGTCGTCCGCATATTGTAATGTTTTCACCTGTCCTGGCACCACTTCTTTGAAGTCTACTGTGGAAATGTTGAAAAGCAGGGGGCTTAGGGGTGATCCCTGTTGTATGCCTTTAAAACTTGTTTGGGGACCGATGCTTCGTCCTGAGATTGGGGATCTTATGTACACTTTCCTAGACCATAGCATTTGCATGATTATTTTGATGTAGCTGTTACTTATATTGTTCTCTTTCAATATTTGTTTTAACTTAAGTATATCCACTCTGTCATATGCCGCCGCCATATCTATGAATACAGCCATAACGACATTGTTCTTGGTGAAGGCTGAATATATTTCTGATGCTAAAATGGTAATATTTTCCATCGTGCCCCTGTTCTTCCTAAATCCATTCATAGTTTCGGGGAACTTTTTTTCATGTTCCGTGTAGTATTCCATCCGCTGTTTAACCATAGTTTCCAATATTTTCCCTGCGCAGCTTGTTAATGCTATTGGTCTATAGCTCTCTGCATTGTTTGGGTCCTTCCCATTTTTTAGCAATGGTACCACCAGAGACGTTTTCCAGTCCTCTGGGACCTCCATTTCCCCTTTTAAAATTTTGTTGTATATATTTAATAATGAGTTTATCATGCTGTCTGGGAGTTTTTTTAGCATAGTGTACGATATTGTGTCCAAACCTGGGGACGAATCTTTATTTTTTCTGCTTAAGGCGTATTCCAGTTCCTGTTTAGAGAAGGGAGGTGTGTCCTCTTCCTCTACTGCCTCCGTCTCCACGTTCGTCGGTACATATGTTGGTGCCAGTTTATTGATGAGGTCTTCAATCCACGACTCCTCTGCTGATTTTTCCGTCTGCTTTAAATTTTGATTATTTGAAAATGCTCTCACCACTTTCCATACTTTTGCAGCCGTACTTTCCCTGTTTAATGATTCCGTGAACTTTATAAAGCTCTCTTTTTTCTTTGTCCTAAGTATTCTAGTGGCTATTGCCGCTTTTCTTTTATATTCCAGGAAGTTTTCCATACTAGCTCTTTCCTTGTACTTTTTAAGTGCTATCCGCCTATTTTCACTTGCTGTCTCGCAATTTTGGTCCCACCACCTTGGTTTTCTTAAGCTGGATTTCTTTCTTCCAACTTCCACCTTCCCTATTGCTACCTCTGCCGCGTTTATGACCCTTTCCTTCCATTCCCCCCAGTCTCCTACCTCCTGTAGGTCAGCTAGGTTGTTATATAGCTCCCAATTCGCTTTGTTAATTTTCCATTTATATCTTTTGGTAGTGAGAACTTGCGTATACTTTGCGTTATTAATTTGGCAGACAGTCGGATAGTGATCGCTCCCTACCGTGTCTTCACATACGTACCATCTTCCTCTGCAAGCGATACTTGGCGAGACAATTGTCAGATCTGGACAGCTTTTTCCTTGGTTTGGTGGAGTAATCCGTGTAATGCCCCCATCGTTTAAAATGACTCCATTTGTTCGGTTAACTGCTTCCCGTAGATTGGTACCCTTACTATTTCCTGTGCTAGATCCCCATATTGGATTTTGAGCATTTATGTCTCCCATTAATAATATACTTTTCACCTAAGAAATCTAATATTTTTTCAAATTGTTGTATTGTTATGTAAATGTCTGGTGGACAATATATATTGCATATTTTATTGTCACCGATTTGTGCCACTAAGATTTGCATTCTCCGTGGGAGATTAAAGTTAATGTTAATTTTCTTCCATATAATGTTGTTTTTGATCATGATTGCAATACCTCCCCACCCATCTAATCTATCGTCTCTAATTATATCGAAATTTTGAAACTGTATTGTAGAATTTATTTTAAGGTGCGTTTCATCTAATAATATTACGTCTGGGTCTTCTTGAATTATTAAGTTTGTGAGGCAGACCCTTTTGGCCACTACCCCACATATGTTCCACTGTAGGATTTTTAACCTCTCCATTTTTCTCTCTTTCTTTTCCCTTCTCTTACTGCTTCCTCTCTTTTTTTTCCCCTTCTTTTCTTCTTTCTTCCTTTGTGTTAGTACTCCGAGATGGGACTGGAGTTTCCTCCCTCCTCTGTCATTTCCGTTTCTACTTCTTCTAGCCAATTTTTCGACTGCATGGATATTTTCCCCAAATTATTTTCTTTTTTTCCCTCTATGGGCTTTTCGCCCAGCACTCTCTGACATTCGTTTATTACGCTTACTTTAATCTCTTGACTGAAGTTTGTTTGTGAAATTACGTTAGTGACCACTGACATGAGAGATACTGCTTCCATCTCTCTTTCCATGTCGAGCCTGCTAACTGTCGATCTGCAGGGTGAAGCAAACAAGCATGCCTCATGTTCTCTCTTATCGTAACCTGCGATTTCTGGTGAGATAGGTGATACGGACCTTCTCTTTCTCTGTACTTTGGCAACGTAGGTCTCTTGTACCTCTGGTGTTTTGTTATTTGCGAGTCTTCTTTGTGATATGTTTATTGTTTCGGGTTCCTTTTCTTTTAAATGTGGGAAATCCTTAGGATGACTTTTAAATGTTGTCTGATTTATTCCTTGATCTGCTACCTCCCAGTCTTTGGGGAATTTTTTCCTGGCTTCGTAGTATGAAATATTGTTTTCTGCCATATCTTTCTTAATCGCTTTTTGTCTTATATATTCCCTACATTTCCTGTCTGTGGCAAGGTGGCACTCCTTACAGAATATACATATTGGTTTCTCTGAGCAGCTCTTCTCGTCGTGCTCCTCTGCACATCTGGCACATCTTGCTTTTCCCCTACATTGTGAGCCCACATGTCCATATCTAAGGCACTTAGTGCACTGCGTAGGTAAGGGTATAAATAGACTAATCTTTGCTTCATGATAATATATTTTGATATTTCTTGGTAATGATGTCCCTTTGAATGACACAATCAGTGTCTCCGTTTCCTCAAATCTTACTTCCTTATCGACTTCAGCTACCCTTCTGCTCATTCTTCTGGCTCCTATAATTGGAACAATGGATTCAGCCTCTTTTATAAACTGTTCCATGCTAACATCTAAGCTAATGCCCCTAGCTACGCCCCTACAAGAAGCAAGAGAAAAAGGAATATAGGCTTTTAGATTTTCTCCCTTAATTATACTATGACCAAGCAGATCGTTTGCAGCTTTAGCTGTAGCGAATTCGATAGCTACCCTGTTTTTCCCTTTTTTAGTAATTTTTAATATATCCTTTATGTTTGCGTTTTTAAATTTTTTTCCTATGACTGTTGGATGAACATTACCCACATTTCTTTCTAGGCCCTCTAAAATTACCAAGAAAGGTCCTTGGTCTCTATACGAATAAGTTATTACCTCTCTGTCAGCTTTCACCCAATCTTTTTGGGAGCCCCCCGGGCCCCCTGAGTTTACCCCCATGCGTTAAGCCAAAGCGTTTTAGGTTAGGAAAGGGATAATTTTTTGGACAGGAAAATATTCACCAAACTTTATGGGATTTCTATCCCTGGTCCCTATTAACTTTAATCTGATCACTTTTTTTAACGGATTTTCAAGATTTCCCTTGATTTTCACTCTCGACAGTTTTTCTACCGCACTTTCTCAGCTGTCAAAAGCCAAAAAAAAAGGGAAAATTCTAAAATCTGATGTAAACAATAAATTTGCACAGAATATATTTTAGGTTATGTTGTATTGCACCGCCGAAATTTTCAGTTCTATAAAGTTCGCATTGTCGGCGTGCCAAGTCACCAAGCCGAACGCAGATATTGCCCTACCCTCGGACTCGGGGCGGATATCTAGTCGAACGCACGGTTTTTACTGCTCGGCGGGGACGCGAACAACCCGAATACATAAAATTGCACTGCCCTCGCAAAATGCGCGTTCAGTGCGCACTAGTGCGGGTAGTCGAATACGCTATAACAAAAAAACCAACAAAAACCAGCAAAAACCAGCAAAAACCAACAAAAACCAGCAAAAACCCAAAAACCGAACACAAAAACCCAAAAACCTTTAGTCTTCTATCAAAAACCCTGGTTTTTGCCAACCCTGAATCTTTAATATATTAAAGGTCTGGAATATACTTCCTACAAACTTTAGAGATCTACCAACTAATAGGATGTTGTCTAAGCTAAAAGGGTTTCTAATAAAAAAAGCTTATTATAACCTCAATGAATTTTATGAGGATCAGGAAGTGAGTTCCCTGATATGATGTTCTTTGTGATCATGTTTTGTATAATATGTGTATAAGAGGGTAAAAACGCAATTATTTTGAAGTTTATTTTGAGGTTTATTTTTTTAAAATTTATTAGTGCAGTGTCTTATAAAATTATGTATTTATGGTCTTAGCTACATGTCAAATTTATTCTAAGTGTTAATAGGGTAAAAGCATCAGTGATTGGTCATTTAATGGCATTTGCTGCAAGCTCGCGTCATAACTGGTATAATACTATATATTTTTAAAAAAAAAATTTTTGCCTCATATGAAGAAAACCTTGCATTATTTGAAACTTTTATTTATTTTCAATTAAACTAAACGGAAATTCAGTAAAAAAATATAAAATCCAAAAAGTCAAAATACATTAGTCATTGGCCACTTGTGTCAGTCATTAGCCAAAGAAAATACAGTGATTAGCCATACCTCCTACAATGTGAAAACACAATAATTAAAAATATAATTTTTGACATTCTCACAATTGAAGCATACAAGTTTAGAATTCGGGCATTTTGGCTCTTCCAAACATGAAAGGTGATATGTTCTAAGGCATGAATTACATCTGACGCCGACTTTAGATGATGTTATATTAAGAACACAATTATAACACATGCCCTTGTATGTTTCATTTTTATAAAAATTCTTGTCCTTTTTAAAATCTAATTTTACGTTTGATAACACACATATCTTTGATTCTTTCGTTGGCTCATCTTTAAATAAGTTCCTTTTAATCAAATTTATTTGAGAAATATTTTTCTGTGATTCCCCTGCAGATGATGATAGAGAACTAGCTTCCTGCTGACACCTTAAAGGGGTCTGGTAACGGTATTCTGTTTCATTTTCAACAGGTTCTGTATTGTCATGCTTTTCAATAACGTTTGTACTATCTCCAGCTTGCTGATTGTTGTAATTTATAGTATCTTGTAGAAAATTTTCATCAATGCTACTTCTATTGATATTTGATGGATCTGATGAAGTTTCGCTACCAGAAAAGGATTTATTTTGATCACAGATTGGGGTATAATTTTTGTCTTGTTTGTTGGCATCTCCTGTGGGTTCCTGACATAAATTAACAGACATTTCAGTTATTTTATAATTTATTATTTTGGGCAAGTGCACCTTTATTCCATTGCTTAACACTGTGCTTCGAATGAGATCTGCTTCTGTAATATTTTCTTCTTCCTGATTGAGGTCTGTCTTTCTAATGGTTTCATCTTTGTTTTTGTTGATTTTTTGCAAGTTTGCTTCATTATTTAAAACGGTTTCCTGACTAGAGCCAGGCTTTATTATCTTTTCGGCTTTCTTTTTATTTAGTTGCTCCTTCTTAGCTGATACTTTCTCCTTGGGACCATTTTTTTTATTTAAGCTTTTCAATTTTCTGTTTTGTTTCCGTTCTTCCTTCAATCTTTCTTCCTCCAGTTTCTTCTCAATCTTTTGCCTCTCCTCATTTCTACGATCGGAAGATGTAATAACGAAAGACGACCTTTTAGTTTCTTTTTTTCCTTTTCGTTCGGGTGTAGTGGGCCATATAAAATATTTTCCTATCGATGCTTGAGATACAGCAGCCGAACTAAGTAAATTTTGGTTAGTTAATGAGATTTTATTGACTGTTGATGCTTCAACTGTATGTGCTGTGAGCTCTAATATGTTGTCGTTATTGGAAATGGTATGACTTAATAAAACCTCAGGCTGCAGCATGTCAGTAAGAATTATATTTGATGTTGCAGTACCAAGAATTACCTGATCTTCAGTTACAATTGGAATATCCTCTATGTTAAAAGTTTTCGAGTCAGTGTTGTCAATTATATCAATTTTTACGATATCGGGAATTTTATCTAAACCAGTTTCAATAGCATTTTTATCTTCTGCGCATGTGAGTTTGTTATTTGTAGTGGAACAAAATTTATCTTTGAAAACTGTATATATTTGAAAAACCAGGTCTTGATCCTTGCTATTTGCCTTAAATTCTGGATCTTCCTCAAATTCCTTAATTTTTTTATCTCCTACTATAGTTGCAAATTCGCGGTATGTTATAGAAATGTCTTGAATGGTCTTATTTTCCACCAAAACTTCATTAGCATTTTTCGTTTTTCCTAAGCATTTCGAATAATCGATAGCCGATGCATTCCATGGCCATAAACCTGTAGCTCGAAATCCATTTTTAATCGCCTCTGGTGTCAAACTGGAAACAGCTTTTTTAAGCACAAAAGCAAAGTTTTCTTTTGTCACCACAGCATTCGGGTTATCTCTTCTAAATTCAAGTACTGCTTTATTCCAATTATTTTTTAATGGCCGGAATGCTGAAACATCTGCGGGCTGCAAGATTCTTGTGCTGTTTGGATACAAAGCTATTAATATAATGCCCAAATCACAACACATTTGACTGGTTTGGTAAGTCAAATGCGTTTTATGACCATCAACAAATAAAATAATCGGGAATTGCGTATTTTCTTTAACTAGATACTTATAAAAAACATTTCCAATATATTCGTAAAATACATCGTTCTTCATCCAGCCCGAATCACTACAACCAATACCCCATCCATCAGGCACAGACTTTGCAACGTCAGCTGGCAATCTTTTATATGGATATATTATCATGGGAGGTGTCACTTTTCCGGATGCTTCAAACGTGAACATGACGGTCAAGTTCACTTTGGGATTGTGATCGATCTCATATACATTTCTGCTTCCTTTAACAGCCACAACTCTTTTATTTTTAGGGCACAATAGAAAGCTAGTTTCGTCTCCATTAAATACACGGGAGCTATCATCCAAAATATCTTTATATTGCAAATAAAAAAATCACAAAGTCAAAGTCTCAATTTGTTTAATCCTTACGACTGGTTACATATGTTTCGCCCTTATCTGGGCATCATCAGACCTAAAGATACAAATATTTAAATCACCTAAACAGGTAAAAACTCCCAGATAACTTACCTAACAACCCCAAAAATTACAATAAAATTTTAAAAGTTTTAAAAACTGATTAAAAACAAAAAACAAAAAACAAAAACATGACAATAACGATTTGCATGTCACTAAACTAAAAAAGCAATAAAATAAAATACGAGGTAGGAGGAAAGGGATTCGGTGGTGATCTGACGTGAGCAGGAATAACCCACGTACTAAAATCCTGCTTGAAACTCAAAATAGTAAGAAAAGAAGAAGAGAAATGTCAATAATGTAATGGCGTTTGGATGAAATACGCGGGAAAAATATAGGGTTAGAGGCACAACAACAGATTAATTATCTATATTATTAAAAATGAAATAAGGCTCAAAATTAAAGACATCATTAACACAGGTAAGGACAGGACTCCTTTTTGCTTTTGTAATTTCAAGCTTTTCCAATAAATCCAACTTTTTGCTCTTATGACATTCATGAATAATGTTTACATTTTCAGGTACAGAGAATTGATGTTTGGATTCCAATAAATGGTTTGCAAAAGCCGACTTAGTGTTCGTTATATCTGTATTTTGATATTTGTTAACAAAACTAAGGTGTTCCTGAACTCTGGTGGATACTCTTCGCCCAGACTGTCCAACGTATACTGCCGGACAATCTCCACACTGTAAAGAATAAACCCCGGATTTCGAAAAGGGGTCAACTTCGTCTTTAGTTTTAACTACATGTCGTTTTAGAGTGTTACTGGTTTTAAATGATAATATAACGTTATAAGGATTAAAAAATTTCTTCAACCTAAGAGATACATTGCCAAAAAAAGTTAATGATCTGTAATTATTGTTTTCAGTACTTGTCTTGTTAGAGTGTAAAATATTGTAGGATAATTTGTATTTATTCATAAATTTATAATAAAGTTTATTAATCAAATTCAATGGAAATCCGTTATTTACCGCTATTTGCTTTATTGTATCCAATTCCTGATTAAAAGCTTTTCTAGAGAGGGGCAGCTTAAATAACCTATAGAAGAACGAGTTAAAAGCTGCAAATTTATGTGAGTAAGGTGAGTTTGAGGAGAACTGGATAACATTATCTGTTGATGATGGTTTTCTATAGACTTCGAAGTTAATTTTATTATTATTTCTAATTAAAAGAAGATCCAAAAAAGGTAACTTGCCCTCGGTTTCCATTTCTAAAGTGAAGCTTATTTTTGGATGTAAATTGTTGACAAAATTTAAAAAATCATTCAACTCCTCCCCACTTCCACTCCAAACAATACAAATATCATCCACATACCTTTTGTAAGCCGCTATAAAATTAGAAAAGTTACTCTTCATTATAAGACTTTCTAGATTGTTCATAAAGACCTCACTGAGAAAAGGAGAAAGGCAAGACCCCATTGCCAAACCTGCCTTTTGTTTAAAAAACTTATTATTGAATTGGAAGAAATTTTGTTCAAGGACTGTTGATAACAATAAAGAAATGTCAGACACTAATAAATTCGAAAGTCCTCTGCCTCTAAGCAAATCCTCAACTAAACCAACGCATGTATCTCTTAGGTTGAAGAAATTTTTTAATCCTTATAACGTTATATTATCATTTAAAACCAGTAACACTCTAAAACGACATGTAGTTAAAACTAAAGACGAAGTTGACCCCTTTTCGAAATCCGGGGTTTATTCTTTACAGTGTGGAGATTGTCCGGCAGTATACGTTGGACAGTCTGGGCGAAGAGTATCCACCAGAGTTCAGGAACACCTTAGTTTTTTTAACAAATATCAAAATACAGATATAACGAACACTAAGTCGGCTTTTGCAAACCATTTATTGGAATCCAAACATCAATTCTCTGTACCTGAAAATGTAAACATTATTCATGAATGTCATAAGAGCAAAAAGTTGGATTTATTGGAAAAGCTTGAAATTACAAAAGCAAAAAGGAGTCCTGTCCTTACCTGTGTTAATGATGTCTTTAATTTTGAGCCTTATTTCATTTTTAATAATATAGATAATTAATCTGTTGTTGTGCCTCTAACCCTATATTTTTCCCGCGTATTTCATCCAAACGCCATTACATTATTGACATTTCTCTTCTTCTTTTCTTACTATTTTGAGTTTCAAGCAGGATTTTAGTACGTGGGTTATTCCTGCTCACGTCAGATCACCACCGAATCCCTTTCCTCCTACCTCGTATTTTATTTTATTGCTTTTTTAGTTTAGTGACATGCAAATCGTTATTGTCATGTTTTTGTTTTTTGTTTTTTGTTTTTTGTTTTAATCAGTTTTTAAAACTTTTAAAATTTTATTGTAATTTTTGGGGTTGTTAGGTAAGTTATCTGGGAGTTTTTACCTGTTTAGGTGATTTAAATATTTGTATCTTTAGGTCTGATGATGCCCAGATAAGGGCGAAACATATGTAACCAGTCGTAAGGATTAAACAAATTGAGACTTTGACTTTGTGATTTTTTTTTTATTTGCAATCTAAATCAGGTCTCTTTGAGAAATGGACTACTTCTTCGAATATCTTTATATCCCTTGCGTATTAAATATTTTTCAATTTCAGCAAACCATGACCTAATATCCTTTTCGGATATATTAGAACTTGCAGCTGTTATTGCTTCTGGGCACCTAAGAGATATATCTGGATGTCTTTTAAAAAATCCTTTACACCAGCCTCTTCCAGGCCGATTATCAACGAATGCATTTGTTCTGGGATTCGCATCTAAAAAACCCTTCACAGACTCCATAATATCTTCAATTCTAACAGGAAAGCCCTTGTTTTGACACTCAGCTATCCAATCTTTCAGACAATTCTCTTCATCATTAGAAAGGACGGGACTTGGACCAAGGGAAGTTTTATTCCGAAATTTGTCACCCATTCTGAATTGCAGGGTACCTCTGGGAACATTGTAATCGCGTTCAGCCTGTCTTTGAGGCAACCCATTTCTTACAGCTTCAATGGCTCTAACAACGTCTGCTTCAGTATAGGGTTTTTTGTATTTTTTGTTCTTTTGGACCTTTGGCATTTTTCTAAAAAAGAAAATAATTTTTGTTGTACCTACCTACTTATTTTTATAGAAAACAAAAAATCTGGACGAAAATGAAAAAAAAATGTAAAGAAACAGCCTACCGGTTAATATTACAGTTATCGGCCGATAACTGTGCAAGAAGATTTATGTTGACACAGTCGATAGCCACCTAAAATACCAGCCAAAATATGTATCTCTATTGGAAAAACCGCAAAAATCTTAACAATAACGTTATTAATCAATGTTTAAAAAACATTTGCCTTGTTTCTTATTATTTACTAAGCAAATAATCACAGAACTCGTGCAGCTTGCTGCTTAGCAACTTCCTTACATTGAACAAAACAGAATTTCAATTTGACACCTACTGTCTATTTTATTTTTTTAAAACCTATACTACCATAAATAAAAAGGGTAATTAAAGAAATAAAATAGAACATTTGTAGCCACTTTGGGAAATTATTCGGCATTCGCATTAAAATTACATGCTATATAATTTAAAAATTAATTTCGGATGGCCAATCTGTAGTACATGGCTGACGACTGAAACAATTAAATTGTGTGCAGTTAATCAGCCGGCCAATAACACTATTTCTTAGTATTACAGTTATAAGCCACCCCGGCTAATAACTATGCAACAACGAAAAAAAAATTCAGTCATCAGCCACCTAAAATAACCGCCAAAAATTATAACCTAACACATAAACCCATAGAAATAGTAAATAATATCGTATTAACAACTACTAAACATAAACTTATCATTATCGAATGATTAGTGAGCAAATAATCACTTACCTCGTACAGCCTGTTGCTTAGCAAATCCTTAACATATATTAGAAAACAGGTTCAATTTTGCACTAACTGTCTTTACTTAGCGATCGATTTATACTAACTTAACCTAAAAGTGTGATATTTTCAGCAGTTAGGAATCATTGTTGCCGCGTCTTATTAAAATTCTCCAAAACGCCGAAATTCATTTGGAAGTCTTAAAATTCTACAATTAAAATTAGGTGGCCAATCACTGATACGTGGCTGACCACTGTATCATTTACCCTATTGTAGAAGAAAGTAGGAGTTACAAACTATTTTTAATTCAATCCAGTGTAAGATTTAAATTGTAAATTTTAATAAGTATGTATTGTTACTTGTATGACACGATCTATACGTTAAGCGTAATTTTTGTAAAAAAAAAGGATCTAATAAAGAATAAAGTAAGTAAGTAAGTACCATGTCCCGCTATATACCACTCTCCCCTATTTTTCTTGAAATTTTTGTACATTTTTTTTTTAAAGAATCTTCAGTTCCCGATGTGTTTGAGACCAAACCAGCGTTAAAAGAGGTAGTTATAGCTGTCCAGCCCCCGGATCACGCCACATAGAATTCTATTCTATGTGGCAAAGTCACATGACTACTCAAACAAAACAAACGATCCATCACATGGCCACTGGCATTAGTGTCAAAATCGCATAGAATTCTATGCATCGTGATCCAGCACCAGGCTTTATTTTTTTCGTCGGTAGTAGTTCCATTAGTTTTTTTATTCTCGATGTTTTTTTATTCCTCATATTTTTCTATACGATTTATTAACATGTCCCGTTCGATGGCTGAAAAGTTTGGCATACGTTGCCTCTTGAGTTCCTCGTTTCTTGACCCCGACATCTTTTACTACTTGCTTTTTACGTTTACGGCACAATACGGGGCCCCACAAACCCAAAAAAGCTGTCACGCATATACAAAAATGCAAAACAAATAGAAGTTTACTTTTTGTTTACTTTATAGGTTAGATTTCTCCAGTGGTACCAGTGTTATTCTCGCCCAGTAGTTTAAACAAAAACGGCAAGAAAAGCAGCGTTGTCAGATCATTTCATTTGGATAATTCGGAATTAACTAATTCGCTCTTATTTTCCACTGCTGCAAAGGGTTAATCTAATCTTAGGGATTAAACTTTAATTCTGAATTAGCTAATCTAGAATTAGTTCAAAAGCGGCGCAAATGGGCAGTAAAGAATACATTACACTTCCTTGCAGTGAACGAGTTCATGAACGCATCACATTGAAACCAACTACTCCGCGACCGAGCACTGAGTAAAGTTCTGAAATAAACGCGACTATAAATCATTTATTTTTGTGCCGTGACTACGGACACGTAGATACGCCTTCATTTAATTTAGAGAAGAGAAAAGAAGCGGTCTGTTTACAAATTTATTTTGAATATTTTGCCATTACTACTCGTTTCCTTCCGTAACTTTTACATCTATTAAATAGGTCTCTATCTGTTTAATGTTTGTCTAATGTCTGGTCTACCCAGCTGTAATAATACAATCTTTAGTCATCAAACCCTTTTTAATTCTGTCTGTACTGTAGCTTGCATTTACCCAGGTATTTCTCTATTACACTGCTTTTCAGCTACAAGTCTGATTACTGAATTATTACACATTTGAAAAAATTATGGTTAATTAGAGAAAGAAAATATGGATGAATTAACTCCATTGTTTAATAGTGAAGATGATCTTTTTTACTTTGAAAGTGACCATTTGGCTTTGAAAGGAAATCAAGATTACTGTGATGTCCTCAAAACCTTAGTGATTTTGAGTGCTCAAAGAGAACGAGCGCTTAAGGTAAATTAAATACTAGCATTATACATTAGGTTTACATAGTAGTAGTAAGATAAGGTAATTTGTTGTAGAGCTTAATACACATATAAGTAAGACTTTTTTCTGCTACAGTTAAGCGATGACGAGGATACAATAAGTTATTTGTTGTAGTATAGACATTCCTCGGCAGGAATCTAGAAAGTTCATTTTGTTTATTACCCTCATTATTCTCTTTTGAATTACAAAAACTCTTTGTAGCTCGGAGCTACTTCCCCAAAACAGTAAGCCATATCTCAGGACTGACTTAAAACTGGCATGGTACAAAATTTTTAAGGTATTTAAATTCATATAGTTCGACACTACTTGTATCCCATAACCTTTGAAAAGTGTCCACCAACTTTTTGACAATACGTACAGGTTTTATCCCGTGCAGGACATACAATACTCAATACTCAATACTCAATACTCAAATTTATTCATGTCAATGTGCAAATGCACTTACATACGTCATATAATGGAACAATAGATTTAAAACTTGGTCCACAAAAACATTTTAAAATATTTAAAAGATTTCAAAATATTTAACAATACATGAGTGTCTTGGATTTCCACAAAAGTAACATGTTTGGGAACGTATTGCAATTGCAGATGTCGATTGTTCTTGAATGTGATTGGTATCTTAATAATAATAATAATAATAATAATAAATATCTTTATTTCAAATTATGAACATATACAATTCTTGTGCACCCACGCCCAGAAAGATACACACACAAAATGAAATGGCGTCGAAGAAAGAGAGGTCTACTATTTTACTCTATGATTCCCAGTTTGCAAGACAATAATCATGAACAGAATATGGTTCCAATTCAATCAAAAACCTTTTCGTTATCTTTTTAAATAGTTTTAGATTTGTGATGCACTTAATATGATTTGGCAGATTATTAAAAAATTTCAGGCATGCATAACTTGGACTTTTTTCAGTCAGTGTTAGTCTATGGATTGGATAATTCACATTCATGGGTCTTGTATTATATTGATGGCATATTTGTGGTTCAAACATTTTTTTTTTTTTTTTTTTTTTTTTTTTTAATTTTATTTTATTAAATTTACGGGTAACCCCATTTTTTATTACATGAATACAAAAGTATAATAACAAAACTAAAAGATGGCGATTAATTAACATAGACATCGACACAATAGTTATATCACCAAATAGTGTCACAAAACAATAATATGTATCAATTATAATAATAGTAACATAATAATAACATAAACTATGGAATACTCCCCAATCGACACTTGAAGCCAGACAGTGTGCATCCAAAGATGTCAACATCGAGTCTATTAAGCACTCGAAGAGTTCTATCTATGGGAGAGTGCCGTCCATAATTCGTCGAATGGAATGGAACAAAAAATAGATCGAAGCGTCGTAAAGTGCGCTCAGGTACATTCAAGCAAATTCGGGACAGCAGACGGGGACAGTCAATCAGGCCGTGAATAACCTTATAAACATAACACAAATCAAATCTTTCACGTCTTCTCTCCAGTGTCTCCAAACCGATCATCTGAAGCATAACAGATCTGTGATAGTTTTCGAAAGGAATGTTGATCCTGAAACCTGCAAAGCGAAGAAACCTGTTTTGGACTCTTTCCAAAGAATCTTTATGTGATTGATACAAGGGTGACCATACGATTGTAGAGTAGGGTAGAGTGGGGTTATCTGGACCACTTTTCTTTAAATCATTATAATTTACAATTTTAATCATATCAGCGAGTGTCAGTTTCCTCAGTACACTGGTTAGGCATTATCGCACCATAATCATATACAGTGAAATCAAAAACTAAAATTAATTTTTATTTAAAATTGATTTTAATAAACAAGAATAGTGGACCAGGTAACCTGACGAGTTAGGTTAACTGGGTAGATCCACTGTCCAGTTAAACTGACTATAAATAATAAAGAACAAACACATTTAATAAAGAACATTTACTTAAAAAACAATATAACAAAAGATGTTAAACCCTTATAGGAACTATTTATACATTATACAGCCAACGCATCAGGTAACTTCACAACTGTTTGGGAACTAGAAACTAAATTATTTGAAATACATAATTTATTGTACGCTGAATTCAGACATATCAGAGTTAAAATAAAGTAAATTCTCATATCGACCTCTTGAGTATTTAGTAGGTATTGGTAGACCACAAACTATGTCTTCATATGAAATAAAACTAGGCTCCTCCTCCGAGTATTTAAACCGATTGGATGGATGCTGCTTTTTTAGAAACGCAACATTGTACCCATTGTAAACTTTATTTATTATTTCTGCAGCGTAATTCCTGAAGGATTTTTTTCCATGTACCTTAACTATTAAGAAATTACCTTTATTGTAATCTTTTGCTTGTCTAGAAACTGTTACATCTTCGGTTTTCTCTTCTTCTTCCTCCCATTCAGAAGAATCTTCATAATGAGGTTCTTCTCCTGACTCAGATGAGGATGCTTGTAGAACCTTACGCACAACAGTATTTTTCTTTTCTGCTTTAGTTTTTCTTTCTTGTGCTCTTTCTTCAAGTTCTTCTTTTACAGGAGTACTAGTTAAGACCATTGATTTACCCTTTCGCCTACTTGAAGCCTTTATTTTTCTGGGCGGTGCTTTCAAAAATGGTCTTATAATTTCGGGAAGAACAAGCTGTTTTTCTAAAATATTAATATGACTTCCTACGTTTGAAGCACAGTTTGGTTCTAGAGAAGATCCACACTGAACCTCTGTATTTGGGTTTGACAGAGCGTCTGTAGCCATTTTTGTTTCTTTTATATTATTGTGGAATGAGCAGCCAGGTTTTGTATCAGAATTTTCATTTGGAGACAGGATGGTTTGTATATTTACGTTTACGGATGAAACAAGGGTTTCATCATTTAAGGAACGGTCTGTTACATAGGATGGTAGAAAGTCAGCGTCTGTAAATACATCATCATTAAAGGGATATATACCAGCTTTGGCAAAACCACTATTTATGTTTTGAACTGTAAATGCCTTTGGAAACGCGTCACCTACCAGTTCAGCAACGTCGTAAATTGTTATGACACTACCAGGATGGTTGGTCATCCATTTATTGCAGGCATAATTATAATATTTTTTAAAAGGGCCAAATATTGATATGTCTAATGGCTGTAGTCTATGGCTACAGTGCGGAGGAAATGTCAGTAAAATTATGCCATTTTGCTTTGCATAATCTAAAGCCTTTAAGTTAAGGTGACTTTCATGATTGTCGAGTAAAATTAATTTTGGTTTTTCTAGACTAGGTCGTTCGCACCTAACGAAATGCTTTAAAACATCTTCGAATAATTCACCTTGCATCCAGCCTGACGGTGTTGCACTCCCTTTACTTCCAACTGGTGCATTTTTCAACATATGTTCTTTATAATGTTTCCTCGGGAAGATCAAATATGGGGGGAGAGCTCTACCTGTACATCCAACTATAGCACATAGAGTAACTAGGGTTCCCCTTTCTGCGGAAGTAGCTTGTCCTACTTGCCTGGCACCTCTCGCTGCAATAATTTTTGGCGGTTTGTGAACAGTAAGGCAACCTAAAACAATTTTACGTTTTGTAAAATAAGTATCAGAAAAATTCTAATGGTGGTAACAAACCTGTTTCATCCAGATTGTAAATATCTTGGGGCTCAAGCTTATTAGCATCTAAAACTACTTTCAGATTTTCGTAGAATTTTGCAACATTGTGGCGGTTGAAACTGGTGGCCCTACCTAAACTAGTCTGCTCTGGTGTTCTGAGGGAAAGCTTGTGCCTTTTCAAAAAAGAGAGTATCCATTCTTTTCCAGCCATCATATCTTTGTTCCAATTATCTAAACCTTTTCGTAAATTATTTTTATTAGCTATGGCGAAGTCATAACCAAGTTTACGTGCTTCCTTAAGGGTTAACCCGTAATTCATCATAGAAGCTTGTTTTAAGTACTGAGCAAGTGCTTCCTCTTGAGCGATTGAAAAAACCTTTAAATGTTCATTTCTTGGACTAAAATTCACTTGCTCAAATCCAACATTTTCTACCTTAGCTTTAAATCTTTTAAGTGTTGTCCTTGGTATACGAAATGTTTTTGCTGCTTTCCGAACTGCCATTTTATTTTCTATCACTTCTCGTACGGCCAGCTTTAATGTTTCTTCGGAAAATGACCGATTTGTAGTGGTTCTTTTACGAATTCGTGGCATTATAACTTCAAAAAAAAATTACGCTTAAGGAAAATACAAAAATGGCGAATGGGGTTAGGTGGACCGGGTTCCAGGTATCCTGACCATTAGTTGGCCCGGCTAACCCCACTGTTCAGCCATTTGTTTTGTAGTATCTATAATTTTTACTTTACAAATTTAACTTAAAAAATGCACACATCTAAAAACTACACAAAAATACGTACTCACTTGTTTAGTAGAGCGATCACTTAAAACAATCAGTTGGGTAAAAAATATCTTTTTAACAACGATGCAGAAATTACTTTTCACTTCGAGAAACTCTCGTCGACTAACCACCACGCAACTGTAGCACAAGGACGTTCTGCGTCGTGCAGCAGATTCGGAACGTGTCGGAGATACTCGAGTAATGCTACGAGTAGGCAAATTTGGCCGCGAAGTTTTAAATATTAGAGTTGACCACTTAACCTGACGGTCCAGATAACCCCACTCTACCCTACTCCAAATTTGACCTCACAAGAGAGATATAGAGCAACCTAGCCACACTCAAGGAGAGCTCCCTACAATGTCTAGCCACGAATCCCAACATGCTCATGCCCTTTAAGGAAATTCTAGAAACTTGCTCCACAAAGGTTAGCTTCTCATCGAACCATACCCCCAGGTCCTTAATCAAGGCGGAGTATTTTAGGTTTTTATTACTAATGGTGTACCTACTTGGTGTTAAATCTTTCACCTCCCCTAAAAAAACTGATATAGAAGCACTTGTCTACATTTAATTTTAAGTTATTGATCCGTGACCACTCACATAGAGCATCCAGATCGTTTTGAAGTCCCACTGAGTCCTCCCACTGCTCAACTGCCGAGTACAGCTTGAGATCATCCTCAAACATACTAACCGTAGAGTTCTTTATAATTTTAGAAACATCGTTGACAAATAGATTGAACAGTAGGGGGGCACAGTGTGAACCCTGAGGAACACCTGACAATACCTGAATGGGAGAAGAAATAAAATTATTGATTTTTACACTCTGAGTCCTCCCCTCAAGAAAGCTCTTGAACCAAGCAATAAGTGAAGGATGAAATCCCATGGCACCAAGCTTTGTCAATAACAACTGAAAATTGACTCTGTCAAAGGCCTTCGAGAAGTCAGTGTACACAGAATCAACCTGCACTTTCCTCTCGAGGGCCTCCAGCAGGTCCATCTTATATAAAAGAAGGTTGTCGGTGGTTGCCCTGCCAGATGAGAAACCAAACTGACATTCGGAAATCATTCCCTTGCACTTCCAAGCAAGCTGATCATATAACAGGCTATCAAACAACCTTGCCACTGCACTCTGAATACACACACCACGATAGTTAGCAATGTCATTAATGTTACCAGATTTATAAATCGGTGTAATGTAGGTATGCTTCCAAGTGCCTGGAAATGTAGATGTATCTAGGGACAAATTGAAAATCATTTGAAGGGGTTTGCTCAGAGTACAAACACAATTCTTGAGAAAGGTATTGGGGATAGAATCTGGTCCACATGAAAATTTATTGGGAAGCTCTGAGATTTTTTTAAAAACCTCTGATATGGAGAACCTATTGAAAGAAATGTCACATGACTGTGGAAATTGGTAATTTGGAACAGAACATAAGGAACCGTCATAAACGGAAGAAAAAAATTTTGCAAATAAATTTGCAATATCCTGACCAGTCTCAGCAGACTCATCACCAAGGAACATACTGTTCGGATAGCCATTAGA
Organism: Philopedon plagiatum; assembly: GCA_963971165.1. NCBI lineage: Eukaryota > Metazoa > Arthropoda > Insecta > Coleoptera > Curculionidae > Philopedon > Philopedon plagiatum. Next base: position 25,377,109 of record OZ020193.1, on the reverse strand, counting down.
CTTGCGTTTATCTCTCACATACTTCCAGAAGTTCCCAGTGTTGACCAATAGAGATCTCTCAACCTCCTGCAGATGCTGCAAGTGACAAGTCTGATATTCTCTCTTGCACTGAGCCCTATAGTTAGAAAAAATTAAATAATCATGATGTGTTTTGTTGGACATAAACCTTTTATGAGCAATCTTTTTCATGCAAATAAGATCTTTCAACGTGGGACTAAACCATTTTGGAAAAGGTGAGTCTTTAATAAGTTTTCTAGGTACAAACATAGTCAAGCAATCACCAACAATCGAGTGAAGTCTCTCCGCTGCCACGCAGGCATCAACACTCCCAAAGCACTCACTCCAATCGATCGAAGCCAGATACTCATTGATAGCAGTATAGTTAGCATTTCTAAAATCAAAAAAATACTCTTCAAATGATAGTATACTATCATTAATTGGAATATTAAAGGTATATGCTATATGATGCACACTATCTGGCAAAATGAGATCAACAGCGGGTGTCACAGATATATTGGAAACATTAGAAAAAAGCAAATCTAAATAAACTAGTCTATCATTTGGTATCGTGTTCACCTGATACATATTAGTTTAGCTTTTTAGAAAGTAAAGTTAGGGTAAATGCACCAGTAATTGCCATTATAAAAAACTGTTTTGATAAATCATGTAAGAAAAAACTTAAAATTCATCATATTTCTTGGAACAAAAAAGCAAAATACTTATTGGGGTTTCATGAAACAATATCCTTATTGAAATAGTACAAAAATATTATACTTGCATAAATAAGTATATTCTAAAAATGTTATGCTAGATCACCAGTAGTTGCCATCCAAAACCCAGTGATTGCCACTAAGACTACCAGTAATTGGCATTTTTCATTATCGCACGTAAAATTCAGGTTATTAATAATGATTCTCGCATAAATAACTATTTGTTTAAAATAGTTATGCTTAATAAAAACCGTTTATGAATGGAACAGTTTTATTACATTTATAATTCTTAAATGGAACAGTTTTATTACAGGTTTAATTCTTAAACTAACAACAATAAAAAATCATAGAAAAGTCCATTATTTTGACTTTGATTTAACAAAACGAAGGTAATAAAAAAAAAATCACTTCCCAACCCTTCTTTTGGTTTTAAATAACTTATAAGCCGATTTAATTTTTTTTATAACATCATTATCGATTGCAAATGGGTTGTTACCAATTAAATCTATTGGCCCAAAGAAAACGCGATACAAATGAACTTCATCAATATCGTCCTTAAAAGGCCAAAGAAATGAGTTGGCTGTTATATTTCTTTTAAAAATTTTACAGCTGCTTTAGAATTTTCGTAGTCAATTCTAATAATTCGTCCAATAAAATATTGTTCATCGTAATACACAGCGTAATAACTCTCAGGAATTAACTTAACTTCCATATTTGACACATGGTCAGTTGATAGGATACCTAGTGATATTCTATCTTCGTCGTCTTGTCTTTCTAAATCAGAGAAATCTTCTGATGCTGAGGACGTACTATCTGCATATTTAATTGACTCGTCACCACTGCTACTGCTCTCACTGTCCCATGGACCTTTTTTCTTTTTTTTATTGGAAGTTAAGATCTTCTTTTTTTCCTTTTCTTGCAGTTTCAATTGTTTTTTCTCTAAGCGTTGTTTCTTTCTTTGCTCTTTTTCACTTTCTGCTTTTCGTTTCTTTTCTTCTTTTTCTCGTTTGTCTTTCTTCCATTCTTTTGAAGATATGACAGATATATTCTTGCCTCGGTTGTTGCTTTTCTTTTTACCGGATTTGTTATCTTTCTTGTCAGGATAAAATAAAGCTCGTTTGAAGGGTGTCCCTACACTTAAATTAGAATTGTCATTAACTAGTAACGGAGTAAAATTGTTAGGTTTGTTCGAGGGTTTATTAGAGTGAAGTGGGGGGGTCTGAAGATTTGTATCTATTAAAACTTCTGTTGTTTTGAGGGGAGTTTTTTCAATTGTGTCAGCTTCTGGTAAACTGAGGTCAAAAGTAGAAGAAGGTCCAGCAATTGGTTCAGTAGATAAATCAACGTCATTATTTCTTACAATTTTTTTACTGTGTTCGACATCATATTGCTTCTTTATCTTAAGCCAAACATTATAAAGTTCTGTCCATTTTTCTTCTCCATTCCATGTTTCCTCATCGCTACATTCCCTAAATCGATTTAAAATGGCAGAGTCAATAAATGTTTCCAAATATTTTATATATTATTAACACTTTCTTTCTGCACCTGTAGAGCATGAACGTTTAAGACTTCTTGATTTTGTTTGCTGCATCTATCCTTGATGCATTTGCTATAATCAACAGCATCAGGTGACCAGGGATACAAGCCACATTTTCTAAAGCCATTAGTTATGCATTCCTTTGTTATTCCCTTTATTGCTTCAACAAACATTAATGGGAAGTTTGTTTTGTTTAAAACTTCAATATTACAATCTAATATCCATCGATGTACAGTCTTTCTCCACTGATCTTTGAGGGGCCTAAAAACAGAAACATCACAAGGTTGTATAATGTGTGTGGCATTTGGATATAATGCCACCAATATAATTTTTTTCTCTTCACAGAATTCGCTCAGGGCCATGGTGAGATGTGACTGATGTCCATCAATAAAGAGAATAACTGGTAGCGTTATTTGATTTTTGATAAGCCAAGGATAAAAGACATTTGCTACGTATTCGTAGAATGATTCACCCGTCATCCACCCTTTTTCACTCTTTCCAAGTGCCCACTCATTTGGCACATTTGTCACTAGTGCTCCTGGAAATCGGGAATATGAAAACAGAAGAAATGGCGGTAGCAAAGTGCCGTCGGCGCTAACTGTAATTGCAACAGTTATTGATTCTTTTTCTGACCCTTTTGCTATTTCGTATATGTTTTTCCCACCTCTGGGACCAATAACTTTGTTTGACTTGGGACATATCTGAAAAGCTGACTCATCGCAATTAAAAATGCGTTCCGGACAATTTAAAATTTCAGTCAGGTTTTCTTTTTCTAAATAGCTGTGTACTTCTTGAAACCAATTTCTAAGATTTTTTTCTGTCACTGTGGCCCTCGTAGCTGACACAGTTTCAGGAACTCTGAGAGATATGGTAGGGTTTCTTTTAAAAAATGCTTCCAACCATTTTCTACCAGGTTTATCATTACGAAATGGATTTTTTCGATTGCTGCTTTTCATAATTTTTTGAACCGTTATTAATAGATCATCTTGATGAAGGGAAAATCCTCTATCGGAAACTTCAATTATCCATTTACATAGGGCGTCTTCCTCTGCTTTTGGTAAAATGGAAGGTGGACCCATTTTACGTTTTACTGGTGTCTTCCCTTTAACTTTGTTCTTTAGTGTGTTTCTTGGGACTCCATATTGCTTGGCGGCAGTTGAAAATGGCATTCCATTGCGGCAGGCTGCAATTGCCGCCTCCATATTTTCTTGTGAATATCGGAAAAAAGGCTTTTTTTCCCAACCATCTTTCCCATAATTGACACCTAAACCAGAAAATGCCATTATATTGTACCAGTAATTGCCACTTTTCGAAAGGGTGGCAATTACTGGATTTTTTAAAGATATTCGTCTCATATTTATACAGAGCAAAGTTTTCGATATGAACTTTAAAATAGTGCTGAATAACGTTATTTTAAAAATGACCAGTAATTGCCACTAGTGGCAATTACTGGGCCACTTAGTGGTTTTAGTTCCAGTAATTGCCACCACCTCTTAAATGGCAGGTTAGGATTAAAATAACTGAAATAACCATAAAATATGCATGAGCACTTACCTAACATTCGTATTGTCACAGAAAACAGTTCAATATCTCTTCAAAATTAATTATTTGGCATAAAAAACTATTTAATCTTTCTTAACAAGAATCGTAAGAAACACCTGTTTTAAGCATAAATCGCCATCAGCGTTGTTACTAACCTAATTTTCATAGTGTAGATTTCTGTAGTGAAATTGTGTAGCATTGTGCACCTGTAAAAGTTGCAGCGAAAATGGCCGATAGATGGCTTTACAGTGTCAATACAGTACAAGTTTGATTTAAAAAAAAGAGCGAACGTACTCGAGTTCGAGTTGGAATAAAACAAAAACTTAACAAATCATAAATTTATTATTATATAAGCAAGTAGGCGAATAACGAATGGAAAAAAAGAAACGTAAAAAAAGCATAATACCAAAAAGGTATCTATAACTAAAACCCTGTTATTAATTTTATACGAACAAGAAAACATAAATATTTGATATTTGTTATAAAATAAAAAAACTCAAACACAAGGACAACAAAAATAACGAAAAATTAATTCTACCTCTATCTTTTCTAAAGTACCTACTGGAATTATAGTTAAATAACTTATGATTTGGTTTAAAACGTTTGGCACCGTTTTGGGTGTATTTCATCTTATCCTTTACTATTATAACAGATCCATATAATGGATCTGTGCTATTATTTAGTCTATGCCTTTACATGTAAAATTGCCTCCACCGTGTAGTCCTATCAAAACTCGACGCTTGCGACATCTCTTGCCTAATTGAGTAAGCATATATTTTGCGCTGCACGTTACGGACGTGGTTAAATACTGACTATTATAATATTAAAAGGATTGCAAGAACCCAACCAAAATACGTCGTCCGAATAGGGACACGTGAAACGTGACTGACGTCAGGCTTGCCGCTGTAAGTCTGTAATTAAAGGGGAAAAAAAAGGATTTTGAAATGATGAATGACTGATGATTAATATTTTCCATGGTCAGTGCCTTGTGGTGTAACTTTTTGTGCAGTTGATTATGAAAGTGTAGCAATACGGCAAAATTTACCATTGGGGTGTAGCTGTGTAGTTGCTTGTTGAAATGTGTAGCTTTCTACACAATTGTGTAGCTTGTAACAACACTGATCGCCATATTTGAAATATTAATTGACAGTACAGGAAGTGCTGCCCTCTTTTAGTACATTTTTTAATTACAGACCATAGAAGAAACACAAGCAAAACTAGAGTCATGTATTCCTTAGCAATATTTAAGAATCTAAGCTTATTTTTGAAAGTACAAATAGGAGGTGGCAATTATTGGTACAGTGACAATTACTGGTGCATTTACCCTATATGATATGACCAGTCCAAAAACTCGTCCAGATAGACTCCAAGAAATTTCGTCTGATCGACAAGCTCTATATTACCATTTTCTACTTCTAAAATTTCAGGTCTGGCAGTTTTACATAATTTAGTTCTAAATAATATAACTTTCGTCTTATCATGATTAAGTACAAGTTTATTTTCTGAAAACCAATTTTTTGCTTTTTCGAACAGATATTGGCCCCTAATTGTTAGTTCTGCAATACATCTTTCACCAACTATGAGATTGGTATCATCAGGGTCATTTTCAAAACAAGTGATTAGGAGCTGTTCCTCCTGTTTTCAAAGTAATTTGATTGTTTAGGATAGTCGGGTGCTTTAAATGCTTCATGGTATAGGTGGTCAAGCTTATTACCCCCTGGGGACCCTACAACCTCCCCCTAAAGTTTTGAGAAGCCATGTTTTTGACACATGACCACGTTGCACCAAAAACTGCCCATGTTTGATGATATTTAGAGCATGTTTTTTGACATTTGGTCAGATTTTTGCTTTATTTATTAAAAAAAAAAACGGAAATAATGTTATATATTTATTTATAATAAATGTCATACATGTACCCACGAAACTAAGACAAGTGCAGAAGAGCAAAAGCATAAACAAAACACAAACAATATACTCTTAAAACTAAACTTGTTAGGAACATAAACTGAAAAATAAGTTGGCACTAAGTGCATTTTTATAGGAACAAAGTCACAACATATTAAATTTGTACTTCATAAAACAGAACAAACATTTATATTAAAAAAACAAACTCAATAGTTCTTATAAAGTAAATAATGACGTAACATTATTAATACTTTTTGATAGGAACAACTTCAAAACATATTTTTTGCGCAAAAAATCGAAAAAAAATAAAGATTTACTTAAAAGAAAATTTTTTACTCCTAAAATCAAAATTAAAAACTAGTTCTCCTCTTCTAGAGGGTGTCGGTTCAGGCAATACACATTTAATTTCATGCACTGAAACCAATGACATGTCTTCTGGCTCTGGCCAAACAAAAATGCCTGCATCAAGATTTTTTTTTCTTAGAAACTTGACAAAGTAAGACAGTTCACGATTTTCATTTTCTATTGTCAAGACTTGACCCACAAAATGTTTAGTGTCTTTTTTACCTTCCAACTGGACTACTACCCATGAGCCAGTTTTAGTGGACGTTTTTAGGTCTTTTGAAATACATTTAGAAACAGAACTTTCGTTTACTGTACAAGATTTGACAATAGAGCTCCTTGTGGTTTGTGGAAAGGTACACTTTTCTTGTACGGTCAACATATTTGTAGAAGAATCATTTCTTTCGGTTGTTAGTACGTTGTAATTGGGAGCAGCAGCAGTGTTTGGAAAATCATAATACCCATAACTAGTTGAGAAATGAGGGCAAATTTTTTCTAGGGGACATACCATGCAGCTAAACTGTCTTGTGAAGAGCTTGTTGGGATGGCTAGAACTCCAAGTTATTTGGTGTATTTTTGAAGTGTTTAGTAGTTTAGTACCTTCAGTACCTTTGGTACTAATAAATCAACTTCATTTATGTCTGATTCCGTGACTGTGTAAAGCCTTATATTCGTCCTGCAAAGCATTTTGATGACAAATGTGGTGTAATCTGGAATATCTTCCCCATGTGCTATTATAGAATCGGCCGTTCTTTTTATAACTGCACCAACCCCATCCACTGCTCCTTTCCCGTGACCAGATTCTGAGAAATTCCATGTTGCCTTAGTAATACCCAAATCATATACCAAATAATGTGTAAATAAGTAAAAATTACTCTTATTCTTGTATTGATTTGCAGGCCCATCACTTAAAACATGTAATTCTTTTATTGATATGTTTTTATCCAGGCAGAGTTGTCTCATAGAGGTTTTTAAGTGGGCATATATTGCTGCAGCATCGTGGCGCAAGCATTCAGATACAGAGCAGAAAGAAATTGTTTCGTTAGCCCCAGAATCATTACAGTAATAAAGAACACAAGTATGTAATGAAAGTTGTTGTCTTGATGCGCCGAAATGAACTGATTGTGCTTCGGACGCGTATTTGCATTGGAAATTTTCAGAGAAATCTATGTGAAGCAATGCTTCTCCAGGCTTTAAATTTTTCTTAAGGGAATCTATTGAGTGATATTGCTGCCATATGGTAAATGTGTGACATAAAAATGTTGGCAACATTTCAGTAAACTTAATAATTAAATCTCTTTTGGTGGACTCTACTGATTCTTTTACTGTTCTTTTAACAACTTTTTCCTTACCTTTAATCATTCGGCTCTCTGATTTGGTCATCCACTGCTTGTATGATATTTGTTCTGAATTGTCAAACGTTTCAGGAGCCTGCCTCTGAAATATTCTCTCTTTTCGTCTCATTTGCTGAAGTCTATGTATTTTCACACCTAAACCATTAATTTTTTTCTTCATGTCTTCTATTGTTTGTTTTTGTTGTCTTATGAGTAGATCCTTTGCTGTCCTGTTTTTTCTACTCAATTTTATTCCCACTTCTCTCTGTCTGCTTACAAAGCTACTTCCAGGTGATGTTGAAGACAACTCACCGCTATTGTCAATCAGATCATATCTTCTACTTGGACCAGCCACTGCCAAATCCTCGGCCAAATCATATCTACTATTCGGACTAGCTTCCTCACATATGCTACTAATACTGGTTGGTGGACTATCCTCCCTAATTCGTCGCAATAATAGATCGTTTGCCTTCTTTTTCAATCATAATTTTTGTTGCGCTTCAGCCCAATACTTGCGTCTCGCTCTTTGCTGTCTTGGTGTTAAATCATGAATTGTCTGGTTTTTCTTTTCTGCCTTCCTTTTATCTCTCCTTTGCTTTTCTTTTTGTAGATGTTCTGCATATCTTACGGGGTCCTGTTTAATTCGCTCACGTCTTCTTTTCTCTGCTTCTTTTTTCTTAATTTTTCTTTGCTCGTCAGTCATTCTTTTCTTTCGTCCTTTGCCCATCTATAAAAAACATACAAACCAATTTTAACAGTGTTCTTCACAAATTTAATCAAAAATTGAAAAGTATTTAAAAATTAAATAATTATTTTACAACAAATTAATCACGTATAATGTGATTTAACAAAGTTGCAAGTAATAAAAAATCCTATTTACAACAAAATACTTATTAAAAGCAATAAAAATGTCAAAAACGTGCTTACCAGTCGAAAACGTGTCTTTAAAATCCCACGTCTTTGACACTTTTTTTTAAGGCACGTTTTTGACATTTTTTGGCCATGCCGGCAAAACATAACCTGTACGTACTGATGTTTACCTGCAAATTTTATGGTGGTATTTTAACCCTATTTTTTATCAGATATACGAAAAACAGGAAAAAAAACGTGTGCCCTGATTTACTGCGATTGCCATGTTTTTGATGGGTTATGCTTTACCATTTTTCAAAAAGTAAATAAAAAAAATCCTACCTTTTTATACAAACCGAAGTTGACCCCTTTAACACTAAGACACAAATGGCTGATCGGTTCCCTTTGAGAGATCAGTGCTGCCAACTCAATTATTTAAATCAGACACAGTGAAAAAGGCGCGAATGCATGAATCCACGTTTTTGACACAAAAATGTCTTACACAACAAAGTGCCTTACAAAATTTTTATTATTGGTCAGATGAAACCGAAATTTTACAAACATTTAGATTAAATGTCCATACATGCCAGAAAAAGTTCAAAAAGCAAATCTATTGCTTAGAAAAAAGATAATACATGGTCAAACTTGAAATACATGATTTCTTACATGCCACGTTCCATGACATTTTGACTGAATTTAATTTTTATTTTTTTTACCAGCTACAGCTACAGCTACTAATTATGGTTGTCCAAAAGAGACCATAAAACTACAATAAATACCACTTAAAGGGAATCTAAAAATGTCTAACAGAGGCCAAAAAATCACCTCTTACAGAAAATTCCTTGTTTTGAAAATGACCCATCAGCATAACAGGTTACATATTCTTTGGAGGAGGTTATTATAGAGTTAAGGTCATTCAGAAAAATCACAAACAAGATGGGTCCCGCTATACTGCCTTGTGCAATTCCTACACTGTTTTCCAACGATTCTGACAAATAATCTTTTCCATCCCTTGTTATTTTAACTATTTGTTTCCTATTTGATAAGTATGATCTGAACAAATTGAGAGCATTTCCTCTTATGCCATACAACTCTAATTTCTTTAACAATAATTGATGATCAACACAGTCATGTGCCCTAGACAAGTCCAAACACACACCCAGAGCCATATCACCTCTCTCGATGAAACTCAAAATTTTTTTTGCAAATTGGAACACGGCCGTATGAGTTGACCTACCAGACACATACCCGTGCTGATTGCTGTTGAATAGATTACAATCTTTCATGAATTCTGTAAGACGTTGACACATTGCTGCTTCAAATAGTTTCGAAAAGGATGGCAAAAGGCTTATCGGTCTATAATTTTCCAACAACTTAGCATCGCCTTTATTTTTAAATAGTGGTTTTACAACTGATACCTTAAGCTGATCCGGAAATATTCCTTGCTCAAAAGAATTATTTATCAAATAACAAATTATATCGGGCATTGCAGGAATCGCTACTTTGACAATACTGGCTGGTATTTCGTCTATTCCACTGCTGTGCTTATTTTTAATTTTCCTAGTAAGTTCATATAATTCTTTTGAGGAAATAGGTTTCAAAAACATGGATTGATTATTACTTACAATTTGACAATTATTTACAGGCCCATTCAACTTTTCGAACATTTTAGTAACCACCGACAGCAAATATTGGTTATATTCATTAGGAATATCTCCAACATTGCCATCAATAGCCACCTCAGAATGCTTGTTTCCATTGCCTGTGACTTCCCTACAAATATTCCACATACATTTTGTCTTATTATCTGATACTCTTAAGCGTTTTTCATATTTTTCTGATCTCACTGCCTTTAACAATTTGTCATATTCTTTTTTTGTTTCTTTATACTGATCCTTGAATATGTTGTTTGATCTAGATTCTAGATAATGTTAAAAGAATGTCTAATCTGTTCTTGCACTCTACAACTCTAGGATCCGTATTTTCTTTAGGTTTATAATTCAAGTTAGTTAACTTAAGTGGAAAGCAATGATTAAAAATCGTGATAAAATTATTCATAAAATTATCCCATTGTTTATTTACATCAGTTTTTTCTACCTTATAGATCTGATCCCAGTCTTGTTCTCTTAAGAGCTCTAAGAATAAAGTTTCGTTTTGTTCTGAGAAAGTTCTTTTATATTGTAATTTATTCTGGGATGGTAGTTTTAAGTTAAAAGATATTTTTTGTGCAGTGTGATCAGAAATAGTCGTATCTAACACTAAACTTTCATCAAAATCAAAATTTACAAAAATATTGTCTATACAGGAGGATGAATTATAGGCGATTCTTGTATTTGCAAATATTGTTTGTTTTAGATTAAAGGACTCCACCAGAGACAAAAAAGTATTTTTATTTACATTGTCTTTTAGAAACTCTATGTTAAAATCACCTACAATTATGATTTTTTTGTTCTCATGGTTAACATCTGTTAGTAGTTTCTCCATTATGTGGAAAAAAGTTTTTATGTTACCTGAAGGTGGTCGGTACACTGTTACAATTAGAATGCTACTTCCGTTAAAGACAGTTTCAATGGCTGCACATTCAAACTCGTTGCTGATCGATACTTTGTTTATTTTCACTCTGACTTGAAAACTAACACTTTTATGAACATAGATGGCTGCTCCTCCATGGTGACCGACTTCTCTACAGTGGCTTGCCCCCAGTCTAAAATTTTCCAAAGAATAATATGCAATTTGATTTGTAGATTTCCAGTGTTCTGTAATGCAAACTATTTTGCAGTCAGTATGATGTTTTAGAAAATCATTAAGTGTGTCTATGCAATTGCCAATGGATTGAACATTCTGATGGATGACGCTTATTTTTTTATAGTTAGTCTCACTTTTACTCTTGGTGTGATGATTATATGCTTGATTTTTTACTCTTTCGTGTTCTTTGGCATTGTTTTTATCCCGTGCAGGACATACAATACATGAGTGTCTTGGATTTCCACAAAAGTAACATGTTTGGGAACGTATTGCAATTGCAGATGTCGATTGTTCTTGAATGTGATTGGTATCTTGCTTTGAAAACGTAGCATTTAGTACGTTTTGAGGTGAAAAATACATATTTGATTGTTTTTGAGAACCTTCTAAAGCTCTTGATTGAGATACAGCATCATTTAAAATTAGATGATTAGACTCTAATAATCTAAACTAATACTAATACAATGATCATTTTTTTTATCGTCAGTGGCAAAAAAACCTTCAAAAGATAGGTAAGAAAACTTAGTTGCTAGTATAAATTGATCAGCTCCTTCATTACAAGAGTCGTCAGAACTGTCCTCATCTTTCTTCTTTCTTTTTCTTTTATTTTGTTCTTTAATAAGATTTTGCTCTAATGTTGCCTTCCGCTTTGCTGCGCGCTCTTGTTTGCGCATCTGTTTTTGCAGTTCTTTTTCGTCCCTTATTTTTGCATAAAACTTTTTCCACACTTTTGATATGACCACCGATGGTATTTTTTGAATAATTTTCTTTTGACACGTTCTCTTGTCTTGCTTTCCGGCCAAAATAGTGCTTTCTTAAAGGGAGAATCAACGCTTGAAGCACTAGAAGGCAAATTGCGTTTTCCTATTACCTGTATGGGCGATGGAGTCCTTGGCACAACTAAAACATCTTTGCTAGTGGAAGCAACAGAAGCTATTGGAGTAACACTTTTGCTAGTAGAAGGAGCAGCTAATGATGGTGAAAGAATTTGCTTGGATTCTATTAAAGGCTTTGAAGCGTTAACATCTAAGTCCATGTTATCATATTCATTACCTTTGCCTTCACTTTCATTTTTGTTGCCATTTCTAGTATCTCCAGCTGTCTCATTTTCAGTATCATTGTCTGTTTCAATAACTCTATATCTTCTATTCTCTGCAACTTGATCTTTTTCATTAGTAGTACCTAAATTTTCCTTTTTTTTCTGCATGTCTTCTGTGTGGATCTTCTCTAATTTCTGCATATCTTTATTTAGGTGACTCCAGACTCTATACAACTCGCTGTATTTCTCTTCTCCATTCCAAACTTCTGACGAAATATAATTTTTTTCAAAATCTGGTAATATTTCCCCAATATAATTTTCAATTACTTTTTTGGTACCTATTCATCAATTTTTTTCTCTTTTCGGTGTAATCTTCGATAGGTACCGTTACTGAAGGTTTTTTCATGCACTTACTGTAATCTACTGCATCTGCAGACCATGGAAACATCCCGCATCTTTCAAAACCATGTAAAACAGTATCCTTAGTAACCTGCTTCAGAGCCTTTTCAAAAAGCAAAGGAAAATTTGCCTTATTAAGTGTTTCATGGCTATTTTCTAATTTCCATGCATGTACTGTCTTCCTCCATGCATTTTTTAGTGGTCGAAAGAGAGCTACGTCACAAGGCTGCAAAATATGCGTAGCGTTTGGATATAAAGCAATAGGAGTGATTTTCTCCTTTTCACAAAACTGACTAAGCTGCATTGTAAGATGTGACTTGTGGCCATCTAAAAACAAAATAATTGGTCTCTTAATATTGTTTTCTTTTAGCCAAAAATGAAAACAATTAGTGACATATTCGAAAAAAGATTCGCCGGTCATCCAACCATTGGCGGTTTTCCCTAGGGGCCAGTCTTCAGGCACATTTTTAACAACATCCTAAGGAATTCGCTTATAAGAATAAACAAGAAATGGAGGTAAAATTTTTCCGTCGGCTGATATGCATATAGTAACTGTGATGGATTCCTTTTCTGCTCCTCTGACAAGCTCATAAACGTTTTTTTCTCCTCGTGGAGGAGAATATTCGGGTTGCATCAGACAAAATGTCGAGTAAATTTTTCTCCCGTAAATAGGTTCCTTCTTCGGAGAACCAGCTTCTAATTTGCTGTTCTGTTACAGAGCCACGGCTGCCAGCTAATGTCTCGGGAGTTCTCAAGGAAAGCGCTGCTGCATGTCTTTTCATGAAAAGCTGAAACCACTTTTAGAGGCTGAACTGATGGAATTTCCCAACCTTACATAGTCGAGAGCCTTTTGCATTTGTTCTGGAGTATATTGAAAGACTTTTTTCTTAGTTGCTGACATGATTAGGTCAATGCTGAAAGTAAAAAAAGACAATTACCAATAATTGCCACAATTAAAACCAATAGGTGCCATACCATGGCAAATACTGGTGCTGATTGTTTGAGGATGCTGATTTTTTTCTGTGTGTTAATTACTACAAATACTATATATTTATTACAATTAAATATTAAAAACCAAAGATTATTTCCTACACCAAAAATTGCCATAGTTTGGCAATTTTTGGTGTTCAACCCTAGCATTATTCAAGGGTTTAAGAACATCAGGTATATTTTTTTAATGCAGGATGGGTAAAAATTGATAAAAAATTAGAAGCTTACCTTAGCATGAATCACAAAAACACACCGCATAACCTAGAAAAGAATATGGCGCCAAAATAAAATTATGTAAACCACTAACACTGCCATCTTTCGAAACATTTTAAAAACGCTAAATTATTCACAAAACATCCACAAACACAGGAGATGTCACTACACTACCCAATTCGTTGCAGATTTCTTATTTTTTGCTATAGAATGAAAATATGGCAATTATTGGGTCACTGGCAATTTATGGTCCAGTCACTCTACGTGACTGTCTTGGATTTCCACAAAAGTAACATGTTTGGGAATGTATTGCAATCGCAGATGTCGGTTGTTCTTGAATGTGATTGGTATCTTGCTTTGAAAACGTAGCATTTAGTACGTTTTGAGGTGAAAAATACATATTTGATTGTTTTTGTGAACCTTCTAAAGCTCTTGATTGAGATACAGCGTCATTTAAAATTAGATGATTAGACTCTAATAATCTAAACTAATACTAATACAATCATCATTTTTTTTTATCGTCAGTGGCAAAAGAACCTTCAAAAGATAGGTAAGAAAACTTAGTTGCTGGTTGTTGTTAGTTGTCCATTTTCTATATCCGTTCATAAGGATGGTATGAAATTTGGTGAAAACATAATGGATCCTTTCAAACCAATTTGATTTTCTGTAACAGGAATGTTTGTAGCATTATTTGCATATAAAGAACTCCAAATAACAGATGAGAGATGTGGGAAAGTCAGTGATAATCTTGGCAAAGTAATAGCCATAGTATTACCAGATGATTTAGCTTTAATACCATATTTTGTCATAACAGCTGTTATTTCTGTTTTAGCTTTAGCACCTCCTGAGGTATTGTTATCTTTCATATTTGATATATTAGGCCCTCTAATATGTAGTATAGACTGGCATAAGCTTATGTCATTTATAAAATCATTATCTGCTATTGATTTATTAATTTTAATCTCAACTATGTTATTGTATAAAGTTTGAGGCTTAAAACCAGCGTATGAATAATCCCCTGCTGCTCCTATTAAAGTTTTTAGAGCAGTTTTAAAATCATTGGATGATGCTACTTTATTAAAATCATCTAATGTGAAAGACATGATAAATATTAAATTTACAAAATTCAATTTAATATGTTAAAATGACGCGATGATACAAGTAAATTTCTCATATATTCTAAGCTTTCCGGCTTTGTGTGTCAAAAAATGAACGCCAAATCTCTGACGAATTTCAGGTTGAAGAACTCCATTAATAAAATCGTCTCGTATAAAATCGTTCTTGTTTTGTTCAGCAGTCACAGATTTAAAATTACAGTCTTTACTTAAAATTCTTAATGCTTGTACATACTGATCAATTGTTTCATTTGATTGCTGTTTTCTGGTGGCCAATATATGTCTTGCAAATATTTCATTGGTGGATTTTATGTATAACTTTTCTAAAATTTGTATGGCTTCATCATATGACTTTGCTATACTACAGCGGAAACATATAGCCACATTAAGGTGTTCCTGAACATATACCCTTAGGAAATCAAAATTTATTATTTTCTTCTTTAAAAACCATTTTGAAATTGCTGGTGGAGCCTGTAATATCCAATTTTCTTTATAACTTTCTACACTGTTTTTTGGCTATGACTTTAATTTTCTCTGCTATTTTATATCCAAGTTCTGTTTCAATTTCTTGATTTAGTCGAACAATCTCTTTGACAAATTCTTCCTCTGAGTAACCTTTTTCTATACCTGTTATTAAAAACATTGGGTCCGATTTCTGGAACTCTTTACTTTGTATGTGCTCTTTGCCTTGAAGCGCTATTTTTAGCTTTTCCTGTTGGTTTTTGTCATGGCTTTCTATAACAATGGCTCCACTTTTCAAATGTCTTATATTTTTAAATCCCCCATTTGTTTCATTTGTGTTAATATCCTTCTTTAGTTGTTGTGTTGCTGTTTTTGAGTCATTTACGTTTTGAATTCTGATTAGAGTTTCATGTTTATGTATTATTTTGGGGGTACTTCTATTTACTTTCCAGGAATATTTCTTTTCTAGTCGTTTTTTTCCTTCAGGAGTCTCCCCATCACTACTGTCACTCATATTCGTAAATTTTCGCTTATGTTCACAATTATATCCAACAAAAAACACGCTTTCTATGCGGAGCGATAAAAACACTTCTTATACACATTTTTTGCTTTCAACAACATTATACATCATCAAGTTAGAACTACGGGCAGCTCTATCCTGTACTTCCTTCAACACAAAAGTGTGCCTGTCCATGTTACTACCTGCCAAAATAGGTTCCGCCTGATTCCTACTGGATTTTAGCAACTCAACTTCATCCCGCAGGACCATGATTTCGGACTTAAGCTGCGAAACAACACCCTCTTGAATGTCTCTCAACTCCTGCAGAATATTCTGAGAAGCTGTGCTTTGCTCTGATATGGCATTAAACAATTGTAGATGCACTTGCTGCATGAGAATAATTACATCTTTGTTGGAAATATTTTTATTATTTAAAAGGGTAGAAATATTGCGATTAAAATTGGAATTACTAAGTGACGTCATACTGTTTGCGATGCCGTCCGTGGAATTAACTCCGTCCTGCATGGACCGTCGCCGGTCGGTAGCGACCGCCGACCCAGCGATGACCTTCGATCCTGCGACGATGTTTGTTCACTGTTATTATCAGCATTTTCTTTTTTACATACCATGCAAATCAAATTGAGTCCTTTACGTTTATTTTTAACCGCGTTACTAAATTCATTGAACTCATCCTTGGTAAGGCCTGAGCAACCCTTATGACACCAACCGTGACACTCTGAGCACTCAATAGCTGGTCTATTAGCAAAAATTGGCCGATCACAAGCAACACAAACTACACGGTCCGCCATCTTTTCTCTCTCGCCATTACCATACCAAAAATTGGAGAATAACCAGTAATTGCCATCCTCATGGACCAAGAACAGCCAAAAAAAATATGTTATAAAAACTTTATTTTTCATACTAAAGTAAAATATTTAAGTGCATTGGAGAACCATAAACAAAATAAAAAACATATTTATCAGCTAAGTGCCTGCCTTAATAACTTAAATAAAAAAGCAACAAAAATGCAAAATGGCACTAAACTAAACTGTAAAATAAAAAAAAAAAAACAAGCAAATATAGCAACTGATCATTTTTATATTATAAACTAAAACCAAAAGATTATTATCATTTCATACTTTTTATGGAACGATAATAAATCCTTATCTTTTGTAATACATTGTGCTCTAAATAAAAAGGATCTATTGCCTATTAAAGTGATTGGACTATGGAACACAAACTTCTTATCGAGAAAGTCAACATCATCTTTTTGAGGCCAAATAAAATTATTTTCTCCATTTTCCTTTAAAAACTTCATTGTTACGTTATTTTGCTCTATGTTAATTACTCTGCCAATAAAATACTGCTCGTCGTAAAAAACACTGTAATAATTTTCCTTTTCAATGTGGATATGACCAGAATTCTCCGGAACCTTCCCTTGTGTTTCGTCTTCAGAAAAATTTAAGTCATCTGATGTTTCTTCATATGGTACTGATTCATTACAAGAGTCGTCAGAACTGTCCTCATCTTTCTTCTTTCTTTTTCTTTTATTTTGTTCTTTAATAAGATTTTGCTCTAATGTTGCCTTCCGCTTTGCTGCGCGCTCTTGTTTGCGCATCTGTTTTTGCAGTTCTTTTTCGTCCCTTATTTTTGCATAAAACTTTTTCCACACTTTTGATATGACCACCGATGGTATTTTTTGAATAATTTTCTTTTGACACGTTCTCTTGTCTTGCTTTCCGGCCAAAATAGTGCTTTCTTAAAGGGAGAATCAACGCTTGAAGCACTAGAAGGCAAATTGCGTTTTCCTATTACCTGTATGGGCGATGGAGTCCTTGGCACAACTAAAACATCTTTGCTAGTGGAAGCAACAGAAGCTATTGGAGTAACACTTTTGCTAGTAGAAGGAGCAGCTAATGATGGTGAAAGAATTTGCTTGGATTCTATTAAAGGCTTTGAAGCGTTAACATCTAAGTCCATGTTATCATATTCATTACCTTTGCCTTCACTTTCATTTTTGTTGCCATTTCTAGTATCTCCAGCTGTCTCATTTTCAGTATCATTGTCTGTTTCAATAACTCTATATCTTCTATTCTCTGCAACTTGATCTTTTTCATTAGTAGTACCTAAATTTTCCTTTTTTTTCTGCATGTCTTCTGTGTGGATCTTCTCTAATTTCTGCATATCTTTATTTAGGTGACTCCAGACTCTATACAACTCGCTGTATTTCTCTTCTCCATTCCAAACTTCTGACGAAATATAATTTTTTTCAAAATCTGGTAATATTTCCCCAATATAATTTTCAATTACTTTTTTGGTACCTATTCATCAATTTTTTTCTCTTTTCGGTGTAATCTTCGATAGGTACCGTTACTGAAGGTTTTTTCATGCACTTACTGTAATCTACTGCATCTGCAGACCATGGAAACATCCCGCATCTTTCAAAACCATGTAAAACAGTATCCTTAGTAACCTGCTTCAGAGCCTTTTCAAAAAGCAAAGGAAAATTTGCCTTATTAAGTGTTTCATGGCTATTTTCTAATTTCCATGCATGTACTGTCTTCCTCCATGCATTTTTTAGTGGTCGAAAGAGAGCTACGTCACAAGGCTGCAAAATATGCGTAGCGTTTGGATATAAAGCAATAGGAGTGATTTTCTCCTTTTCACAAAACTGACTAAGCTGCATTGTAAGATGTGACTTGTGGCCATCTAAAAACAAAATAATTGGTCTCTTAATATTGTTTTCTTTTAGCCAAAAATGAAAACAATTAGTGACATATTCGAAAAAAGATTCGCCGGTCATCCAACCATTGTCGGTTTTCCCTAGGGGCCAGTCTTCAGGCACATTTTTAACAACATCCTAAGGAATTCGCTTATAAGAATAAACAAGAAATGGAGGTAAAATTTTTCCGTCGGCTGATATGCATATAGTAACTGTGATGGATTCCTTTTCTGCTCCTCTGACAAGCTCATAAACGTTTTTTTCTCCTCGTGGAGGAGAATATTCGGGTTGCATCAGACAAAATGTCGAGTAAATTTTTCTCCCGTAAATAGGTTCCTTCTTCGGAGAACCAGCTTCTAATTTGCTGTTCTGTTACAGAGCCACGGCTGCCAGCTAATGTCTCGGGAGTTCTCAAGGAAAGCGCTGCTGCATGTCTTTTCATGAAAAGCTGAAACCACTTTTAGAGGCTGAACTGATGGAATTTCCCAACCTTACATAGTCGAGAGCCTTTTGCATTTGTTCTGGAGTATATTGAAAGACTTTTTTCTTAGTTGCTGACATGATTAGGTCAATGCTGAAAGTAAAAAAAGACAATTACCAATAATTGCCACAATTAAAACCAATAGGTGCCATACCATGGCAAATACTGGTGCTGATTGTTTGAGGATGCTGATTTTTTTCTGTGTGTTAATTACTACAAATACTATATATTTATTACAATTAAATATTAAAAACCAAAGATTATTTCCTACACCAAAAATTGCCATAGTTTGGCAATTTTTGGTGTTCAACCCTAGCATTATTCAAGGGTTTAAGAACATCAGGTATATTTTTTTAATGCAGGATGGGTAAAAATTGATAAAAAATTAGAAGCTTACCTTAGCATGAATCACAAAAACACACCGCATAACCTAGAAAAGAATATGGCGCCAAAATAAAATTATGTAAACCACTAACACTGCCATCTTTCGAAACATTTTAAAAACGCTAAATTATTCACAAAACATCCACAAACACAGGAGATGTCACTACACTACCCAATTCGTTGCAGATTTCTTATTTTTTGCTATAGAATGAAAATATGGCAATTATTGGGTCACTGGCAATTTATGGTCCAGTCACTCTACGTGACTGTCTTGGATTTCCACAAAAGTAACATGTTTGGGAATGTATTGCAATCGCAGATGTCGGTTGTTCTTGAATGTGATTGGTATCTTGCTTTGAAAACGTAGCATTTAGTACGTTTTGAGGTGAAAAATACATATTTGATTGTTTTTGAGAACCTTCTAAAGCTCTTGATTGAGATACAGCGTCATTTAAAATTAGATGATTAGACTCTAATAATCTAAACTAATACTAATACAATCATCATTTTTTTTTATCGTCAGTGGCAAAAGAACCTTCAAAAGATAGGTAAGAAAACTTAGTTGCTGGTTGTTGTTAGTTGTCCATTTTCTATATCCGTTCATAAGGATGGTATGAAATTTGGTGAAAACATAATGGATCCTTTCAAACCAATTTGATTTTCTGTAACAGGAATGTTTGTAGCATTATTTGCATATAAAGAACTCCAAATAACAGATGAGAGATGTGGGAAAGTCAGTGATAATCTTGGCAAAGTAATAGCCATAGTATTACCAGATGCTTTAGCTTTAATACCATATTTTGTCATAACAGCTGTTATTTCTGTTTTAGCTTTAGCACCTCCTGAGGTATTGTTATCTTTAATATTTGATATATTAGGCCCTCTAATATGTAGTATAGACTGGCATAAGCTTATGTCATTTATAAAATCATTATCTGCTATTGATGTATTAATTTTAATCTCAACTATGTTATTGTATAAAGTTTGAGGCTTAAAACCAGCGTATGAATAATCCCCCGCTGCTCCTATTAAAGTTTTTAGAGCAGTTTTAAAATCATTGGATGATGCTACTTTATTAAAATCATCTAATGTGAAAGACATGATAAATATTAAATTTACAAAATTCAATTTAATATGTTAAAATGACGCGATGATACAAGTAAATTTCTCATATATTCTAAGCTTTCCGGCTTTGTGTGTCAAAAAATGAACGCCAAATCTCTGACGAATTTCAGGTTGAAGAACTCCATTAATAAAAGCGTCTCGTATAAAATCGTTCTTGTTTTGTTCAGCAGTCACAGATTTAAAATTACAGTCTTTACTTAAAATTCTTAATGCTTGTACATACTGATCAATTGTTTCATTTGATTGCTGTTTTCTGGTGGCCAATATATGTCTTGCAAATATTTCATTGGTGGATTTTATGTATAACTTTTCTAAAATTTGTATGGCTTCATCATATGACTTTGCTATACTACAGCGGAAACATATAGCCACATTAAGGTGTTCCTGAACATATACCCTTAGGAAATCAAAATTTATTATTTTCTTCTTTAAAAACCATTTTGAAATTGCTGGTGGAGCCTGTAATATCCAATTTTCTTTATAACTTTCTACACTGTTTTTTGGCTATGACTTTAATTTTCTCTGCTATTTTATATCCAAGTTCTGTTTCAATTTCTTGATTTAGTCGAACAATCTCTTTGACAAATTCTTCCTCTGAGTAACCTTTTTCTATACCTGTTATTAAAAACATTGGGTCCGATTTCTGGAACTCTTTACTTTGTATGTGCTCTTTGCCTTGAAGCGCTATTTTTAGCTTTTCCTGTTGGTTTTTGTCATGGCTTTCTATAACAATGGCTCCACTTTTCAAATGTCTTATATTTTTAAATCCCCCATTTGTTTCATTTGTGTTAATATCCTTCTTTAGTTGTTGTGTTGCTGTTTTTGAGTCATTTACGTTTTGAATTCTGATTAGAGTTTCATGTTTATGTATTATTTTGGGGGTACTTCTATTTACTTTCCAGGAATATTTCTTTTCTAGTCGTTTTTTTCCTTCAGGAGTCTCCCCATCACTACTGTCACTCATATTCGTAAATTTTCGCTTATGTTCACAATTATATCCAACAAAAAACACGCTTTCTATGCGGAGCGATAAAAACACTTCTTATACACATTTTTTGCTTTCAACAACATTATACATCATCAAGTTAGAACTACGGGCAGCTCTATCCTGTACTTCCTTCAACACAAAAGTGTGCCTGTCCATGTTACTACCTGCCAAAATAGGTTCCGCCTGATTCCTACTGGATTTTAGCAACTCAACTTCATCCCGCAGGACCATGATTTCGGACTTAAGCTGCGAAACAACACCCTCTTGAATGTCTCTCAACTCCTGCAGAATATTCTGAGAAGCTGTGCTTTGCTCTGATATGGCATTAAACAATTGTAGATGCACTTGCTGCATGAGAATAATTACATCTTTGTTGGAAATATTTTTATTATTTAAAAGGGTAGAAATATTGCGATTAAAATTGGAATTACTAAGTGACGTCATACTGTTTGCGATGCCGTCCGTGGAATTAACTCCGTCCTGCATGGACCGTCGCCGGTCGGTAGCGACCGCCGACCCAGCGATGACCTTCGATCCTGCGACGATGTTTGTTCACTGTTGTTATCAGCATTTTCTTTTTTACATACCATGCAAATCAAATTGTGTCCTTTACGTTTATTTTTAACCGCGTTACTAAATTCATTGAACTCATCCTTGGTAAGGCCTGATCAACCCTTATGACACCAACCGTGACACTCTGAGCACTCAATAGCTGGTCTATTAGCAAAAATTGGCCGATCACAAGCAACACAAACTACACGGTCCGCCATCTTTTCTCTCTCGCCATTACCATACCAAAAATTGGAGAATAACCAGTAATTGCCATCCTCATGGACCAAGAACAGCCAAAAAAAAAATGTTATAAAAACTTTATTTTTCATACTAAAGTAAAATATTTAAGTGCATTGGAGAACCATAAACAAAATAAAAAACATATTTATCAGCTAAGTGCCTGCCTTAATAACTTAAATAAAAAAGCAACAAAAATGCAAAATGGCACTAAACTAAACTGTAAAATAAAAAAAAAAAAAAACAAGCAAATATAGCAACTGATCATTTTTATATTATAAACTAAAACCAAAAGATTATTATCATTTCATACTTTTTATGGAACGATAATAAATCCTTATCTTTTGTAATACATTGTGCTCTAAATAAAAAGGATCTATTGCCTATTAAAGTGATTGGACTATGGAACACAAACTTCTTATCGAGAAAGTCAACATCATCTTTTTGAGGCCAAATAAAATTATTTTCTCCATTTTCCTTTAAAAACTTCATTGTTACGTTATTTTGCTCTATGTTAATTACTCTGCCAATAAAATACTGCTCGTCGTAAAAAACACTGTAATAATTTTCCTTTTCAATGTGGATATGACCAGAATTCTCCGGAACCTTCCCTTGTGTTTCGTCTTCAGAAAAATTTAAGTCATCTGATGTTTCTTCATATGGTACTGATTCATTACAAGAGTCGTCAGAACTGTCCTCATCTTTCTTCTTTCTTTTTCTTTTATTTTGTTCTTTAATAAGATTTTGCTCTAATGTTGCCTTCCGCTTTGCTGCGCGCTCTTGTTTGCGCATCTGTTTTTGCAGTTCTTTTTCGTCCCTTATTTTTGCATAAAACTTTTTCCACACTTTTGATATGACCACCGATGGTATTTTTTGAATAATTTTCTTTTGACACGTTCTCTTGTCTTGCTTTCCGGCCAAAATAGTGCTTTCTTAAAGGGAGAATCAACGCTTGAAGCACTAGAAGGCAAATTGCGTTTTCCTATTACCTGTATGGGCGATGGAGTCCTTGGCACAACTAAAACATCTTTGCTAGTGGAAGCAACAGAAGCTATTGGAGTAACACTTTTGCTAGTAGAAGGAGCAGCTAATGATGGTGAAAGAATTTGCTTGGATTCTATTAAAGGCTTTGAAGCGTTAACATCTAAGTCCATGTTATCATATTCATTACCTTTGCCTTCACTTTCATTTTTGTTGCCATTTCTAGTATCTCCAGCTGTCTCATTTTCAGTATCATTGTCTGTTTCAATAACTCTATATCTTCTATTCTCTGCAACTTGATCTTTTTCATTAGTAGTACCTAAATTTTCCTTTTTTTTCTGCATGTCTTCTGTGTGGATCTTCTCTAATTTCTGCATATCTTTATTTAGGTGACTCCAGACTCTATACAACTCGCTGTATTTCTCTTCTCCATTCCAAACTTCTGACGAAATATAATTTTTTTCAAAATCTGGTAATATTTCCCCAATATAATTTTCAATTACTTTTTTGGTACCTATTCATCAATTTTTTTCTCTTTTCGGTGTAATCTTCGATAGGTACCGTTACTGAAGGTTTTTTCATGCACTTACTGTAATCTACTGCATCTGCAGACCATGGAAACATCCCGCATCTTTCAAAACCATGTAAAACAGTATCCTTAGTAACCTGCTTCAGAGCCTTTTCAAAAAGCAAAGGAAAATTTGCCTTATTAAGTGTTTCATGGCTATTTTCTAATTTCCATGCATGTACTGTCTTCCTCCATGCATTTTTTAGTGGTCGAAAGAGAGCTACGTCACAAGGCTGCAAAATATGCGTAGCGTTTGGATATAAAGCAATAGGAGTGATTTTCTCCTTTTCACAAAACTGACTAAGCTGCATTGTAAGATGTGACTTGTGGCCATCTAAAAACAAAATAATTGGTCTCTTAATATTGTTTTCTTTTAGCCAAAAATGAAAACAATTAGTGACATATTCGAAAAAAGATTCGCCGGTCATCCAACCATTGTCGGTTTTCCCTAGGGGCCAGTCTTCAGGCACATTTTTAACAACATCCTAAGGAATTCGCTTATAAGAATAAACAAGAAATGGAGGTAAAATTTTTCCGTCGGCTGATATGCATATAGTAACTGTGATGGATTCCTTTTCTGCTCCTCTGACAAGCTCATAAACGTTTTTTTCTCCTCGTGGAGGAGAATATTCGGGTTGCATCAGACAAAATGTCGAGTAAATTTTTCTCCCGTAAATAGGTTCCTTCTTCGGAGAACCAGCTTCTAATTTGCTGTTCTGTTACAGAGCCACGGCTGCCAGCTAATGTCTCGGGAGTTCTCAAGGAAAGCGCTGCTGCATGTCTTTTCATGAAAAGCTGAAACCACTTTTAGAGGCTGAACTGATGGAATTTCCCAACCTTACATAGTCGAGAGCCTTTTGCATTTGTTCTGGAGTATATTGAAAGACTTTTTTCTTAGTTGCTGACATGATTAGGTCAATGCTGAAAGTAAAAAAAGACAATTACCAATAATTGCCACAATTAAAACCAATAGGTGCCATACCATGGCAAATACTGGTGCTGATTGTTTGAGGATGCTGATTTTTTTCTGTGTGTTAATTACTACAAATACTATATATTTATTACAATTAAATATTAAAAACCAAAGATTATTTCCTACACCAAAAATTGCCATAGTTTGGCAATTTTTGGTGTTCAACCCTAGCATTATTCAAGGGTTTAAGAACATCAGGTATATTTTTTTAATGCAGGATGGGTAAAAATTGATAAAAAATTAGAAGCTTACCTTAGCATGAATCACAAAAACACACCGCATAACCTAGAAAAGAATATGGCGCCAAAATAAAATTATGTAAACCACTAACACTGCCATCTTTCGAAACATTTTAAAAACGCTAAATTATTCACAAAACATCCACAAACACAGGAGATGTCACTACACTACCCAATTCGTTGCAGATTTCTTATTTTTTGCTATAGAATGAAAATATGGCAATTATTGGGTCACTGGCAATTTATGGTCCAGTCACTCTACGTGACTGTCTTGGATTTCCACAAAAGTAACATGTTTGGGAATGTATTGCAATCGCAGATGTCGGTTGTTCTTGAATGTGATTGGTATCTTGCTTTGAAAACGTAGCATTTAGTACGTTTTGAGGTGAAAAATACATATTTGATTGTTTTTGAGAACCTTCTAAAGCTCTTGATTGAGATACAGCGTCATTTAAAATTAGATGATTAGACTCTAATAATCTAAACTAATACTAATACAATCATCATTTTTTTTTATCGTCAGTGGCAAAAGAACCTTCAAAAGATAGGTAAGAAAACTTAGTTGCTGGTTGTTGTTAGTTGTCCATTTTCTATATCCGTTCATAAGGATGGTATGAAATTTGGTGAAAACATAATGGATCCTTTCAAACCAATTTGATTTTCTGTAACAGGAATGTTTGTAGCATTATTTGCATATAAAGAACTCCAAATAACAGATGAGAGATGTGGGAAAGTCAGTGATAATCTTGGCAAAGTAATAGACATAGTATTACCAGATGATTTAGCTTTAATACCATATTTTGTCATAACAGCTGTTATTTCTGTTTTAGCTTTAGCACCTCCTGAGGTATTGTTATCTTTAATATTTGATATATTAGGCCCTCTAATATGTAGTATAGACTGGCATAAGCTTATGTCATTTATAAAATCATTATCTGCTATTGATTTATTAATTTTAATCTCAACTATGTTATTGTATAAAGTTTGAGGCTTAAAACCAGCGTATGAATAATCCCCTGCTGCTCCTATTAAAGTTTTTAGAGCAGTTTTAAAATCATTGGATGATGCTACTTTATTAAAATCATCTAATGTGAAAGACATGATAAATATTAAATTTACAAAATTCAATTTAATATGTTAAAATGACGCGATGATACAAGTAAATTTCTCATATATTCTAAGCTTTCCGGCTTTGTGTGTCAAAAAATGAACGCCAAATCTCTGACGAATTTCAGGTTGAAGAACTCCATTAATAAAATCGTCTCGTATAAAATCGTTCTTGTTTTGTTCAGCAGTCACAGATTTAAAATTACAGTCTTTACTTAAAATTCTTAATGCTTGTACATACTGATCAATTGTTTCATTTGATTGCTGTTTTCTGGTGGCCAATATATGTCTTGCAAATATTTCATTGGTGGATTTTATGTATAACTTTTCTAAAATTTGTATGGCTTCATCATATGACTTTGCTATACTACAGCGGAAACATATAGCCACATTAAGGTGTTCCTGAACATATACCCTTAGGAAATCAAAATTTATTATTTTCTTCTTTAAAAACCATTTTGAAATTGCTGGTGGAGCCTGTAATATCCAATTTTCTTTATAACTTTCTACACTGTTTTTTGGCTATGACTTTAATTTTCTCTGCTATTTTATATCCAAGTTCTGTTTCAATTTCTTGATTTAGTCGAACAATCTCTTTGACAAATTCTTCCTCTGAGTAACCTTTTTCTATACCTGTTATTAAAAACATTGGGTCCGATTTCTGGAACTCTTTACTTTGTATGTGCTCTTTGCCTTGAAGCGCTATTTTTAGCTTTTCCTGTTGGTTTTTGTCATGGCTTTCTATAACAATGGCTCCACTTTTCAAATGTCTTATATTTTTAAATCCCCCATTTGTTTCATTTGTGTTAATATCCTTCTTTAGTTGTTGTGTTGCTGTTTTTGAGTCATTTACGTTTTGAATTCTGATTAGAGTTTCATGTTTATGTATTATTTTGGGGGTACTTCTATTTACTTTCCAGGAATATTTCTTTTCTAGTCGTTTTTTTCCTTCAGGAGTCTCCCCATCACTACTGTCACTCATATTCGTAAATTTTCGCTTATGTTCACAATTATATCCAACAAAAAACACGCTTTCTATGCGGAGCGATAAAAACACTTCTTATACACATTTTTTGCTTTCAACAACATTATACATCATCAAGTTAGAACTACGGGCAGCTCTATCCTGTACTTCCTTCAACACAAAAGTGTGCCTGTCCATGTTACTACCTGCCAAAATAGGTTCCGCCTGATTCCTACTGGATTTTAGCAACTCAACTTCATCCCGCAGGACCATGATTTCGGACTTAAGCTGCGAAACAACACCCTCTTGAATGTCTCTCAACTCCTGCAGAATATTCTGAGAAGCTGTGCTTTGCTCTGATATGGCATTAAACAATTGTAGATGCACTTGCTGCATGAGAATAATTACATCTTTGTTGGAAATATTTTTATTATTTAAAAGGGTAGAAATATTGCGATTAAAATTGGAATTACTAAGTGACGTCATACTGTTTGCGATGCCGTCCGTGGAATTAACTCCGTCCTGCATGGACCGTCGCCGGTCGGTAGCGACCGCCGACCCAGCGATGACCTTCGATCCTGCGACGATGTTTGTTCACTGTTGTTATCAGCATTTTCTTTTTTACATACCATGCAAATCAAATTGTGTCCTTTACGTTTATTTTTAACCGCGTTACTAAATTCATTGAACTCATCCTTGGTAAGGCCTGAGCAACCCTTATGACACCAACCGTGACACTCTGAGCACTCAATAGCTGGTCTATTAGCAAAAATTGGCCGATCACAAGCAACACAAACTACACGGTCCGCCATCTTTTCTCTCTCGCCATTACCATACCAAAAATTGGAGAATAACCAGTAATTGCCATCCTCATGGACCAAGAACAGCCAAAAAAAATATGTTATAAAAACTTTATTTTTCATACTAAAGTAAAATATTTAAGTGCATTGGAGAACCATAAACAAAATAAAAAACATATTTATCAGCTAAGTGCCTGCCTTAATAACTTAAATAAAAAAGCAACAAAAATGCAAAATGGCACTAAACTAAACTGTAAAATAAAAAAAAAAAAAACAAGCAAATATAGCAACTGATCATTTTTATATTATAAACTAAAACCAAAAGATTATTATCATTTCATACTTTTTATGGAACGATAATAAATCCTTATCTTTTGTAATACATTGTGCTCTAAATAAAAAGGATCTATTGCCTATTAAAGTGATTGGACTATGGAACACAAACTTCTTATCGAGAAAGTCAACATCATCTTTTTGAGGCCAAATAAAATTATTTTCTCCATTTTCCTTTAAAAACTTCATTGTTACGTTATTTTGCTCTATGTTAATTACTCTGCCAATAAAATACTGCTCGTCGTAAAAAACACTGTAATAATTTTCCTTTTCAATGTGGATATGACCAGAATTCTCCGGAACCTTCCCTTGTGTTTCGTCTTCAGAAAAATTTAAGTCATCTGATGTTTCTTCATATGGTACTGATTCATTACAAGAGTCGTCAGAACTGTCCTCATCTTTCTTCTTTCTTTTTCTTTTATTTTGTTCTTTAATAAGATTTTGCTCTAATGTTGCCTTCCGCTTTGCTGCGCGCTCTTGTTTGCGCATCTGTTTTTGCAGTTCTTTTTCGTCCCTTATTTTTGCATAAAATTTTTCCACACTTTTGATATGACCACCGATGGTATTTTTTGAATAATTTTCTTTTGACACGTTCTCTTGTCTTGCTTTCCGGCCAAAATAGTGCTTTCTTAAAGGGAGAATCAACGCTTGAAGCACTAGAAGGCAAATTGCGTTTTCCTATTACCTCTATGGGCGATGGAGTCCTTGGCACAACTAAAACATCTTTGCTAGTGGAAGCAACAGAAGCTATTGGAGTAACACTTTTGCTAGTAGAAGGAGCAGCTAATGATGGTGAAAGAATTTGCTTGGATTCTATTAAAGGCTTTGAAGCGTTAACATCTAAGTCCATGTTATCATATTCATTACCTTTGCCTTCACTTTAATTTTTGTTGCCATTTCTAGTATCTCCAGCTGTCTCATTTTCAGTATCATTGTCTGTTTCAATAACTCTATATCTTCTATTCTCTGCAACTTGATCTTTTTCATTAGTAGTACCTAAATTTTCCTTTTTTTTCTGCATGTCTTCTGTGTGGATCTTCTCTAATTTCTGCATATCTTTATTTAGGTGACTCCAGACTCTATACAACTCGCTGTATTTCTCTTCTCCATTCCAAACTTCTGACGAAATATAATTTTTTTCAAAATCTGGTAATATTTCCCCAATATAATTTTCAATTACTTTTTTGGTACCTATTCATCAATTTTTTTCTTTTCGGTGTAATCTTCGATAGGTACCGTTACTGAAGGTTTTTTCATGCACTTACTGTAATCTACTGCATCTGCAGACCATGGAAACATCCCGCATCTTTCAAAACCATGTAAAACAGTATCCTTAGTAACCTGCTTCAGAGCCTTTTCAAAAAGCAAAGGAAAATTTGCCTTATTAAGTGTTTCATGGCTATTTTCTAATTTCCATGCATGTACTGTCTTCCTCCATGCATTTTTTAGTGGTCGAAAGAGAGCTACGTCACAAGGCTGCAAAATATGCGTAGCGTTTGGATATAAAGCAATAGGAGTGATTTTCTCCTTTTCACAAAACTGACTAAGCTGCATTGTAAGATGTGACTTGTGGCCATCTAAAAACAAAATAATTGGTCTCTTAATATTGTTTTCTTTTAGCCAAAAATGAAAACAATTAGTGACATATTCGAAAAAAGATTCGCCGGTCATCCAACCATTGTCGGTTTTCCCTAGGGGCCAGTCTTCAGGCACATTTTTAACAACATCCTAAGGAATTCGCTTATAAGAATAAACAAGAAATGGAGGTAAAATTTTTCCGTCGGCTGATATGCATATAGTAACTGTGATGGATTCCTTTTCTGCTCCTCTGACAAGCTCATAAACGTTTTTTTCTCCTCGTGGAGGAGAATATTCGGGTTGCATCAGACAAAATGTCGAGTAAATTTTTCTCCCGTAAATAGGTTCCTTCTTCGGAGAACCAGCTTCTAATTTGCTGTTCTGTTACAGAGCCACGGCTGCCAGCTAATGTCTCGGGAGTTCTCAAGGAAAGCGCTGCTGCATGTCTTTTCATGAAAAGCTGAAACCACTTTTAGAGGCTGAACTGATGGAATTTCCCAACCTAACATAGTCGAGAGCCTTTTGCATTTGTTCTGGAGTATATTGAAAGACTTTTTTCTTAGTTGCTGACATGATTAGGTCAATGCTGAAAGTAAAAAAAGACAATTACCAATAATTGCCACAATTAAAACCAATAGGTGCCATACCATGGCAAATACTGGTGCTGATTGTTTGAGGATGCTGATTTTTTTCTGTGTGTTAATTACTACAAATACTATATATTTATTACAATTAAATATTAAAAACCAAAGATTATTTCCTACACCAAAAATTGCCATAGTTTGGCAATTTTTGGTGTTCAACCCTAGCATTATTCAAGGGTTTAAGAACATCAGGTATATTTTTTTAATGCAGGATGGGTAAAAATTGATAAAAAATTAGAAGCTTACCTTAGCATGAATCACAAAAACACACCGCATAACCTAGAAAAGAATATGGCGCCAAAATAAAATTATGTAAACCACTAACACTGCCATCTTTCGAAACATTTTAAAAACGCTAAATTATTCACAAAACATCCACAAACACAGGAGATGTCACTACACTACCCAATTCGTTGCAGATTTCTTATTTTTTGCTATAGAATGAAAATATGGCAATTATTGGGTCACTGGCAATTTATGGTCCAGTCACTCTACGTGACTGTCTTGGATTTCCACAAAAGTAACATGTTTGGGAATGTATTGCAATCGCAGATGTCGGTTGTTCTTGAATGTGATTGGTATCTTGCTTTGAAAACGTAGCATTTAGTACGTTTTGAGGTGAAAAATACATATTTGATTGTTTTTGAGAACCTTCTAAAGCTCTTGATTGAGATACAGCGTCATTTAAAATTAGATGATTAGACTCTAATAATCTAAACTAATACTAATACAATCATCATTTTTTTTTATCGTCAGTGGCAAAAGAACCTTCAAAAGATAGGTAAGAAAACTTAGTTGCTGGTTGTTGTTAGTTGTCCATTTTCTATATCCGTTCATAAGGATGGTATGAAATTTGGTGAAAACATAATGGATCCTTTCAAACCAATTTGATTTTCTGTAACAGGAATGTTTGTAGCATTATTTGCATATAAAGAACTCCAAATAACAGATGAGAGATGTGGGAAAGTCAGTGATAATCTTGGCAAAGTAATAGCCATAGTATTACCAGATGATTTAGCTTTAATACCATATTTTGTCATAACAGCTGTTATTTCTGTTTTAGCTTTAGCACCTCCTGAGGTATTGTTATCTTTAATATTTGATATATTAGGCCCTCTAATATGTAGTATAGACTGGCATAAGCTTATGTCATTTATAAAATCATTATCTGCTATTGATTTATTAATTTTAATCTCAACTATGTTATTGTATAAAGTTTGAGGCTTAAAACCAGCGTATGAATAATCCCCTGCTGCTCCTATTAAAGTTTTTAGAGCAGTTTTAAAATCATTGGATGATGCTACTTTATTAAAATCATCTAATGTGAAAGACATGATAAATATTAAATTTACAAAATTCAATTTAATATGTTAAAATGACGCGATGATACAAGTAAATTTCTCATATATTCTAAGCTTTCCGGCTTTGTGTGTCAAAAAATGAACGCCAAATCTCTGACGAATTTCAGGTTGAAGAACTCCATTAATAAAATCGTCTCGTATAAAATCGTTCTTGTTTTGTTCAGCAGTCACAGATTTAAAATTACAGTCTTTACTTAAAATTCTTAATGCTTGTACATACTGATCAATTGTTTCATTTGATTGCTGTTTTCTGGTGGCCAATATATGTCTTGCAAATATTTCATTGGTGGATTTTATGTATAACTTTTCTAAAATTTGTATGGCTTCATCATATGACTTTGCTATACTACAGCGGAAACATATAGCCACATTAAGGTGTTCCTGAACATATACCCTTAGGAAATCAAAATTTATTATTTTCTTCTTTAAAAACCATTTTGAAATTGCTGGTGGAGCCTGTAATATCCAATTTTCTTTATAACTTTCTACACTGTTTTTTGGCTATGACTTTAATTTTCTCTGCTATTTTATATCCAAGTTCTGTTTCAATTTCTTGATTTAGTCGAACAATCTCTTTGACAAATTCTTCCTCTGAGTAACCTTTTTCTATACCTGTTATTAAAAACATTGGGTCCGATTTCTGGAACTCTTTACTTTGTATGTGCTCTTTGCCTTGAAGCGCTATTTTTAGCTTTTCCTGTTGGTTTTTGTCATGGCTTTCTATAACAATGGCTCCACTTTTCAAATGTCTTATATTTTTAAATCCCCCATTTGTTTCATTTGTGTTAATATCCTTCTTTAGTTGTTGTGTTGCTGTTTTTGAGTCATTTACGTTTTGAATTCTGATTAGAGTTTCATGTTTATGTATTATTTTGGGGGTACTTCTATTTACTTTCCAGGAATATTTCTTTTCTAGTCGTTTTTTTCCTTCAGGAGTCTCCCCATCACTACTGTCACTCATATTCGTAAATTTTCGCTTATGTTCACAATTATATCCAACAAAAAACAGGCTTTCTATGCGGAGCGATAAAAACACTTCTTATACACATTTTTTGCTTTCAACAACATTATACATCATCAAGTTAGAACTACGGGCAGCTCTATCCTGTACTTCCTTCAACACAAAAGTGTGCCTGTCCATGTTACTACCTGCCAAAATAGGTTCCGCCTGATTCCTACTGGATTTTAGCAACTCAACTTCATCACGCAGGACCATGATTTCGGACTTAAGCTGCGAAACAACACCCTCTTGAATGTCTCTCAACTCCTGCAGAATATTCTGAGAAGCTGTGCTTTGCTCTGATATGGCATTAAACAATTGTAGATGCACTTGCTGCATGAGAATAATTACATCTTTGTTGGAAATATTTTTATTATTTAAAAGGGTAGAAATATTGCGATTAAAATTGGAATTACTAAGTGACGTCATACTGTTTGCGATGCCGTCCGTGGAATTAACTCCGTCCTGCATGGACCGTCGCCGGTCGGTAGCGACCGCCGACCCAGCGATGACCTTCGATCCTGCGACGATGTTTGTTCACTGTTGTTATCAGCATTTTCTTTTTTACATACCATGCAAATCAAATTGTGTCCTTTACGTTTATTTTTAACCGCGTTACTAAATTCATTGAACTCATCCTTGGTAAGGCCTGAGCAACCCTTATGACACCAACCGTGACACTCTGAGCACTCAATAGCTGGTCTATTAGCAAAAATTGGCCGATCACAAGCAACACAAACTACACGGTCCGCCATCTTTTCTCTCTCGCCATTACCATACCAAAAATTGGAGAATAACCAGTAATTGCCATCCTCATGGACCAAGAACAGCCAAAAAAAATATGTTATAAAAACTTTATTTTTCATACTAAAGTAAAATATTTAAGTGCATTGGAGAACCATAAACAAAATAAAAAACATATTTATCAGCTAAGTGCCTGCCTTAATAACTTAAATAAAAAAGCAACAAAAATGCAAAATGGCACTAAACTAAACTGTAAAATAAAAAAAAAAAAAACAAGCAAATATAGCAACTGATCATTTTTATATTATAAACTAAAACCAAAAGATTATTATCATTTCATACTTTTTATGGAACGATAATAAATCCTTATCTTTTGTAATACATTGTGCTCTAAATAAAAAGGATCTATTGCCTATTAAAGTGATTGGACTATGGAACACAAACTTCTTATCGAGAAAGTCAACATCATCTTTTTGAGGCCAAATAAAATTATTTTCTCCATTTTCCTTTAAAAACTTCATTGTTACGTTATTTTGCTCTATGTTAATTACTCTGCCAATAAAATACTGCTCGTCGTAAAAAACACTGTAATAATTTTCCTTTTCAATGTGGATATGACCAGAATTCTCCGGAACCTTCCCTTGTGTTTCGTCTTCAGAAAAATTTAAGTCATCTGATGTTTCTTCATATGGTACTGATTCATTACAAGAGTCGTCAGAACTGTCCTCATCTTTCTTCTTTCTTTTTCTTTTATTTTGTTCTTTAATAAGATTTTGCTCTAATGTTGCCTTCCGCTTTGCTGCGCGCTCTTGTTTGCGCATCTGTTTTTGCAGTTCTTTTTCGTCCCTTATTTTTGCATAAAACTTTTTCCACACTTTTGATATGACCACCGATGGTATTTTTTGAATAATTTTCTTTTGACACGTTCTCTTGTCTTGCTTTCCGGCCAAAATAGTGCTTTCTTAAAGGGAGAATCAACGCTTGAAGCACTAGAAGGCAAATTGCGTTTTCCTATTACCTGTATGGGCGATGGAGTCCTTGGCACAACTAAAACATCTTTGCTAGTGGAAGCAACAGAAGCTATTGGAGTAACACTTTTGCTAGTAGAAGGAGCAGCTAATGATGGTGAAAGAATTTGCTTGGATTCTATTAAAGGCTTTGAAGCGTTAACATCTAAGTCCATGTTATCATATTCATTACCTTTGCCTTCACTTTCATTTTTGTTGCCATTTCTAGTATCTCCAGCTGTCTCATTTTCAGTATCATTGTCTGTTTCAATAACTCTATATCTTCTATTCTCTGCAACTTGATCTTTTTCATTAGTAGTACCTAAATTTTCCTTTTTTTTCTGCATGTCTTCTGTGTGGATCTTCTCTAATTTCTGCATATCTTTATTTAGGTGACTCCAGACTCTATACAACTCGCTGTATTTCTCTTCTCCATTCCAAACTTCTGACGAAATATAATTTTTTTCAAAATCTGGTAATATTTTCCCAATATAATTTTCAATTACTTTTTTGGTACCTATTCATCAATTTTTTTCTCTTTTCGGTGTAATCTTCGATAGGTACCGTTACTGAAGGTTTTTTCATGCACTTACTGTAATCTACTGCATCTGCAGACCATGGAAACATCCCGCATCTTTCAAAACCATGTAAAACAGTATCCTTAGTAACCTGCTTCAGAGCCTTTTCAAAAAGCAAAGGAAAATTTGCCTTATTAAGTGTTTCATGGCTATTTTCTAATTTCCATGCATGTACTGTCTTCCTCCATGCATTTTTTAGTGGTCGAAAGAGAGCTACGTCACAAGGCTGCAAAATATGCGTAGCGTTTGGATATAAAGCAATAGGAGTGATTTTCTCCTTTTCACAAAACTGACTAAGCTGCATTGTAAGATGTGACTTGTGGCCATCTAAAAACAAAATAATTGGTCTCTTAATATTGTTTTCTTTTAGCCAAAAGTGAAAACAATTAGTGACATATTCGAAAAAAGATTCGCCGGTCATCCAACCATTGTCGGTTTTCCCTAGGGGCCAGTCTTCAGGCACATTTTTAACAACATCCTAAGGAATTCGCTTATAAGAATAAACAAGAAATGGAGGTAAAATTTTTCCGTCGGCTGATATGCATATAGTAACTGTGATGGATTCCTTTTCTGCTCCTCTGACAAGCTCATAAACGTTTTTTTCTCCTCGTGGAGGAGAATATTCGGGTTGCATCAGACAAAATGTCGAGTAAATTTTTCTCCCGTAAATAGGTTCCTTCTTCGGAGAACCAGCTTCTAATTTGCTGTTCTGTTACAGAGCCACGGCTGCCAGCTAATGTCTCGGGAGTTCTCAAGGAAAGCGCTGCTGCATGTCTTTTCATGAAAAGCTGAAACCACTTTTAGAGGCTGAACTGATGGAATTTCCCAACCTTACATAGTCGAGAGCCTTTTGCATTTGTTCTGGAGTATATTGAAAGACTTTTTTCTTAGTTGCTGACATGATTAGGTCAATGCTGAAAGTAAAAAAAGACAATTACCAATAATTGCCACAATTAAAACCAATAGGTGCCATACCATGGCAAATACTGGTGCTGATTGTTTGAGGATGCTGATTTTTTTCTGTGTGTTAATTACTACAAATACTATATATTTATTACAATTAAATATTAAAAACCAAAGATTATTTCCTACACCAAAAATTGCCATAGTTTGGCAATTTTTGGTGTTCAACCCTAGCATTATTCAAGGGTTTAAGAACATCAGGTATATTTTTTTAATGCAGGATGGGTAAAAATTGATAAAAAATTAGAAGCTTACCTTAGCATGAATCACAAAAACACACCGCATAACCTAGAAAAGAATATGGCGCCAAAATAAAATTATGTAAACCACTAACACTGCCATCTTTCGAAACATTTTAAAAACGCTAAATTATTCACAAAACATCCACAAACACAGGAGATGTCACTACACTACCCAATTCGTTGCAGATTTCTAATTTTTTGCTATAGAATGAAAATATGGCAATTATTGGGTCACTGGCAATTTATGGTCCAGTCACTCTACGTGACTGTCTTGGATTTCCACAAAAGTAACATGTTTGGGAATGTATTGCAATCGCAGATGTCGGTTGTTCTTGAATGTGATTGGTATCTTGCTTTGAAAACGTAGCATTTAGTACGTTTTGAGGTGAAAAATACATATTTGATTGTTTTTGAGAACCTTCTAAAGCTCTTGATTGAGATACAGCGTCATTTAAAATTAGATGATTAGACTCTAATAATCTAAACTAATACTAATACAATCATCATTTTTTTTTATCGTCAGTGGCAAAAGAACCTTCAAAAGATAGGTAAGAAAACTTAGTTGCTGGTTGTTGTTAGTTGTCCATTTTCTATATCCGTTCATAAGGATGGTATGAAATTTGGTGAAAACATAATGGATCCTTTCAAACCAATTTGATTTTCTGTAACAGGAATGTTTGTAGCATTATTTGCATATAAAGAACTCCAAATAACAGATGAGAGATGTGGGAAAGTCAGTGATAATCTTGGCAAAGTAATAGCCATAGTATTACCAGATGCTTTAGCTTTAATACCATATTTTGTCATAACAGCTGTTATTTCTGTTTTAGCTTTAGCACCTCCTGAGGTATTGTTATCTTTAATATTTGATATATTAGGCCCTCTAATATGTAGTATAGACTGGCATAAGCTTATGTCATTTATAAAATCATTATCTGCTATTGATTTATTAATTTTAATCTCAACTATGTTATTGTATAAAGTTTGAGGCTTAAAACCAGCGTATGAATAATCCCCTGCTGCTCCTATTAAAGTTTTTAGAGCAGTTTTAAAATCATTGGATGATGCTACTTTATTAAAATCATCTAATGTGAAAGACATGATAAATATTAAATTTACAAAATTCAATTTAATATGTTAAAATGACGCGATGATACAAGTAAATTTCTCATATATTCTAAGCTTTCCGGCTTTGTGTGTCAAAAAATGAACGCCAAATCTCTGACGAATTTCAGGTTGAAGAACTCCATTAATAAAAGCGTCTCGTATAAAATCGTTCTTGTTTTGTTCAGCAGTCACAGATTTAAAATTACAGTCTTTACTTAAAATTCTTAATGCTTGTACATACTGATCAATTGTTTCATTTGATTGCTGTTTTCTGGTGGCCAATATATGTCTTGCAAATATTTCATTGGTGGATTTTATGTATAACTTTTCTAAAATTTGTATGGCTTCATCATATGACTTTGCTATACTACAGCGGAAACATATAGCCACATTAAGGTGTTCCTGAACATATACCCTTAGGAAATCAAAATTTATTATTTTCTTCTTTAAAAACCATTTTGAAATTGCTGGTGGAGCCTGTAATATCCAATTTTCTTGATAACTTTCTACACTGTTTTTTGGCTATGACTTTAATTTTCTCTGCTATTTTATATCCAAGTTCTGTTTCAATTTCTTGATTTAGTCGAACAATCTCTTTGACAAATTCTTCCTCTGAGTAACCTTTTTCTATACCTGTTATTAAAAACATTGGGTCCGATTTCTGGAACTCTTTACTTTGTATGTGCTCTTTGCCTTGAAGCGCTATTTTTAGCTTTTCCTGTTGGTTTTTGTCATGGCTTTCTATAACAATGGCTCCACTTTTCAAATGTCTTATATTTTTAAATCCCCCATTTGTTTCATTTGTGTTAATATCCTTCTTTAGTTGTTGTGTTGCTGTTTTTGAGTCATTTACGTTTTGAATTCTGATTAGAGTTTCATGTTTATGTATTTTTTTCAAAATCTGGTAATATTTCCCCAATATAATTTTCAATTACTTTTTTGGTACCTATTCATCAATTTTTTTCTCTTTTCGGTGTAATCTTCGATAGGTACCGTTACTGAAGGTTTTTTCATGCACTTACTGTAATCTACTGCATCTGCAGACCATGGAAACATCCCGCATCTTTCAAAACCATGTAAAACAGTATCCTTAGTAACCTGCTTCAGAGCCTTTTCAAAAAGCAAAGGAAAATTTGCCTTATTAAGTGTTTCATGGCTATTTTCTAATTTCCATGCATGTACTGTCTTCCTCCATGCATTTTTTAGTGGTCGAAAGAGAGCTACGTCACAAGGCTGCAAAATATGCGTAGCGTTTGGATATAAAGCAATAGGAGTGATTTTCTCCTTTTCACAAAACTGACTAAGCTGCATTGTAAGATGTGACTTGTGGCCATCTAAAAACAAAATAATTGGTCTCTTAATATTGTTTTCTTTTAGCCAAAAATGAAAACAATTAGTGACATATTCGAAAAAAGATTCGCCGGTCATCCAACCATTGTCGGTTTTCCCTAGGGGCCAGTCTTCAGGCACATTTTTAACAACATCCTAAGGAATTCGCTTATAAGAATAAACAAGAAATGGAGGTAAAATTTTTCCGTCGGCTGATATGCATATAGTAACTGTGATGGATTCCTTTTCTGCTCCTCTGACAAGCTCATAAACGTTTTTTTCTCCTCGTGGAGGAGAATATTCGGGTTGCATCAGACAAAATGTCGAGTAAATTTTTCTCCCGTAAATAGGTTCCTTCTTCGGAGAACCAGCTTCTAATTTGCTGTTCTGTTACAGAGCCACGGCTGCCAGCTAATGTCTCGGGAGTTCTCAAGGAAAGCGCTGCTGCATGTCTTTTCATGAAAAGCTGAAACCACTTTTAGAGGCTGAACTGATGGAATTTCCCAACCTTACATAGTCGAGAGCCTTTTGCATTTGTTCTGGAGTATATTGAAAGACTTTTTTCTTAGTTGCTGACATGATTAGGTCAATGCTGAAAGTAAAAAAAGACAATTACCAATAATTGCCACAATTAAAACCAATAGGTGCCATACCATGGCAAATACTGGTGCTGATTGTTTGAGGATGCTGATTTTTTTCTGTGTGTTAATTACTACAAATACTATATATTTATTACAATTAAATATTAAAAACCAAAGATTATTTCCTACACCAAAAATTGCCATAGTTTGGCAATTTTTGGTGTTCAACCCTAGCATTATTCAAGGGTTTAAGAACATCAGGTATATTTTTTTAATGCAGGATGGGTAAAAATTGATAAAAAATTAGAAGCTTACCTTAGCATGAATCACAAAAACACACCGCATAACCTAGAAAAGAATATGGCGCCAAAATAAAATTATGTAAACCACTAACACTGCCATCTTTCGAAACATTTTAAAAACGCTAAATTATTCACAAAACATCCACAAACACAGGAGATGTCACTACACTACCCAATTCGTTGCAGATTTCTTATTTTTTGCTATAGAATGAAAATATGGCAATTATTGGGTCACTGGCAATTTATGGTCCAGTCACTCTACGTGACTGTCTTGGATTTCCACAAAAGTAACATGTTTGGGAATGTATTGCAATCGCAGATGTCGGTTGTTCTTGAATGTGATTGGTATCTTGCTTTGAAAACGTAGCATTTAGTACGTTTTGAGGTGAAAAATACATATTTGATTGTTTTTGAGAACCTTCTAAAGCTCTTGATTGAGATACAGCGTCATTTAAAATTAGATGATTAGACTCTAATAATCTAAACTAATACTAATACAATCATCATTTTTTTTTATCGTCAGTGGCAAAAGAACCTTCAAAAGATAGGTAAGAAAACTTAGTTGCTGGTTGTTGTTAGTTGTCGATTTTCTATATCCGTTCATAAGGATGGTATGAAATTTGGTGAAAACATAATGGATCCTTTCAAACCAATTTGATTTTCTGTAACAGGAATGTTTGTAGCATTATTTGCATATAAAGAACTCCAAATAACAGATGAGAGATGTGGGAAAGTCAGTGATAATCTTGGCAAAGTAATAGCCATAGTATTACCAGATGCTTTAGCTTTAATACCATATTTTGTCATAACAGCTGTTATTTCTGTTTTAGCTTTAGCACCTCCTGAGGTATTGTTATCTTTAATATTTGATATATTAGGCCCTCTAATATGTAGTATAGACTGGCATAAGCTTATGTCATTTATAAAATCATTATCTGCTATTGATTTATTAATTTTAATCTCAACTATGTTATTGTATAA
Organism: Philopedon plagiatum; assembly: GCA_963971165.1. Taxonomy (NCBI): domain Eukaryota; kingdom Metazoa; phylum Arthropoda; class Insecta; order Coleoptera; family Curculionidae; genus Philopedon; species Philopedon plagiatum. The sequence continues at coordinate 25,336,560 of OZ020193.1, read as the reverse complement.
AGTTTGAGGCTTAAAACCAGCGTATGAATAATCCCCTGCTGCTCCTATTAAAGTTTTTAGAGCAGTTTTAAAATCATTGGATGATGCTACTTTATTAAAATCATCTAATGTGAAAGACATGATAAATATTAAATTTACAAAATTCAATTTAATATGTTAAAATGACGCGATGATACAAGTAAATTTCTCATATATTCTAAGCTTTCCGGCTTTGTGTGTCAAAAAATGAACGCCAAATCTCTGACGAATTTCAGGTTGAAGAACTCCATTAATAAAAGCGTCTCGTATAAAATCGTTCTTGTTTTGTTCAGCAGTCACAGATTTAAAATTACAGTCTTTACTTAAAATTCTTAATGCTTGTACATACTGATCAATTGTTTCATTTGATTGCTGTTTTCTGGTGGCCAATATATGTCTTGCAAATATTTCATTGGTGGATTTTATGTATAACTTTTCTAAAATTTGTATGGCTTCATCATATGACTTTGCTATACTACAGCGGAAACATATAGCCACATTAAGGTGTTCCTGAACATATACCCTTAGGAAATCAAAATTTATTATTTTCTTCTTTAAAAACCATTTTGAAATTGCTGGTGGAGCCTGTAATATCCAATTTTCTTTATAACTTTCTACACTGTTTTTTGGCTATGACTTTAATTTTCTCTGCTATTTTATATCCAAGTTCTGTTTCAATTTCTTGATTTAGTCGAACAATCTCTTTGACAAATTCTTCCTCTGAGTAACCTTTTTCTATACCTGTTATTAAAAACATTGGGTCCGATTTCTGGAACTCTTTACTTTGTATGTGCTCTTTGCCTTGAAGCGCTATTTTTAGCTTTTCCTGTTGGTTTTTGTCATGGCTTTCTATAACAATGGCTCCACTTTTCAAATGTCTTATATTTTTAAATCCCCCATTTGTTTCATTTGTGTTAATATCCTTCTTTAGTTGTTGTGTTGCTGTTTTTGAGTCATTTACGTTTTGAATTCTGATTAGAGTTTCATGTTTATGTATTATTTTGGGGGTACTTCTATTTACTTTCCAGGAATATTTCTTTTCTAGTCGTTTTTTTCCTTCAGGAGTCTCCCCATCACTACTGTCACTCATATTCGTAAATTTTCGCTTATGTTCACAATTATATCCAACAAAAAACACGCTTTCTATGCGGAGCGATAAAAACACTTCTTATACACATTTTTTGCTTTCAACAACATTATACATCATCAAGTTAGAACTACGGGCAGCTCTATCCTGTACTTCCTTCAACACAAAAGTGTGCCTGTCCATGTTACTACCTGCCAAAATAGGTTCCGCCTGATTCCTACTGGATTTTAGCAACTCAACTTCATCCCGCAGGACCATGATTTCGGACTTAAGCTGCGAAACAACACCCTCTTGAATGTCTCTCAACTCCTGCAGAATATTCTGAGAAGCTGTGCTTTGCTCTGATATGGCATTAAACAATTGTAGATGCACTTGCTGCATGAGAATAATTACATCTTTGTTGGAAATATTTTTATTATTTAAAAGGGTAGAAATATTGCGATTAAAATTGGAATTACTAAGTGACGTCATACTGTTTGCGATGCCGTCCGTGGAATTAACTCCGTCCTGCATGGACCGTCGCCGGTCGGTAGCGACCGCCGACCCAGCGATGACCTTCGATCCTGCGACGATGTTTGTTCACTGTTATTATCAGCATTTTCTTTTTTACATACCATGCAAATCAAATTGAGTCCTTTACGTTTATTTTTAACCGCGTTACTAAATTCATTGAACTCATCCTTGGTAAGGCCTGAGCAACCCTTATGACACCAACCGTGACACTCTGAGCACTCAATAGCTGGTCTATTAGCAAAAATTGGCCGATCACAAGCAACACAAACTACACGGTCCGCCATCTTTTCTCTCTCGCCATTACCATACCAAAAATTGGAGAATAACCAGTAATTGCCATCCTCATGGACCAAGAACAGCCAAAAAAAATATGTTATAAAAACTTTATTTTTCATACTAAAGTAAAATATTTAAGTGCATTGGAGAACCATAAACAAAATAAAAAACATATTTATCAGCTAAGTGCCTGCCTTAATAACTTAAATAAAAAAGCAACAAAAATGCAAAATGGCACTAAACTAAACTGTAAAATAAAAAAAAAAAAACAAGCAAATATAGCAACTGATCATTTTTATATTATAAACTAAAACCAAAAGATTATTATCATTTCATACTTTTTATGGAACGATAATAAATCCTTATCTTTTGTAATACATTGTGCTCTAAATAAAAAGGATCTATTGCCTATTAAAGTGATTGGACTATGGAACACAAACTTCTTATCGAGAAAGTCAACTTCATCTTTTTGAGGCCAAATAAAATTATTTTCTCCATTTTCCTTTAAAAACTTCATTGTTACGTTATTTTGCTCTATATTAATTACTCTGCCAATAAAATACTGCTCGTCGTAAAAAACACTGTAATAATTTTCCTTTTCAATGTGGATATGACCAGAATTCTCCGGAACCTTCCCTTGTGTTTCGTCTTCAGAAAAATTTAAGTCATCTGATGTTTCTTCATATGGTACTGATTCATTACAAGAGTCGTCAGAACTGTCCTCATCTTTCTTCTTTCTTTTTCTTTTATTTTGTTCTTTAATAAGATTTTGCTCTAATGTTGCCTTCCGCTTTGCTGCGCGCTCTTGTTTGCGCATCTGTTTTTGCAGTTCTTTTTCGTCCCTTATTTTTGCATAAAACTTTTTCCACACTTTTGATATGACCACCGATGGTATTTTTTGAATAATTTTCTTTTGACACGTTCTCTTGTCTTGCTTTCCGGCCAAAATAGTGCTTTCTTAAAGGGAGAATCAACGCTTGAAGCACTAGAAGGCAAATTGCGTTTTCCTATTACCTGTATGGGCGATGGAGTCCTTGGCACAACTAAAACATCTTTGCTAGTGGAAGCAACAGAAGCTATTGGAGTAACACTTTTGCTAGTAGAAGGAGCAGCTAATGATGGTGAAAGAATTTGCTTGGATTCTATTAAAGGCTTTGAAGCGTTAACATCTAAGTCCATGTTATCATATTCATTACCTTTGCCTTCACTTTCATTTTTGTTGCCATTTCTAGTATCTCCAGCTGTCTCATTTTCAGTATCATTGTCTGTTTCAATAACTCTATATCTTCTATTCTCTGCAACTTGATCTTTTTCATTAGTAGTACCTAAATTTTCCTTTTTTTTCTGCATGTCTTCTGTGTGGATCTTCTCTAATTTCTGCATATCTTTATTTAGGTGACTCCAGACTCTATACAACTCGCTGTATTTCTCTTCTCCATTCCAAACTTCTGACGAAATATAATTTTTTTCAAAATCTGGTAATATTTCCCCAATATAATTTTCAATTACTTTTTTGGTACCTATTCATCAATTTTTTTCTCTTTTCGGTGTAATCTTCGATAGGTACCGTTACTGAAGGTTTTTTCATGCACTTACTGTAATCTACTGCATCTGCAGACCATGGAAACATCCCGCATCTTTCAAAACCATGTAAAACAGTATCCTTAGTAACCTGCTTCAGAGCCTTTTCAAAAAGCAAAGGAAAATTTGCCTTATTAAGTGTTTCATGGCTATTTTCTAATTTCCATGCATGTACTGTCTTCCTCCATGCATTTTTTAGTGGTCGAAAGAGAGCTACGTCACAAGGCTGCAAAATATGCGTAGCGTTTGGATATAAAGCAATAGGAGTGATTTTCTCCTTTTCACAAAACTGACTAAGCTGCATTGTAAGATGTGACTTGTGGCCATCTAAAAACAAAATAATTGGTCTCTTAATATTGTTTTCTTTTAGCCAAAAATGAAAACAATTAGTGACATATTCGAAAAAAGATTCGCCGGTCATCCAACCATTGTCGGTTTTCCCTAGGGGCCAGTCTTCAGGCACATTTTTAACAACATCCTAAGGAATTCGCTTATAAGAATAAACAAGAAATGGAGGTAAAATTTTTCCGTCGGCTGATATGCATATAGTAACTGTGATGGATTCCTTTTCTGCTCCTCTGACAAGCTCATAAACGTTTTTTTCTCCTCGTGGAGGAGAATATTCGGGTTGCATCAGACAAAATGTCGAGTAAATTTTTCTCCCGTAAATAGGTTCCTTCTTCGGAGAACCAGCTTCTAATTTGCTGTTCTGTTACAGAGCCACGGCTGCCAGCTAATGTCTCGGGAGTTCTCAAGGAAAGCGCTGCTGCATGTCTTTTCATGAAAAGCTGAAACCACTTTTAGAGGCTGAACTGATGGAATTTCCCAACCTTACATAGTCGAGAGCCTTTTGCATTTGTTCTGGAGTATATTGAAAGACTTTTTTCTTAGTTGCTGACATGATTAGGTCAATGCTGAAAGTAAAAAAAGACAATTACCAATAATTGCCACAATTAAAACCAATAGGTGCCATACCATGGCAAATACTGGTGCTGATTGTTTGAGGATGCTGATTTTTTTCTGTGTGTTAATTACTACAAATACTATATATTTATTACAATTAAATATTAAAAACCAAAGATTATTTCCTACACCAAAAATTGCCATAGTTTGGCAATTTTTGGTGTTCAACCCTAGCATTATTCAAGGGTTTAAGAACATCAGGTATATTTTTTTAATGCAGGATGGGTAAAAATTGATAAAAAATTAGAAGCTTACCTTAGCATGAATCACAAAAACACACCGCATAACCTAGAAAAGAATATGGCGCCAAAATAAAATTATGTAAACCACTAACACTGCCATCTTTCGAAACATTTTAAAAACGCTAAATTATTCACAAAACATCCACAAACACAGGAGATGTCACTACACTACCCAATTCGTTGCAGATTTCTTATTTTTTGCTATAGAATGAAAATATGGCAATTATTGGGTCACTGGCAATTTATGGTCCAGTCACTCTACGTGACTGTCTTGGATTTCCACAAAAGTAACATGTTTGGGAATGTATTGCAATCGCAGATGTCGGTTGTTCTTGAATGTGATTGGTATCTTGCTTTGAAAACGTAGCATTTAGTACGTTTTGAGGTGAAAAATACATATTTGATTGTTTTTGAGAACCTTCTAAAGCTCTTGATTGAGATACAGCGTCATTTAAAATTAGATGATTAGACTCTAATAATCTAAACTAATACTAATACAATCATCATTTTTTTTTATCGTCAGTGGCAAAAGAACCTTCAAAAGATAGGTAAGAAAACTTAGTTGCTGGTTGTTGTTAGTTGTCCATTTTCTATATCCGTTCATAAGGATGGTATGAAATTTGGTGAAAACATAATGGATCCTTTCAAACCAATTTGATTTTCTGTAACAGGAATGTTTGTAGCATTATTTGCATATAAAGAACTCCAAATAACAGATGAGAGATGTGGGAAAGTCAGTGATAATCTTGGCAAAGTAATAGCCATAGTATTACCAGATGCTTTAGCTTTAATACCATATTTTGTCATAACAGCTGTTATTTCTGTTTTAGCTTTAGCACCTCCTGAGGTATTGTTATCTTTAATATTTGATATATTAGGCCCTCTAATATGTAGTATAGACTGGCATAAGCTTATGTCATTTATAAAATCATTATCTGCTATTGATGTATTAATTTTAATCTCAACTATGTTATTGTATAAAGTTTGAGGCTTAAAACCAGCGTATGAATAATCCCCTGCTGCTCCTATTAAAGTTTTTAGAGCAGTTTTAAAATCATTGGATGATGCTACTTTATTAAAATCATCTAATGTGAAAGACATGATAAATATTAAATTTACAAAATTCAATTTAATATGTTAAAATGACGCGATGATACAAGTAAATTTCTCATATATTCTAAGCTTTCCGGCTTTGTGTGTCAAAAAATGAACGCCAAATCTCTGACGAATTTCAGGTTGAAGAACTCCATTAATAAAAGCGTCTCGTATAAAATCGTTCTTGTTTTGTTCAGCAGTCACAGATTTAAAATTACAGTCTTTACTTAAAATTCTTAATGCTTGTACATACTGATCAATTGTTTCATTTGATTGCTGTTTTCTGGTGGCCAATATATGTCTTGCAAATATTTCATTGGTGGATTTTATGTATAACTTTTCTAAAATTTGTATGGCTTCATCATATGACTTTGCTATACTACAGCGGAAACATATAGCCACATTAAGGTGTTCCTGAACATATACCCTTAGGAAATCAAAATTTATTATTTTCTTCTTTAAAAGCCATTTTGAAATTGCTGGTGGAGCCTGTAATATCCAATTTTCTTTATAACTTTCTACACTGTTTTTTGGCTATGACTTTAATTTTCTCTGCTATTTTATATCCAAGTTCTGTTTCAATTTCTTGATTTAGTCGAACAATCTCTTTGACAAATTCTTCCTCTGAGTAACCTTTTTCTATACCTGTTATTAAAAACATTGGGTCCGATTTCTGGAACTCTTTACTTTGTATGTGCTCTTTGCCTTGAAGCGCTATTTTTAGCTTTTCCTGTTGGTTTTTGTCATGGCTTTCTATAACAATGGCTCCACTTTTCAAATGTCTTATATTTTTAAATCCCCCATTTGTTTCATTTGTGTTAATATCCTTCTTTAGTTGTTGTGTTGCTGTTTTTGAGTCATTTACGTTTTGAATTCTGATTAGAGTTTCATGTTTATGTATTATTTTGGGGGTACTTCTATTTACTTTCCAGGAATATTTCTTTTCTAGTCGTTTTTTTCCTTCAGGAGTCTCCCCATCACTACTGTCACTCATATTCGTAAATTTTCGCTTATGTTCACAATTATATCCAACAAAAAACACGCTTTCTATGCGGAGCGATAAAAACACTTCTTATACACATTTTTTGCTTTCAACAACATTATACATCATCAAGTTAGAACTACGGGCAGCTCTATCCTGTACTTCCTTCAACACAAAAGTGTGCCTGTCCATGTTACTACCTGCCAAAATAGGTTCCGCCTGATTCCTACTGGATTTTAGCAACTCAACTTCATCCCGCAGGACCATGATTTCGGACTTAAGCTGCGAAACAACACCCTCTTGAATGTCTCTCAACTCCTGCAGAATATTCTGAGAAGCTGTGCTTTGCTCTGATATGGCATTAAACAATTGTAGATGCACTTGCTGCATGAGAATAATTACATCTTTGTTGGAAATATTTTTATTATTTAAAAGGGTAGAAATATTGCGATTAAAATTGGAATTACTAAGTGACGTCATACTGTTTGCGATGCCGTCCGTGGAATTAACTCCGTCCTGCATGGACCGTCGCCGGTCGGTAGCGACCGCCGACCCAGCGATGACCTTCGATCCTGCGACGATGTTTGTTCACTGTTGTTATCAGCATTTTCTTTTTTACATACCATGCAAATCAAATTGTGTCCTTTACGTTTATTTTTAACCGCGTTACTAAATTCATTGAACTCATCCTTGGTAAGGCCTGATCAACCCTTATGACACCAACCGTGACACTCTGAGCACTCAATAGCTGGTCTATTAGCAAAAATTGGCCGATCACAAGCAACACAAACTACACGGTCCGCCATCTTTTCTCTCTCGCCATTACCATACCAAAAATTGGAGAATAACCAGTAATTGCCATCCTCATGGACCAAGAACAGCCAAAAAAAATATGTTATAAAAACTTTATTTTTCATACTAAAGTAAAATATTTAAGTGCATTGGAGAACCATAAACAAAATAAAAAACATATTTATCAGCTAAGTGCCTGCCTTAATAACTTAAATAAAAAAGCAACAAAAATGCAAAATGGCACTAAACTAAACTGTAAAATAAAAAAAAAAAAAACAAGCAAATATAGCAACTGATCATTTTTATATTATAAACTAAAACCAAAAGATTATTATCATTTCATACTTTTTATGGAACGATAATAAATCCTTATCTTTTGTAATACATTGTGCTCTAAATAAAAAGGATCTATTGCCTATTAAAGTGATTGGACTATGGAACACAAGCTTCTTATCGAGAAAGTCAACATCATCTTTTTGAGGCCAAATAAAATTATTTTCTCCATTTTCCTTTAAAAACTTCATTGTTACGTTATTTTGCTCTATGTTAATTACTCTGCCAATAAAATACTGCTCGTCGTAAAAAACACTGTAATAATTTTCCTTTTCAATGTGGATATGACCAGAATTCTCCGGAACCTTCCCTTGTGTTTCGTCTTCAGAAAAATTTAAGTCATCTGATGTTTCTTCATATGGTACTGATTCATTACAAGAGTCGTCAGAACTGTCCTCATCTTTCTTCTTTCTTTTTCTTTTATTTTGTTCTTTAATAAGATTTTGCTCTAATGTTGCCTTCCGCTTTGCTGCGCGCTCTTGTTTGCGCATCTGTTTTTGCAGTTCTTTTTCGTCCCTTATTTTTGCATAAAACTTTTTCCACACTTTTGATATGACCACCGATGGTATTTTTTGAATAATTTTCTTTTGACACGTTCTCTTGTCTTGCTTTCCGGCCAAAATAGTGCTTTCTTAAAGGGAGAATCAACGCTTGAAGCACTAGAAGGCAAATTGCGTTTTCCTATTACCTGTATGGGCGATGGAGTCCTTGGCACAACTAAAACATCTTTGCTAGTGGAAGCAACAGAAGCTATTGGAGTAACACTTTTGCTAGTAGAAGGAGCAGCTAATGATGGTGAAAGAATTTGCTTGGATTCTATTAAAGGCTTTGAAGCGTTAACATCTAAGTCCATGTTATCATATTCATTACCTTTGCCTTCACTTTCATTTTTGTTGCCATTTCTAGTATCTCCAGCTGTCTCATTTTCAGTATCATTGTCTGTTTCAATAACTCTATATCTTCTATTCTCTGCAACTTGATCTTTTTCATTAGTAGTACCTAAATTTTCCTTTTTTTTCTGCATGTCTTCTGTGTGGATCTTCTCTAATTTCTGCATATCTTTATTTAGGTGACTCCAGACTCTATACAACTCGCTGTATTTCTCTTCTCCATTCCAAACTTCTGACGAAATATAATTTTTTTCAAAATCTGGTAATATTTCCCCAATATAATTTTCAATTACTTTTTTGGTACCTATTCATCAATTTTTTTCTCTTTTCGGTGTAATCTTCGATAGGTACCGTTACTGAAGGTTTTTTCATGCACTTACTGTAATCTACTGCATCTGCAGACCATGGAAACATCCCGCATCTTTCAAAACCATGTAAAACAGTATCCTTAGTAACCTGCTTCAGAGCCTTTTCAAAAAGCAAAGGAAAATTTGCCTTATTAAGTGTTTCATGGCTATTTTCTAATTTCCATGCATGTACTGTCTTCCTCCATGCATTTTTTAGTGGTCGAAAGAGAGCTACGTCACAAGGCTGCAAAATATGCGTAGCGTTTGGATATAAAGCAATAGGAGTGATTTTCTCCTTTTCACAAAACTGACTAAGCTGCATTGTAAGATGTGACTTGTGGCCATCTAAAAACAAAATAATTGGTCTCTTAATATTGTTTTCTTTTAGCCAAAAATGAAAACAATTAGTGACATATTCGAAAAAAGATTCGCCGGTCATCCAACCATTGTCGGTTTTCCCTAGGGGCCAGTCTTCAGGCACATTTTTAACAACATCCTAAGGAATTCGCTTATAAGAATAAACAAGAAATGGAGGTAAAATTTTTCCGTCGGCTGATATGCATATAGTAACTGTGATGGATTCCTTTTCTGCTCCTCTGACAAGCTCATAAACGTTTTTTTCTCCTCGTGGAGGAGAATATTCGGGTTGCATCAGACAAAATGTCGAGTAAATTTTTCTCCCGTAAATAGGTTCCTTCTTCGGAGAACCAGCTTCTAATTTGCTGTTCTGTTACAGAGCCACGGCTGCCAGCTAATGTCTCGGGAGTTCTCAAGGAAAGCGCTGCTGCATGTCTTTTCATGAAAAGCTGAAACCACTTTTAGAGGCTGAACTGATGGAATTTCCCAACCTTACATAGTCGAGAGCCTTTTGCATTTGTTCTGGAGTATATTGAAAGACTTTTTTCTTAGTTGCTGACATGATTAGGTCAATGCTGAAAGTAAAAAAAGACAATTACCAATAATTGCCACAATTAAAACCAATAGGTGCCATACCATGGCAAATACTGGTGCTGATTGTTTGAGGATGCTGATTTTTTTCTGTGTGTTAATTACTACAAATACTATATATTTATTACAATTAAATATTAAAAACCAAAGATTATTTCCTACACCAAAAATTGCCATAGTTTGGCAATTTTTGGTGTTCAACCCTAGCATTAATCAAGGGTTTAAGAACATCAGGTATATTTTTTTAATGCAGGATGGGTAAAAATTGATAAAAAATTAGAAGCTTACCTTAGCATGAATCACAAAAACACACCGCATAACCTAGAAAAGAATATGGCGCCAAAATAAAATTATGTAAACCACTAACACTGCCATCTTTCGAAACATTTTAAAAACGCTAAATTATTCACAAAACATCCACAAACACAGGAGATGTCACTACACTACCCAATTCGTTGCAGATTTCTTATTTTTTGCTATAGAATGAAAATATGGCAATTATTGGGTCACTGGCAATTTATGGTCCAGTCACTCTACGTGACTGTCTTGGATTTCCACAAAAGTAACATGTTTGGGAATGTATTGCAATCGCAGATGTCGGTTGTTCTTGAATGTGATTGGTATCTTGCTTTGAAAACGTAGCATTTAGTACGTTTTGAGGTGAAAAATACATATTTGATTGTTTTTGAGAACCTTCTAAAGCTCTTGATTGAGATACAGCGTCATTTAAAATTAGATGATTAGACTCTAATAATCTAAACTAATACTAATACAATCATCATTTTTTTTTATCGTCAGTGGCAAAAGAACCTTCAAAAGATAGGTAAGAAAACTTAGTTGCTGGTTGTTGTTAGTTGTCCATTTTCTATATCCGTTCATAAGGATGGTATGAAATTTGGTGAAAACATAATGGATCCTTTCAAACCAATTTGATTTTCTGTAACAGGAATGTTTGTAGCATTATTTGCATATAAAGAACTCCAAATAACAGATGAGAGATGTGGGAAAGTCAGTGATAATCTTGGCAAAGTAATAGCCATAGTATTACCAGATGCTTTAGCTTTAATACCATATTTTGTCATAACAGCTGTTATTTCTGTTTTAGCTTTAGCACCTCCTGAGGTATTGTTATCTTTAATATTTGATATATTAGGCCCTCTAATATGTAGTATAGACTGGCATAAGCTTATGTCATTTATAAAATCATTATCTGCTATTGATGTATTAATTTTAATCTCAACTATGTTATTGTATAAAGTTTGAGGCTTAAAACCAGCGTATGAATAATCCCCCGCTGCTCCTATTAAAGTTTTTAGAGCAGTTTTAAAATCATTGGATGATGCTACTTTATTAAAATCATCTAATGTGAAAGACATGATAAATATTAAATTTACAAAATTCAATTTAATATGTTAAAATGACGCGATGATACAAGTAAATTTCTCATATATTCTAAGCTTTCCGGCTTTGTGTGTCAAAAAATGAACGCCAAATCTCTGACGAATTTCAGGTTGAAGAACTCCATTAATAAAAGCGTCTCGTATAAAATCGTTCTTGTTTTGTTCAGCAGTCACAGATTTAAAATTACAGTCTTTACTTAAAATTCTTAATGCTTGTACATACTGATCAATTGTTTCATTTGATTGCTGTTTTCTGGTGGCCAATATATGTCTTGCAAATATTTCATTGGTGGATTTTATGTATAACTTTTCTAAAATTTGTATGGCTTCATCATATGACTTTGCTATACTACAGCGGAAACATATAGCCACATTAAGGTGTTCCTGAACATATACCCTTAGGAAATCAAAATTTATTATTTTCTTCTTTAAAAACCATTTTGAAATTGCTGGTGGAGCCTGTAATATCCAATTTTCTTTATAACTTTCTACACTGTTTTTTGGCTATGACTTTAATTTTCTCTGCTATTTTATATCCAAGTTCTGTTTCAATTTCTTGATTTAGTCGAACAATCTCTTTGACAAATTCTTCCTCTGAGTAACCTTTTTCTATACCTGTTATTAAAAACATTGGGTCCGATTTCTGGAACTCTTTACTTTGTATGTGCTCTTTGCCTTGAAGCGCTATTTTTAGCTTTTCCTGTTGGTTTTTGTCATGGCTTTCTATAACAATGGCTCCACTTTTCAAATGTCTTATATTTTTAAATCCCCCATTTGTTTCATTTGTGTTAATATCCTTCTTTAGTTGTTGTGTTGCTGTTTTTGAGTCATTTACGTTTTGAATTCTGATTAGAGTTTCATGTTTATGTATTATTTTGGGGGTACTTCTATTTACTTTCCAGGAATATTTCTTTTCTAGTCGTTTTTTTCCTTCAGGAGTCTCCCCATCACTACTGTCACTCATATTCGTAAATTTTCGCTTATGTTCACAATTATATCCAACAAAAAACACGCTTTCTATGCGGAGCGATAAAAACACTTCTTATACACATTTTTTGCTTTCAACAACATTATACATCATCAAGTTAGAACTACGGGCAGCTCTATCCTGTACTTCCTTCAACACAAAAGTGTGCCTGTCCATGTTACTACCTGCCAAAATAGGTTCCGCCTGATTCCTACTGGATTTTAGCAACTCAACTTCATCCCGCAGGACCATGATTTCGGACTTAAGCTGCGAAACAACACCCTCTTGAATGTCTCTCAACTCCTGCAGAATATTCTGAGAAGCTGTGCTTTGCTCTGATATGGCATTAAACAATTGTAGATGCACTTGCTGCATGAGAATAATTACATCTTTGTTGGAAATATTTTTATTATTTAAAAGGGTAGAAATATTGCGATTAAAATTGGAATTACTAAGTGACGTCATACTGTTTGCGATGCCGTCCGTGGAATTAACTCCGTCCTGCATGGACCGTCGCCGGTCGGTAGCGACCGCCGACCCAGCGATGACCTTCGATCCTGCGACGATGTTTGTTCACTGTTGTTATCAGCATTTTCTTTTTTACATACCATGCAAATCAAATTGTGTCCTTTACGTTTATTTTTAACCGCGTTACTAAATTCATTGAACTCATCCTTGGTAAGGCCTGAGCAACCCTTATGACACCAACCGTGACACTCTGAGCACTCAATAGCTGGTCTATTAGCAAAAATTGGCCGATCACAAGCAACACAAACTACACGGTCCGCCATCTTTTCTCTCTCGCCATTACCATACCAAAAATTGGAGAATAACCAGTAATTGCCATCCTCATGGACCAAGAACAGCCAAAAAAAATATGTTATAAAAACTTTATTTTTCATACTAAAGTAAAATATTTAAGTGCATTGGAGAACCATAAACAAAATAAAAAACATATTTATCAGCTAAGTGCCTGCCTTAATAACTTAAATAAAAAAGCAACAAAAATGCAAAATGGCACTAAACTAAACTGTAAAATAAAAAAAAAAAAAACAAGCAAATATAGCAACTGATCATTTTTATATTATAAACTAAAACCAAAAGATTATTATCATTTCATACTTTTTATGGAACGATAATAAATCCTTATCTTTTGTAATACATTGTGCTCTAAATAAAAAGGATCTATTGCCTATTAAAGTGATTGGACTATGGAACACAAACTTCTTATCGAGAAAGTCAACATCATCTTTTTGAGGCCAAATAAAATTATTTTCTCCATTTTCCTTTAAAAACTTCATTGTTACGTTATTTTGCTCTATGTTAATTACTCTGCCAATAAAATACTGCTCGTCGTAAAAAACACTGTAATAATTTTCCTTTTCAATGTGGATATGACCAGAATTCTCCGGAACCTTCCCTTGTGTTTCGTCTTCAGAAAAATTTAAGTCATCTGATGTTTCTTCATATGGTACTGATTCATTACAAGAGTCGTCAGAACTGTCCTCATCTTTCTTCTTTCTTTTTCTTTTATTTTGTTCTTTAATAAGATTTTGCTCTAATGTTGCCTTCCGCTTTGCTGCGCGCTCTTGTTTGCGCATCTGTTTTTGCAGTTCTTTTTCGTCCCTTATTTTTGCATAAAACTTTTTCCACACTTTTGATATGACCACCGATGGTATTTTTTGAATAATTTTCTTTTGACACGTTCTCTTGTCTTGCTTTCCGGCCAAAATAGTGCTTTCTTAAAGGGAGAATCAACGCTTGAAGCACTAGAAGGCAAATTGCGTTTTCCTATTACCTGTATGGGCGATGGAGTCCTTGGCACAACTAAAACATCTTTGCTAGTGGAAGCAACAGAAGCTATTGGAGTAACACTTTTGCTAGTAGAAGGAGCAGCTAATGATGGTGAAAGAATTTGCTTGGATTCTATTAAAGGCTTTGAAGCGTTAACATCTAAGTCCATGTTATCATATTCATTACCTTTGCCTTCACTTTCATTTTTGTTGCCATTTCTAGTATCTCCAGCTGTCTCATTTTCAGTATCATTGTCTGTTTCAATAACTCTATATCTTCTATTCTCTGCAACTTGATCTTTTTCATTAGTAGTACCTAAATTTTCCTTTTTTTTCTGCATGTCTTCTGTGTGGATCTTCTCTAATTTCTGCATATCTTTATTTAGGTGACTCCAGACTCTATACAACTCGCTGTATTTCTCTTCTCCATTCCAAACTTCTGACGAAATATAATTTTTTTCAAAATCTGGTAATATTTCCCCAATATAATTTTCAATTACTTTTTTGGTACCTATTCATCAATTTTTTTCTCTTTTCGGTGTAATCTTCGATAGGTACCGTTACTGAAGGTTTTTTCATGCACTTACTGTAATCTACTGCATCTGCAGACCATGGAAACATCCCGCATCTTTCAAAACCATGTAAAACAGTATCCTTAGTAACCTGCTTCAGAGCCTTTTCAAAAAGCAAAGGAAAATTTGCCTTATTAAGTGTTTCATGGCTATTTTCTAATTTCCATGCATGTACTGTCTTCCTCCATGCATTTTTTAGTGGTCGAAAGAGAGCTACGTCACAAGGCTGCAAAATATGCGTAGCGTTTGGATATAAAGCAATAGGAGTGATTTTCTCCTTTTCACAAAACTGACTAAGCTGCATTGTAAGATGTGACTTGTGGCCATCTAAAAACAAAATAATTGGTCTCTTAATATTGTTTTCTTTTAGCCAAAAATGAAAACAATTAGTGACATATTCGAAAAAAGATTCGCCGGTCATCCAACCATTGTCGGTTTTCCCTAGGGGCCAGTCTTCAGGCACATTTTTAACAACATCCTAAGGAATTCGCTTATAAGAATAAACAAGAAATGGAGGTAAAATTTTTCCGTCGGCTGATATGCATATAGTAACTGTGATGGATTCCTTTTCTGCTCCTCTGACAAGCTCATAAACGTTTTTTTCTCCTCGTGGAGGAGAATATTCGGGTTGCATCAGACAAAATGTCGAGTAAATTTTTCTCCCGTAAATAGGTTCCTTCTTCGGAGAACCAGCTTCTAATTTGCTGTTCTGTTACAGAGCCACGGCTGCCAGCTAATGTCTCGGGAGTTCTCAAGGAAAGCGCTGCTGCATGTCTTTTCATGAAAAGCTGAAACCACTTTTAGAGGCTGAACTGATGGAATTTCCCAACCTTACATAGTCGAGAGCCTTTTGCATTTGTTCTGGAGTATATTGAAAGACTTTTTTCTTAGTTGCTGACATGATTAGGTCAATGCTGAAAGTAAAAAAAGACAATTACCAATAATTGCCACAATTAAAACCAATAGGTGCCATACCATGGCAAATACTGGTGCTGATTGTTTGAGGATGCTGATTTTTTTCTGTGTGTTAATTACTACAAATACTATATATTTATTACAATTAAATATTAAAAACCAAAGATTATTTCCTACACCAAAAATTGCCATAGTTTGGCAATTTTTGGTGTTCAACCCTAGCATTATTCAAGGGTTTAAGAACATCAGGTATATTTTTTTAATGCAGGATGGGTAAAAATTGATAAAAAATTAGAAGCTTACCTTAGCATGAATCACAAAAACACACCGCATAACCTAGAAAAGAATATGGCGCCAAAATAAAATTATGTAAACCACTAACATTGCCATCTTTCGAAACATTTTAAAAACGCTAAATTATTCACAAAACATCCACAAACACAGGAGATGTCACTACACTACCCAATTCGTTGCAGATTTCTTATTTTTTGCTATAGAATGAAAATATGGCAATTATTGGGTCACTGGCAATTTATGGTCCAGTCACTCTACGTGACTGTCTTGGATTTCCACAAAAGTAACATGTTTGGGAATGTATTGCAATCGCAGATGTCGGTTGTTCTTGAATGTGATTGGTATCTTGCTTTGAAAACGTAGCATTTAGTACGTTTTGAGGTGAAAAATACATATTTGATTGTTTTTGAGAACCTTCTAAAGCTCTTGATTGAGATACAGCGTCATTTAAAATTAGATGATTAGACTCTAATAATCTAAACTAATACTAATACAATCATCATTTTTTTTTATCGTCAGTGGCAAAAGAACCTTCAAAAGATAGGTAAGAAAACTTAGTTGCTGGTTGTTGTTAGTTGTCCATTTTCTATATCCGTTCATAAGGATGGTATGAAATTTGGTGAAAACATAATGGATCCTTTCAAACCAATTTGATTTTCTGTAACAGGAATGTTTGTAGCATTATTTGCATATAAAGAACTCCAAATAACAGATGAGAGATGTGGGAAAGTCAGTGATAATCTTGGCAAAGTAATAGCCATAGTATTACCAGATGCTTTAGCTTTAATACCATATTTTGTCATAACAGCTGTTATTTCTGTTTTAGCTTTAGCACCTCCTGAGGTATTGTTATCTTTAATATTTGATATATTAGGCCCTCTAATATGTAGTATAGACTGGCATAAGCTTATGTCATTTATAAAATCATTATCTGCTATTGATTTATTAATTTTAATCTCAACTATGTTATTGTATAAAGTTTGAGGCTTAAAACCAGCGTATGAATAATCCCCTGCTGCTCCTATTAAAGTTTTTAGAGCAGTTTTAAAATCATTGGATGATGCTACTTTATTAAAATCATCTAATGTGAAAGACATGATAAATATTAAATTTACAAAATTCAATTTAATATGTTAAAATGACGCGATGATACAAGTAAATTTCTCATATATTCTAAGCTTTCCGGCTTTGTGTGTCAAAAAATGAACGCCAAATCTCTGACGAATTTCAGGTTGAAGAACTCCATTAATAAAAGCGTCTCGTATAAAATCGTTCTTGTTTTGTTCAGCAGTCACAGATTTAAAATTACAGTCTTTACTTAAAATTCTTAATGCTTGTACATACTGATCAATTGTTTCATTTGATTGCTGTTTTCTGGTGGCCAATATATGTCTTGCAAATATTTCATTGGTGGATTTTATGTATAACTTTTCTAAAATTTGTATGGCTTCATCATATGACTTTGCTATACTACAGCGGAAACATATAGCCACATTAAGGTGTTCCTGAACATATACCCTTAGGAAATCAAAATTTATTATTTTCTTCTTTAAAAACCATTTTGAAATTGCTGGTGGAGCCTGTAATATCCAATTTTCTTTATAACTTTCTACACTGTTTTTTGGCTATGACTTTAATTTTCTCTGCTATTTTATATCCAAGTTCTGTTTCAATTTCTTGATTTAGTCGAACAATCTCTTTGACAAATTCTTCCTCTGAGTAACCTTTTTCTATACCTGTTATTAAAAACATTGGGTCCGATTTCTGGAACTCTTTACTTTGTATGTGCTCTTTGCCTTGAAGCGCTATTTTTAGCTTTTCCTGTTGGTTTTTGTCATGGCTTTCTATAACAATGGCTCCACTTTTCAAATGTCTTATATTTTTAAATCCCCCATTTGTTTCATTTGTGTTAATATCCTTCTTTAGTTGTTGTGTTGCTGTTTTTGAGTCATTTACGTTTTGAATTCTGATTAGAGTTTCATGTTTATGTATTATTTTGGGGGTACTTCTATTTACTTTCCAGGAATATTTCTTTTCTAGTCGTTTTTTTCCTTCAGGAGTCTCCCCATCACTACTGTCACTCATATTCGTAAATTTTCGCTTATGTTCACAATTATATCCAACAAAAAACACGCTTTCTATGCGGAGCGATAAAAACACTTCTTATACACATTTTTTGCTTTCAACAACATTATACATCATCAAGTTAGAACTACGGGCAGCTCTATCCTGTACTTCCTTCAACACAAAAGTGTGCCTGTCCATGTTACTACCTGCCAAAATGGGTTCCGCCTGATTCCTACTGGATTTTAGCAACTCAACTTCATCCCGCAGGACCATGATTTCGGACTTAAGCTGCGAAACAACACCCTCTTGAATGTCTCTCAACTCCTGCAGAATATTCTGAGAAGCTGTGCTTTGCTCTGATATGGCATTAAACAATTGTAGATGCACTTGCTGCATGAGAATAATTACATCTTTGTTGGAAATATTTTTATTATTTAAAAGGGTAGAAATATTGCGATTAAAATTGGAATTACTAAGTGACGTCATACTGTTTGCGATGCCGTCCGTGGAATTAACTCCGTCCTGCATGGACCGTCGCCGGTCGGTAGCGACCGCCGACCCAGCGATGACCTTCGATCCTGCGACGATGTTTGTTCACTGTTGTTATCAGCATTTTCTTTTTTACATACCATGCAAATCAAATTGTGTCCTTTACGTTTATTTTTAACCGCGTTACTAAATTCATTGAACTCATCCTTGGTAAGGCCTGAGCAACCCTTATGACACCAACCGTGACACTCTGAGCACTCAATAGCTGGTCTATTAGCAAAAATTGGCCGATCACAAGCAACACAAACTACACGGTCCGCCATCTTTTCTCTCTCGCCATTACCATACCAAAAATTGGAGAATAACCAGTAATTGCCATCCTCATGGACCAAGAACAGCCAAAAAAAATATGTTATAAAAACTTTATTTTTCATACTAAAGTAAAATATTTAAGTGCATTGGAGAACCATAAACAAAATAAAAAACATATTTATCAGCTAAGTGCCTGCCTTAATAACTTAAATAAAAAAGCAACAAAAATGCAAAATGGCACTAAACTAAACTGTAAAATAAAAAAAAAAAAAACAAGCAAATATAGCAAGTGATCATTTTTATATTATAAACTAAAACCAAAAGATTATTATCATTTCATACTTTTTATGGAACGATAATAAATCCTTATCTTTTGTAATACATTGTGCTCTAAATAAAAAGGATCTATTGCCTATTAAAGTGATTGGACTATGGAACACAAACTTCTTATCGAGAAAGTCAACATCATCTTTTTGAGGCCAAATAAAATTATTTTCTCCATTTTCCTTTAAAAACTTCATTGTTACGTTATTTTGCTCTATGTTAATTACTCTGCCAATAAAATACTGCTCGTCGTAAAAAACACTGTAATAATTTTCCTTTTCAATGTGGATATGACCAGAATTCTCCGGAACCTTCCCTTGTGTTTCGTCTTCAGAAAAATTTAAGTCATCTGATGTTTCTTCATATGGTACTGATTCATTACAAGAGTCGTCAGAACTGTCCTCATCTTTCTTCTTTCTTTTTCTTTTATTTTGTTCTTTAATAAGATTTTGCTCTAATGTTGCCTTCCGCTTTGCTGCGCGCTCTTGTTTGCGCATCTGTTTTTGCAGTTCTTTTTCGTCCCTTATTTTTGCATAAAACTTTTTCCACACTTTTGATATGACCACCGATGGTATTTTTTGAATAATTTTCTTTTGACACGTTCTCTTGTCTTGCTTTCCGGCCAAAATAGTGCTTTCTTAAAGGGAGAATCAACGCTTGAAGCACTAGAAGGCAAATTGCGTTTTCCTATTACCTGTATGGGCGATGGAGTCCTTGGCACAACTAAAACATCTTTGCTAGTGGAAGCAACAGAAGCTATTGGAGTAACACTTTTGCTAGTAGAAGGAGCAGCTAATGATGGTGAAAGAATTTGCTTGGATTCTATTAAAGGCTTTGAAGCGTTAACATCTAAGTCCATGTTATCATATTCATTACCTTTGCCTTCACTTTCATTTTTGTTGCCATTTCTAGTATCTCCAGCTGTCTCATTTTCAGTATCATTGTCTGTTTCAATAACTCTATATCTTCTATTCTCTGCAACTTGATCTTTTTCATTAGTAGTACCTAAATTTTCCTTTTTTTTCTGCATGTCTTCTGTGTGGATCTTCTCTAATTTCTGCATATCTTTATTTAGGTGACTCCAGACTCTATACAACTCGCTGTATTTCTCTTCTCCATTCCAAACTTCTGACGAAATATAATTTTTTTCAAAATCTGGTAATATTTCCCCAATATAATTTTCAATTACTTTTTTGGTACCTATTCATCAATTTTTTTCTCTTTTCGGTGTAATCTTCGATAGGTACCGTTACTGAAGGTTTTTTCATGCACTTACTGTAATCTACTGCATCTGCAGACCATGGAAACATCCCGCATCTTTCAAAACCATGTAAAACAGTATCCTTAGTAACCTGCTTCAGAGCCTTTTCAAAAAGCAAAGGAAAATTTGCCTTATTAAGTGTTTCATGGCTATTTTCTAATTTCCATGCATGTACTGTCTTCCTCCATGCATTTTTTAGTGGTCGAAAGAGAGCTACGTCACAAGGCTGCAAAATATGCGTAGCGTTTGGATATAAAGCAATAGGAGTGATTTTCTCCTTTTCACAAAACTGACTAAGCTGCATTGTAAGATGTGACTTGTGGCCATCTAAAAACAAAATAATTGGTCTCTTAATATTGTTTTCTTTTAGCCAAAAATGAAAACAATTAGTGACATATTCGAAAAAAGATTCGCCGGTCATCCAACCATTGTCGGTTTTCCCTAGGGGCCAGTCTTCAGGCACATTTTTAACAACATCCTAAGGAATTCGCTTATAAGAATAAACAAGAAATGGAGGTAAAATTTTTCCGTCGGCTGATATGCATATAGTAACTGTGATGGATTCCTTTTCTGCTCCTCTGACAAGCTCATAAACGTTTTTTTCTCCTCGTGGAGCAGAATATTCGGGTTGCATCAGACAAAATGTCGAGTAAATTTTTCTCCCGTAAATAGGTTCCTTCTTCGGAGAACCAGCTTCTAATTTGCTGTTCTGTTACAGAGCCACGGCTGATTATTTCCTACACCAAAAATTGCCATAGTTTGGCAATTTTTGGTGTTCAACCCTAGCATTATTCAAGGGTTTAAGAACATGAGGTATATTTTTTTAATGCAGGATGGGTAAAAATTGATAAAAAATTAGAAGCTTACCTTAGCATGAATCACAAAAACACACCGCATAACCTAGAAAAGAATATGGCGCCAAAATAAAATTATGTAAACCACTAACACTGCCATCTTTCGAAACATTTTAAAAACGCTAAATTATTCACAAAACATCCACAAACACAGGAGATGTCACTACACTACCCAATTCGTTGCAGATTTCTTATTTTTTGCTATAGAATGAAAATATGGCAATTATTGGGTCACTGGCAATTTATGGTCCAGTCACTCTACGTGACTGTCTTGGATTTCCACAAAAGTAACATGTTTGGGAATGTATTGCAATCGCAGATGTCGGTTGTTCTTGAATGTGATTGGTATCTTGCTTTGAAAACGTAGCATTTAGTACGTTTTGAGGTGAAAAATACATATTTGATTGTTTTTGAGAACCTTCTAAAGCTCTTGATTGAGATACAGCGTCATTTAAAATTAGATGATTAGACTCTAATAATCTAAACTAATACTAATACAATCATCATTTTTTTTTATCGTCAGTGGCAAAAGAACCTTCAAAAGATAGGTAAGAAAACTTAGTTGCTGGTTGTTGTTAGTTGTCCATTTTCTATATCCGTTCATAAGGATGGTATGAAATTTGGTGAAAACATAATGGATCCTTTCAAACCAATTTGATTTTCTGTAACAGGAATGTTTGTAGCATTATTTGCATATAAAGAACTCCAAATAACAGATGAGAGATGTGGGAAAGTCAGTGATAATCTTGGCAAAGTAATAGCCATAGTATTACCAGATGCTTTAGCTTTAATACCATATTTTGTCATAACAGCTGTTATTTCTGTTTTAGCTTTAGCACCTCCTGAGGTATTGTTATCTTTAATATTTGATATATTAGGCCCTCTAATATGTAGTATAGACTGGCATAAGCTTATGTCATTTATAAAATCATTATCTGCTATTGATTTATTAATTTTAATCTCAACTATGTTATTGTATAAAGTTTGAGGCTTAAAACCAGCGTATGAATAATCCCCTGCTGCTCCTATTAAAGTTTTTAGAGCAGTTTTAAAATCATTGGATGATGCTACTTTATTAAAATCATCTAATGTGAAAGACATGATAAATATTAAATTTACAAAATTCAATTTAATATGTTAAAATGACGCGATGATACAAGTAAATTTCTCATATATTCTAAGCTTTCCGGCTTTGTGTGTCAAAAAATGAACGCCAAATCTCTGACGAATTTCAGGTTGAAGAACTCCATTAATAAAAGCGTCTCGTATAAAATCGTTCTTGTTTTGTTCAGCAGTCACAGATTTAAAATTACAGTCTTTACTTAAAATTCTTAATGCTTGTACATACTGATCAATTGTTTCATTTGATTGCTGTTTTCTGGTGGCCAATATATGTCTTGCAAATATTTCATTGGTGGATTTTATGTATAACTTTTCTAAAATTTGTATGGCTTCATCATATGACTTTGCTATACTACAGCGGAAACATATAGCCACATTAAGGTGTTCCTGAACATATACCCTTAGGAAATCAAAATTTATTATTTTCTTCTTTAAAAACCATTTTGAAATTGCTGGTGGAGCCTGTAATATCCAATTTTCTTTATAACTTTCTACACTGTTTTTTCGCTATGACTTTAATTTTCTCTGCTATTTTATATCCAAGTTCTGTTTCAATTTCTTGATTTAGTCGAACAATCTCTTTGACAAATTCTTCCTCTGAGTAACCTTTTTCTATACCTGTTATTAAAAACATTGGGTCCGATTTCTGGAACTCTTTACTTTGTATGTGCTCTTTGCCTTGAAGCGCTATTTTTAGCTTTTCCTGTTGGTTTTTGTCATGGCTTTCTATAACAATGGCTCCACTTTTCAAATGTCTTATATTTTTAAATCCCCCATTTGTTTCATTTGTGTTAATATCCTTCTTTAGTTGTTGTGTTGCTGTTTTTGAGTCATTTACGTTTTGAATTCTGATTAGAGTTTCATGTTTATGTATTATTTTGGGGGTACTTCTATTTACTTTCCAGGAATATTTCTTTTCTAGTCGTTTTTTTCCTTCAGGAGTCTCCCCATCACTACTGTCACTCATATTCGTAAATTTTCGCTTATGTTCACAATTATATCCAACAAAAAACACGCTTTCTATGCGGAGCGATAAAAACACTTCTTATACACATTTTTTGCTTTCAACAACATTATACATCATCAAGTTAGAACTACGGGCAGCTCTATCCTGTACTTCCTTCAACACAAAAGTGTGCCTGTCCATGTTACTACCTGCCAAAATAGGTTCCGCCTGATTCCTACTGGATTTTAGCAACTCAACTTCATCCCGCAGGACCATGATTTCGGACTTAAGCTGCGAAACAACACCCTCTTGAATGTCTCTCAACTCCTGCAGAATATTCTGAGAAGCTGTGCTTTGCTCTGATATGGCATTAAACAATTGTAGATGCACTTGCTGCATGAGAATAATTACATCTTTGTTGGAAATATTTTTATTATTTAAAAGGGTAGAAATATTGCGATTAAAATTGGAATTACTAAGTGACGTCATACTGTTTGCGATGCCGTCCGTGGAATTAACTCCGTCCTGCATGGACCGTCGCCGGTCGGTAGCGACCGCCGACCCAGCGATGACCTTCGATCCTGCGACGATGTTTGTTCACTGTTGTTATCAGCATTTTCTTTTTTACATACCATGCAAATCAAATTGTGTCCTTTACGTTTATTTTTAACCGCGTTACTAAATTCATTGAACTCATCCTTGGTAAGGCCTGATCAACCCTTATGACACCAACCGTGACACTCTGAGCACTCAATAGCTGGTCTATTAGCAAAAATTGGCCGATCACAAGCAACACAAACTACACGGTCCGCCATCTTTTCTCTCTCGCCATTACCATACCAAAAATTGGAGAATAACCAGTAATTGCCATCCTCATGGACCAAGAACAGCCAAAAAAAATATGTTATAAAAACTTTATTTTTCATACTAAAGTAAAATATTTAAGTGCATTGGAGAACCATAAACAAAATAAAAAACATATTTATCAGCTAAGTGCCTGCCTTAATAACTTAAATAAAAAAGCAACAAAAATGCAAAATGGCACTAAACTAAACTGTAAAATAAAAAAAAAAACAAGCAAATATAGCAACTGATCATTTTTATATTATAAACTAAAACCAAAAGATTATTATCATTTCATACTTTTTATGGAACGATAATAAATCCTTATCTTTTGTAATACATTGTGCTCTAAATAAAAAGGATCTATTGCCTATTAAAGTGATTGGACTATGGAACACAAACTTCTTATCGAGAAAGTCAACATCATCTTTTTGAGGCCAAATAAAATTATTTTCTCCATTTTCCTTTAAAAACTTCATTGTTACGTTATTTTGCTCTATGTTAATTACTCTGCCAATAAAATACTGCTCGTCGTAAAAAACACTGTAATAATTTTCCTTTTCAATGTGGATATGACCAGAATTCTCCGGAACCTTCCCTTGTGTTTCGTCTTCAGAAAAATTTAAGTCATCTGATGTTTCTTCATATGGTACTGATTCATTACAAGAGTCGTCAGAACTGTCCTCATCTTTCTTCTTTCTTTTTCTTTTATTTTGTTCTTTAATAAGATTTTGCTCTAATGTTGCCTTCCGCTTTGCTGCGCGCTCTTGTTTGCGCATCTGTTTTTGCAGTTCTTTTTCGTCCCTTATTTTTGCATAAAACTTTTTCCACACTTTTGATATGACCACCGATGGTATTTTTTGAATAATTTTCTTTTGACACGTTCTCTTGTCTTGCTTTCCGGCCAAAATAGTGCTTTCTTAAAGGGAGAATCAACGCTTGAAGCACTAGAAGGCAAATTGCGTTTTCCTATTACCTGTATGGGCGATGGAGTCCTTGGCACAACTAAAACATCTTTGCTAGTGGAAGCAACAGAAGCTATTGGAGTAACACTTTTGCTAGTAGAAGGAGCAGCTAATGATGGTGAAAGAATTTGCTTGGATTCTATTAAAGGCTTTGAAGCGTTAACATCTAAGTCCATGTTATCATATTCATTACCTTTGCCTTCACTTTCATTTTTGTTGCCATCTCTAGTATCTCCAGCTGTCTCATTTTCAGTATCATTGTCTGTTTCAATAACTCTATATCTTCTATTCTCTGCAACTTGATCTTTTTCATTAGTAGTACCTAAATTTTCCTTTTTTTTTCTGCATGTCTTCTGTGTGGATCTTCTCTAATTTCTGCATATCTTTATTTAGGTGACTCCAGACTCTATACAACTCGCTGTATTTCTCTTCTCCATTCCAAACTTCTGACGAAATATAATTTTTTTCAAAATCTGGTAATATTTCCCCAATATAATTTTCAATTACTTTTTTGGTACCTATTCATAAATTTTTTTCTCTTTTCGGTGTAATCTTCGATAGGTACCGTTACTGAAGGTTTTTTCATGCACTTACTGTAATCTACTGCATCTGCAGACCATGGAAACATCCCGCATCTTTCAAAACCATGTAAAACAGTATCCTTAGTAACCTGCTTCAGAGCCTTTTCAAAAAGCAAAGGAAAATTTGCCTTATTAAGTGTTTCATGGCTATTTTCTAATTTCCATGCATGTACTGTCTTCCTCCATGCATTTTTTAGTGGTCGAAAGAGAGCTACGTCACAAGGCTGCAAAATATGCGTAGCGTTTGGATATAAAGCAATAGGAGTGATTTTCTCCTTTTCACAAAACTGACTAAGCTGCATTGTAAGATGTGACTTGTGGCCATCTAAAAACAAAATAATTGGTCTCTTAATATTGTTTTCTTTTAGCCAAAAATGAAAACAATTAGTGACATATTCGAAAAAAGATTCGCCGGTCATCCAACCATTGTCGGTTTTCCCTAGGGGCCAGTCTTCAGGCACATTTTTAACAACATCCTAAGGAATTCGCTTATAAGAATAAACAAGAAATGGAGGTAAAATTTTTCCGTCGGCTGATATGCATATAGTAACTGTGATGGATTCCTTTTCTGCTCCTCTGACAAGCTCATAAACGTTTTTTTCTCCTCGTGGAGGAGAATATTCGGGTTGCATCAGACAAAATGTCGAGTAAATTTTTCTCCCGTAAATAGGTTCCTTCTTCGGAGAACCAGCTTCTAATTTGCTGTTCTGTTACAGAGCCACGGCTGCCAGCTAATGTCTCGGGAGTTCTCAAGGAAAGCGCTGCTGCATGTCTTTTCATGAAAAGCTGAAACCACTTTTAGAGGCTGAACTGATGGAATTTCCCAACCTTACATAGTCGAGAGCCTTTTGCATTTGTTCTGGAGTATATTGAAAGACTTTTTTCTTAGTTGCTGACATGATTAGGTCAATGCTGAAAGTAAAAAAAGACAATTACCAATAATTGCCACAATTAAAACCAATAGGTGCCATACCATGGCAAATACTGGTGCTGATTGTTTGAGGATGCTGATTTTTTTCTGTGTGTTAATTACTACAAATACTATATATTTATTACAATTAAATATTAAAAACCAAAGATTATTTCCTACACCAAAAATTGCCATAGTTTGGCAATTTTTGGTGTTCAACCCTAGCATTAATCAAGGGTTTAAGAACATCAGGTATATTTTTTTAATGCAGGATGGGTAAAAATTGATAAAAAATTAGAAGCTTACCTTAGCATGAATCACAAAAACACACCGCATAACCTAGAAAAGAATATGGCGCCAAAATAAAATTATGTAAACCACTAACACTGCCATCTTTCGAAACATTTTAAAAACGCTAAATTATTCACAAAACATCCACAAACACAGGAGATGTCACTACACTACCCAATTCGTTGCAGATTTCTTATTTTTTGCTATAGAATGAAAATATGGCAATTATTGGGTCACTGGCAATTTATGGTCCAGTCACTCTACGTGACTGTCTTGGATTTCCACAAAAGTAACATGTTTGGGAATGTATTGCAATCGCAGATGTCGGTTGTTCTTGAATGTGATTGGTATCTTGCTTTGAAAACGTAGCATTTAGTACGTTTTGAGGTGAAAAATACATATTTGATTGTTTTTGAGAACCTTCTAAAGCTCTTGATTGAGATACAGCGTCATTTAAAATTAGATGATTAGACTCTAATAATCTAAACTAATACTAATACAATCATCATTTTTTTTTATCGTCAGTGGCAAAAGAACCTTCAAAAGATAGGTAAGAAAACTTAGTTGCTGGTTGTTGTTAGTTGTCCATTTTCTATATCCGTTCATAAGGATGGTATGAAATTTGGTGAAAACATAATGGATCCTTTCAAACCAATTTGATTTTCTGTAACAGGAATGTTTGTAGCATTATTTGCATATAAAGAACTCCAAATAACAGATGAGAGATGTGGGAAAGTCAGTGATAATCTTGGCAAAGTAATAGCCATAGTATTACCAGATGCTTTAGCTTTAATACCATATTTTGTCATAACAGCTGTTATTTCTGTTTTAGCTTTAGCACCTCCTGAGGTATTGTTATCTTTAATATTTGATATATTAGGCCCTCTAATATGTAGTATAGACTGGCATAAGCTTATGTCATTTATAAAATCATTATCTGCTATTGATTTATTAATTTTAATCTCAACTATGTTATTGTATAAAGTTTGAGGCTTAAAACCAGCGTATGAATAATCCCCTGCTGCTCCTATTAAAGTTTTTAGAGCAGTTTTAAAATCATTGGATGATGCTACTTTATTAAAATCATCTAATGTGAAAGACATGATAAATATTAAATTTACAAAATTCAATTTAATATGTTAAAATGACGCGATGATACAAGTAAATTTCTCATATATTCTAAGCTTTCCGGCTTTGTGTGTCAAAAAATGAACGCCAAATCTCTGACGAATTTCAGGTTGAAGAACTCCATTAATAAAAGCGTCTCGTATAAAATCGTTCTTGTTTTGTTCAGCAGTCACAGATTTAAAATTACAGTCTTTACTTAAAATTCTTAATGCTTGTACATACTGATCAATTGTTTCATTTGATTGCTGTTTTCTGGTGGCCAATATATGTCTTGCAAATATTTCATTGGTGGATTTTATGTATAACTTTTCTAAAATTTGTATGGCTTCATCATATGACTTTGCTATACTACAGCGGAAACATATAGCCACATTAAGGTGTTCCTGAACATATACCCTTAGGAAATCAAAATTTATTATTTTCTTCTTTAAAAACCATTTTGAAATTGCTGGTGGAGCCTGTAATATCCAATTTTCTTTATAACTTTCTACACTGTTTTTTGGCTATGACTTTAATTTTCTCTGCTATTTTATATCCAAGTTCTGTTTCAATTTCTTGATTTAGTCGAACAATCTCTTTGACAAATTCTTCCTCTGAGTAACCTTTTTCTATACCTGTTATTAAAAACATTGGGTCCGATTTCTGGAACTCTTTACTTTGTATGTGCTCTTTGCCTTGAAGCGCTATTTTTAGCTTTTCCTGTTGGTTTTTGTCATGGCTTTCTATAACAATGGCTCCACTTTTCAAATGTCTTATATTTTTAAATCCCCCATTTGTTTCATTTGTGTTAATATCCTTCTTTAGTTGTTGTGTTGCTGTTTTTGAGTCATTTACGTTTTGAATTCTGATTAGAGTTTCATGTTTATGTATTATTTTGGGGGTACTTCTATTTACTTTCCAGGAATATTTCTTTTCTAGTCGTTTTTTTCCTTCAGGAGTCTCCCCATCACTACTGTCACTCATATTCGTAAATTTTCGCTTATGTTCACAATTATATCCAACAAAAAACACGCTTTCTATGCGGAGCGATAAAAACACTTCTTATACACATTTTTTGCTTTCAACAACATTATACATCATCAAGTTAGAACTACGGGCAGCTCTATCCTGTACTTCCTTCAACACAAAAGTGTGCCTGTCCATGTTACTACCTGCCAAAATAGGTTCCGCCTGATTCCTACTGGATTTTAGCAACTCAACTTCATCCCGCAGGACCATGATTTCGGACTTAAGCTGCGAAACAACACCCTCTTGAATGTCTCTCAACTCCTGCAGAATATTCTGAGAAGCTGTGCTTTGCTCTGATATGGCATTAAACAATTGTAGATGCACTTGCTGCATGAGAATAATTACATCTTTGTTGGAAATATTTTTATTATTTAAAAGGGTAGAAATATTGCGATTAAAATTGGAATTACTAAGTGACGTCATACTGTTTGCGATGCCGTCCGTGGAATTAACTCCGTCCTGCATGGACCGTCGCCGGTCGGTAGCGACCGCCGACCCAGCGATGACCTTCGATCCTGCGACGATGTTTGTTCACTGTTGTTATCAGCATTTTCTTTTTTACATACCATGCAAATCAAATTGTGTCCTTTACGTTTATTTTTAACCGCGTTACTAAATTCATTGAACTCATCCTTGGTAAGGCCTGAGCAACCCTTATGACACCAACCGTGACACTCTGAGCACTCAATAGCTGGTCTATTAGCAAAAATTGGCCGATCACAAGCAACACAAACTACACGGTCCGCCATCTTTTCTCTCTCGCCATTACCATACCAAAAATTGGAGAATAACCAGTAATTGCCATCCTCATGGACCAAGAACAGCCAAAAAAAAAATGTTATAAAAACTTTATTTTTCATACTAAAGTAAAATATTTAAGTGCAT
Source organism: Philopedon plagiatum (assembly GCA_963971165.1). Taxonomy (NCBI): domain Eukaryota; kingdom Metazoa; phylum Arthropoda; class Insecta; order Coleoptera; family Curculionidae; genus Philopedon; species Philopedon plagiatum. The sequence goes on along the minus strand of OZ020193.1, from coordinate 25,306,566 downwards.
TGGAGAACCATAAACAAAATAAAAAACATATTTATCAGCTAAGTGCCTGCCTTAATAACTTAAATAAAAAAGCAACAAAAATGCAAAATGGCACTAAACTAAACTGTAAAATAAAAAAAAAAAAAACAAGCAAATATAGCAACTGATCATTTTTATATTATAAACTAAAACCAAAAGATTATTATCATTTCATACTTTTTATGGAACGATAATAAATCCTTATCTTTTGTAATACATTGTGCTCTAAATAAAAAGGATCTATTGCCTATTAAAGTGATTGGACTATGGAACACAAACTTCTTATCGAGAAAGTCAACATCATCTTTTTGAGGCCAAATAAAATTATTTTCTCCATTTTCCTTTAAAAGCTTCATTGTTACGTTATTTTGCTCTATGTTAATTACTCTGCCAATAAAATACTGCTCGTCGTAAAAAACACTGTAATAATTTTCCTTTTCAATGTGGATATGACCAGAATTCTCCGGAACCTTCCCTTGTGTTTCGTCTTCAGAAAAATTTAAGTCATCTGATGTTTCTTCATATGGTACTGATTCATTACAAGAGTCGTCAGAACTGTCCTCATCTTTCTTCTTTCTTTTTCTTTTATTTTGTTCTTTAATAAGATTTTGCTCTAATGTTGCCTTCCGCTTTGCTGCGCGCTCTTGTTTGCGCATCTGTTTTTGCAGTTCTTTTTCGTCCCTTATTTTTGCATAAAACTTTTTCCACACTTTTGATATGACCACCGATGGTATTTTTTGAATAATTTTCTTTTGACACGTTCTCTTGTCTTGCTTTCCGGCCAAAATAGTGCTTTCTTAAAGGGAGAATCAACGCTTGAAGCACTAGAAGGCAAATTGCGTTTTCCTATTACCTGTATGGGCGATGGAGTCCTTGGCACAACTAAAACATCTTTGCTAGTGGAAGCAACAGAAGCTATTGGAGTAACACTTTTGCTAGTAGAAGGAGCAGCTAATGATGGTGAAAGAATTTGCTTGGATTCTATTAAAGGCTTTGAAGCGTTAACATCTAAGTCCATGTTATCATATTCATTACCTTTGCCTTCACTTTCATTTTTGTTGCCATTTCTAGTATCTCCAGCTGTCTCATTTTCAGTATCATTGTCTGTTTCAATAACTCTATATCTTCTATTCTCTGCAACTTGATCTTTTTCATTAGTAGTACCTAAATTTTCCTTTTTTTTCTGCATGTCTTCTGTGTGGATCTTCTCTAATTTCTGCATATCTTTATTTAGGTGACTCCAGACTCTATACAACTCGCTGTATTTCTCTTCTCCATTCCAAACTTCTGACGAAATATAATTTTTTTCAAAATCTGGTAATATTTCCCCAATATAATTTTCAATTACTTTTTTGGTACCTATTCATCAATTTTTTTCTCTTTTCGGTGTAATCTTCGATAGGTACCGTTACTGAAGGTTTTTTCATGCACTTACTGTAATCTACTGCATCTGCAGACCATGGAAACATCCCGCATCTTTCAAAACCATGTAAAACAGTATCCTTAGTAACCTGCTTCAGAGCCTTTTCAAAAAGCAAAGGAAAATTTGCCTTATTAAGTGTTTCATGGCTATTTTCTAATTTCCATGCATGTACTGTCTTCCTCCATGCATTTTTTAGTGGTCGAAAGAGAGCTACGTCACAAGGCTGCAAAATATGCGTAGCGTTTGGATATAAAGCAATAGGAGTGATTTTCTCCTTTTCACAAAACTGACTAAGCTGCATTGTAAGATGTGACTTGTGGCCATCTAAAAACAAAATAATTGGTCTCTTAATATTGTTTTCTTTTAGCCAAAAATGAAAACAATTAGTGACATATTCGAAAAAAGATTCGCCGGTCATCCAACCATTGTCGGTTTTCCCTAGGGGCCAGTCTTCAGGCACATTTTTAACAACATCCTAAGGAATTCGCTTATAAGAATAAACAAGAAATGGAGGTAAAATTTTTCCGTCGGCTGATATGCATATAGTAACTGTGATGGATTCCTTTTCTGCTCCTCTGACAAGCTCATAAACGTTTTTTTCTCCTCGTGGAGGAGAATATTCGGGTTGCATCAGACAAAATGTCGAGTAAATTTTTCTCCCGTAAATAGGTTCCTTCTTCGGAGAACCAGCTTCTAATTTGCTGTTCTGTTACAGAGCCACGGCTGCCAGCTAATGTCTCGGGAGTTCTCAAGGAAAGCGCTGCTGCATGTCTTTTCATGAAAAGCTGAAACCACTTTTAGAGGCTGAACTGATGGAATTTCCCAACCTTACATAGTCGAGAGCCTTTTGCATTTGTTCTGGAGTATATTGAAAGACTTTTTTCTTAGTTGCTGACATGATTAGGTCAATGCTGAAAGTAAAAAAAGACAATTACCAATAATTGCCACAATTAAAATCAATAGGTGCCATACCATGGCAAATACTGGTGCTGATTGTTTGAGGATGCTGATTTTTTTCTGTGTGTTAATTACTACAAATACTATATATTTATTACAATTAAATATTAAAAACCAAAGATTATTTCCTACACCAAAAATTGCCATAGTTTGGCAATTTTTGGTGTTCAACCCTAGCATTATTCAAGGGTTTAAGAACATCAGGTATATTTTTTTAATGCAGGATGGGTAAAAATTGATAAAAAATTAGAAGCTTACCTTAGCATGAATCACAAAAACACACCGCATAACCTAGAAAAGAATATGGCGCCAAAATAAAATTATGTAAACCACTAACACTGCCATCTTTCGAAACATTTTAAAAACGCTAAATTATTCACAAAACATCCACAAACACAGGAGATGTCACTACACTACCCAATTCGTTGCAGATTTCTTATTTTTTGCTATAGAATGAAAATATGGCAATTATTGGGTCACTGGCAATTTATGGTCCAGCCACTCTACGTGACTGTCTTGGATTTCCACAAAAGTAACATGTTTGGGAATGTATTGCAATCGCAGATGTCGGTTGTTCTTGAATGTGATTGGTATCTTGCTTTGAAAACGTAGCATTTAGTACGTTTTGAGGTGAAAAATACATATTTGATTGTTTTTGAGAACCTTCTAAAGCTCTTGATTGAGATACAGCGTCATTTAAAATTAGATGATTAGACTCTAATAATCTAAACTAATACTAATACAATCATCATTTTTTTTTATCGTCAGTGGCAAAAGAACCTTCAAAAGATAGGTAAGAAAACTTAGTTGCTGGTTGTTGTTAGTTGTCCATTTTCTATATCCGTTCATAAGGATGGTATGAAATTTGGTGAAAACATAATGGATCCTTTCAAACCAATTTGATTTTCTGTAACAGGAATGTTTGTAGCATTATTTGCATATAAAGAACTCCAAATAACAGATGAGAGATGTGGGAAAGTCAGTGATAATCTTGGCAAAGTAATAGCCATAGTATTACCAGATGCTTTAGCTTTAATACCATATTTTGTCATAACAGCTGTTATTTCTGTTTTAGCTTTAGCACCTCCTGAGGTATTGTTATCTTTAATATTTGATATATTAGGCCCTCTAATATGTAGTATAGACTGGCATAAGCTTATGTCATTTATAAAATCATTATCTGCTATTGATTTATTAATTTTAATCTCAACTATGTTATTGTATAAAGTTTGAGGCTTAAAACCAGCGTATGAATAATCCCCTGCTGCTCCTATTAAAGTTTTTAGAGCAGTTTTAAAATCATTGGATGATGCTACTTTATTAAAATCATCTAATGTGAAAGACATGATAAATATTAAATTTACAAAATTCAATTTAATATGTTAAAATGACGCGATGATACAAGTAAATTTCTCATATATTCTAAGCTTTCCGGCTTTGTGTGTCAAAAAATGAACGCCAAATCTCTGACGAATTTCAGGTTGAAGAACTCCATTAATAAAAGCGTCTCGTATAAAATCGTTCTTGTTTTGTTCAGCAGTCACAGATTTAAAATTACAGTCTTTACTTAAAATTCTTAATGCTTGTACATACTGATCAATTGTTTCATTTGATTGCTGTTTTCTGGTGGCCAATATATGTCTTGCAAATATTTCATTGGTGGATTTTATGTATAACTTTTCTAAAATTTGTATGGCTTCATCATATGACTTTGCTATACTACAGCGGAAACATATAGCCACATTAAGGTGTTCCTGAACATATACCCTTAGGAAATCAAAATTTATTATTTTCTTCTTTAAAAACCATTTTGAAATTGCTGGTGGAGCCTGTAATATCCAATTTTCTTTATAACTTTCTACACTGTTTTTTGGCTATGACTTTAATTTTCTCTGCTATTTTATATCCAAGTTCTGTTTCAATTTCTTGATTTAGTCGAACAATCTCTTTGACAAATTCTTCCTCTGAGTAACCTTTTTCTATACCTGTTATTAAAAACATTGGGTCCGATTTCTGGAACTCTTTACTTTGTATGTGCTCTTTGCCTTGAAGCGCTATTTTTAGCTTTTCCTGTTGGTTTTTGTCATGGCTTTCTATAACAATGGCTCCACTTTTCAAATGTCTTATATTTTTAAATCCCCCATTTGTTTCATTTGTGTTAATATCCTTCTTTAGTTGTTGTGTTGCTGTTTTTGAGTCATTTACGTTTTGAATTCTGATTAGAGTTTCATGTTTATGTATTATTTTGGGGGTACTTCTATTTACTTTCCAGGAATATTTCTTTTCTAGTCGTTTTTTTCCTTCAGGAGTCTCCCCATCACTACTGTCACTCATATTCGTAAATTTTCGCTTATGTTCACAATTATATCCAACAAAAAACACGCTTTCTATGCGGAGCGATAAAAACACTTCTTATACACATTTTTTGCTTTCAACAACATTATACATCATCAAGTTAGAACTACGGGCAGCTCTATCCTGTACTTCCTTCAACACAAAAGTGTGCCTGTCCATGTTACTACCTGCCAAAATAGGTTCCGCCTGATTCCTACTGGATTTTAGCAACTCAACTTCATCCCGCAGGACCATGATTTCGGACTTAAGCTGCGAAACAACACCCTCTTGAATGTCTCTCAACTCCTGCAGAATATTCTGAGAAGCTGTGCTTTGCTCTGATATGGCATTAAACAATTGTAGATGCACTTGCTGCATGAGAATAATTACATCTTTGTTGGAAATATTTTTATTATTTAAAAGGGTAGAAATATTGCGATTAAAATTGGAATTACTAAGTGACGTCATACTGTTTGCGATGCCGTCCGTGGAATTAACTCCGTCCTGCATGGACCGTCGCCGGTCGGTAGCGACCGCCGACCCAGCGATGACCTTCGATCCTGCGACGATGTTTGTTCACTGTTGTTATCAGCATTTTCTTTTTTACATACCATGCAAATCAAATTGTGTCCTTTACGTTTATTTTTAACCGCGTTACTAAATTCATTGAACTCATCCTTGGTAAGGCCTGAGCAACCCTTATGACACCAACCGTGACACTCTGAGCACTCAATAGCTGGTCTATTAGCAAAAATTGGCCGATCACAAGCAACACAAACTACACGGTCCGCCATCTTTTCTCTCTCGCCATTACCATACCAAAAATTGGAGAATAACCAGTAATTGCCATCCTCATGGACCAAGAACAGCCAAAAAAAATATGTTATAAAAACTTTATTTTTCATACTAAAGTAAAATATTTAAGTGCATTGGAGAACCATAAACAAAATAAAAAACATATTTATCAGCTAAGTGCCTGCCTTAATAACTTAAATAAAAAAGCAACAAAAATGCAAAATGGCACTAAACTAAACTGTAAAATAAAAAAAAAAAAACAAGCAAATATAGCAACTGATCATTTTTATATTATAAACTAAAACCAAAAGATTATTATCATTTCATACTTTTTATGGAACGATAATAAATCCTTATCTTTTGTAATACATTGTGCTCTAAATAAAAAGGATCTATTGCCTATTAAAGTGATTGGACTATGGAACACAAACTTCTTATCGAGAAAGTCAACATCATCTTTTTGAGGCCAAATAAAATTATTTTCTCCATTTTCCTTTAAAAACTTCATTGTTACGTTATTTTGCTCTATGTTAATTACTCTGCCAATAAAATACTGCTCGTCGTAAAAAACACTGTAATAATTTTCCTTTTCAATGTGGATATGACCAGAATTCTCCGGAACCTTCCCTTGTGTTTCGTCTTCAGAAAAATTTAAGTCATCTGATGTTTCTTCATATGGTACTGATTCATTACAAGAGTCGTCAGAACTGTCCTCATCTTTCTTCTTTCTTTTTCTTTTATTTTGTTCTTTAATAAGATTTTGCTCTAATGTTGCCTTCCGCTTTGCTGCGCGCTCTTGTTTGCGCATCTGTTTTTGCAGTTCTTTTTCGTCCCTTATTTTTGCATAAAACTTTTTCCACACTTTTGATATGACCACCGATGGTATTTTTTGAATAATTTTCTTTTGACACGTTCTCTTGTCTTGCTTTCCGGCCAAAATAGTGCTTTCTTAAAGGGAGAATCAACGCTTGAAGCACTAGAAGGCAAATTGCGTTTTCCTATTACCTGTATGGGCGATGGAGTCCTTGGCACAACTAAAACATCTTTGCTAGTGGAAGCAACAGAAGCTATTGGAGTAACACTTTTGCTAGTAGAAGGAGCAGCTAATGATGGTGAAAGAATTTGCTTGGATTCTATTAAAGGCTTTGAAGCGTTAACATCTAAGTCCATGTTATCATATTCATTACCTTTGCCTTCACTTTCATTTTTGTTGCCATTTCTAGTATCTCCAGCTGTCTCATTTTCAGTATCATTGTCTGTTTCAATAACTCTATATCTTCTATTCTCTGCAACTTGATCTTTTTCATTAGTAGTACCTAAATTTTCCTTTTTTTTCTGCATGTCTTCTGTGTGGATCTTCTCTAATTTCTGCATATCTTTATTTAGGTGACTCCAGACTCTATACAACTCGCTGTATTTCTCTTCTCCATTCCAAACTTCTGACGAAATATAATTTTTTTCAAAATCTGGTAATATTTCCCCAATATAATTTTCAATTACTTTTTTGGTACCTATTCATCAATTTTTTTCTCTTTTCGGTGTAATCTTCGATAGGTACCGTTACTGAAGGTTTTTTCATGCAGACCATGGAAACATCCCGCATCTTTCAAAACCATGTAAAACAGTATCCTTAGTAACCTGCTTCAGAGCCTTTTCAAAAAGCAAAGGAAAATTTGCCTTATTAAGTGTTTCATGGCTATTTTCTAATTTCCATGCATGTACTGTCTTCCTCCATGCATTTTTTAGTGGTCGAAAGAGAGCTACGTCACAAGGCTGCAAAATATGCGTAGCGTTTGGATATAAAGCAATAGGAGTGATTTTCTCCTTTTCACAAAACTGACTAAGCTGCATTGTAAGATGTGACTTGTGGCCATCTAAAAACAAAATAATTGGTCTCTTAATATTGTTTTCTTTTAGCCAAAAATGAAAACAATTAGTGACATATTCGAAAAAAGATTCGCCGGTCATCCAACCATTGTCGGTTTTCCCTAGGGGCCAGTCTTCAGGCACATTTTTAACAACATCCTAAGGAATTCGCTTATAAGAATAAACAAGAAATGGAGGTAAAATTTTTCCGTCGGCTGATATGCATATAGTAACTGTGATGGATTCCTTTTCTGCTCCTCTGACAAGCTCATAAACGTTTTTTTCTCCTCGTGGAGGAGAATATTCGGGTTGCATCAGACAAAATGTCGAGTAAATTTTTCTCCCGTAAATAGGTTCCTTCTTCGGAGAACCAGCTTCTAATTTGCTGTTCTGTTACAGAGCCACGGCTGCCAGCTAATGTCTCGGGAGTTCTCAAGGAAAGCGCTGCTGCATGTCTTTTCATGAAAAGCTGAAACCACTTTTAGAGGCTGAACTGATGGAATTTCCCAACCTTACATAGTCGAGAGCCTTTTGCATTTGTTCTGGAGTATATTGAAAGACTTTTTTCTTAGTTGCTGACATGATTAGGTCAATGCTGAAAGTAAAAAAAGACAATTACCAATAATTGCCACAATTAAAACCAATAGGTGCCATACCATGGCAAATACTGGTGCTGATTGTTTGAGGATGCTGATTTTTTTCTGTGTGTTAATTACTACAAATACTATATATTTATTACAATTAAATATTAAAAACCAAAGATTATTTCCTACACCAAAAATTGCCATAGTTTGGCAATTTTTGGTGTTCAACCCTAGCATTATTCAAGGGTTTAAGAACATCAGGTATATTTTTTTAATGCAGGATGGGTAAAAATTGATAAAAAATTAGAAGCTTACCTTAGCATGAATCACAAAAACACACCGCATAACCTAGAAAAGAATATGGCGCCAAAATAAAATTATGTAAACCACTAACACTGCCATCTTTCGAAACATTTTAAAAACGCTAAATTATTCACAAAACATCCACAAACACAGGAGATGTCACTACACTACCCAATTCGTTGCAGATTTCTTATTTTTTGCTATAGAATGAAAATATGGCAATTATTGGGTCACTGGCAATTTATGGTCCAGTCACTCTACGTGACTGTCTTGGATTTCCACAAAAGTAACATGTTTGGGAATGTATTGCAATCGCAGATGTCGGTTGTTCTTGAATGTGATTGGTATCTTGCTTTGAAAACGTAGCATTTAGTACGTTTTGAGGTGAAAAATACATATTTGATTGTTTTTGAGAACCTTCTAAAGCTCTTGATTGAGATACAGCGTCATTTAAAATTAGATGATTAGACTCTAATAATCTAAACTAATACTAATACAATCATCATTTTTTTTTATCGTCAGTGGCAAAAGAACCTTCAAAAGATAGGTAAGAAAACTTAGTTGCTGGTTGTTGTTAGTTGTCCATTTTCTATATCCGTTCATAAGGATGGTATGAAATTTGGTGAAAACATAATGGATCCTTTCAAACCAATTTGATTTTCTGTAACAGGAATGTTTGTAGCATTATTTGCATATAAAGAACTCCAAATAACAGATGAGAGATGTGGGAAAGTCAGTGATAATCTTGGCAAAGTAATAGCCATAGTATTACCAGATGCTTTAGCTTTAATACCATATTTTGTCATAACAGCTGTTATTTCTGTTTTAGCTTTAGCACCTCCTGAGGTATTGTTATCTTTAATATTTGATATATTAGGCCCTCTAATATGTAGTATAGACTGGCATAAGCTTATGTCATTTATAAAATCATTATCTGCTATTGATTTATTAATTTTAATCTCAACTATGTTATTGTATAAAGTTTGAGGCTTAAAACCAGCGTATGAATAATCCCCTGCTGCTCCTATTAAAGTTTTTAGAGCAGTTTTAAAATCATTGGATGATGCTACTTTATTAAAATCATCTAATGTGAAAGACATGATAAATATTAAATTTACAAAATTCAATTTAATATGTTAAAATGACGCGATGATACAAGTAAATTTCTCATATATTCTAAGCTTTCCGGCTTTGTGTGTCAAAAAATGAACGCCAAATCTCTGACGAATTTCAGGTTGAAGAACTCCATTAATAAAAGCGTCTCGTATAAAATCGTTCTTGTTTTGTTCAGCAGTCACAGATTTAAAATTACAGTCTTTACTTAAAATTCTTAATGCTTGTACATACTGATCAATTGTTTCATTTGATTGCTGTTTTCTGGTGGCCAATATATATGTCTTGCAAATATTTCATTGGTGGATTTTATGTATAACTTTTCTAAAATTTGTATGGCTTCATCATATGACTTTGCTATACTACAGCGGAAACATATAGCCACATTAAGGTGTTCCTGAACATATACCCTTAGGAAATCAAAATTTATTATTTTCTTCTTTAAAAACCATTTTGAAATTGCTGGTGGAGCCTGTAATATCCAATTTTCTTTATAACTTTCTACACTGTTTTTTGGCTATGACTTTAATTTTCTCTGCTATTTTATATCCAAGTTCTGTTTCAATTTCTTGATTTAGTCGAACAATCTCTTTGACAAATTCTTCCTCTGAGTAACCTTTTTCTATACCTGTTATTAAAAACATTGGGTCCGATTTCTGGAACTCTTTACTTTGTATGTGCTCTTTGCCTTGAAGCGCTATTTTTAGCTTTTCCTGTTGGTTTTTGTCATGGCTTTCTATAACAATGGCTCCACTTTTCAAATGTCTTATATTTTTAAATCCCCCATTTGTTTCATTTGTGTTAATATCCTTCTTTAGTTGTTGTGTTGCTGTTTTTGAGTCATTTACGTTTTGAATTCTGATTAGAGTTTCATGTTTATGTATTATTTTGGGGGTACTTCTATTTACTTTCCAGGAATATTTCTTTTCTAGTCGTTTTTTTCCTTCAGGAGTCTCCCCATCACTACTGTCACTCATATTCGTAAATTTTCGCTTATGTTCACAATTATATCCAACAAAAAACACGCTTTCTATGCGGAGCGATAAAAACACTTCTTATACACATTTTTTGCTTTCAACAACATTATACATCATCAAGTTAGAACTACGGGCAGCTCTATCCTGTACTTCCTTCAACACAAAAGTGTGCCTGTCCATGTTACTACCTGCCAAAATAGGTTCCGCCTGATTCCTACTGGATTTTAGCAACTCAACTTCATCCCGCAGGACCATGATTTCGGACTTAAGCTGCGAAACAACACCCTCTTGAATGTCTCTCAACTCCTGCAGAATATTCTGAGAAGCTGTGCTTTGCTCTGATATGGCATTAAACAATTGTAGATGCACTTGCTGCATGAGAATAATTACATCTTTGTTGGAAATATTTTTATTATTTAAAAGGGTAGAAATATTGCGATTAAAATTGGAATTACTAAGTGACGTCATACTGTTTGCGATGCCGTCCGTGGAATTAACTCCGTCCTGCATGGACCGTCGCCGGTCGGTAGCGACCGCCGACCCAGCGATGACCTTCGATCCTGCGACGATGTTTGTTCACTGTTGTTATCAGCATTTTCTTTTTTACATACCATGCAAATCAAATTGTGTCCTTTACGTTTATTTTTAACCGCGTTACTAAATTCATTGAACTCATCCTTGGTAAGGCCTGAGCAACCCTTATGACACCAACCGTGACACTCTGAGCACTCAATAGCTGGTCTATTAGCAAAAATTGGCCGATCACAAGCAACACAAACTACACGGTCCGCCATCTTTTCTCTCTCGCCATTACCATACCAAAAATTGGAGAATAACCAGTAATTGCCATCCTCATGGACCAAGAACAGCCAAAAAAAATATGTTATAAAAACTTTATTTTTCATACTAAAGTAAAATATTTAAGTGCATTGGAGAACCATAAACAAAATAAAAAACATATTTATCAGCTAAGTGCCTGCCTTAATAACTTAAATAAAAAAGCAACAAAAATGCAAAATGGCACTAAACTAAACTGTAAAATAAAAAAAAAAAACAAGCAAATATAGCAACTGATCATTTTTATATTATAAACTAAAACCAAAAGATTATTATCATTTCATACTTTTTATGGAACGATAATAAATCCTTATCTTTTGTAATACATTGTGCTCTAAATAAAAAGGATCTATTGCCTATTAAAGTGATTGGACTATGGAACACAAACTTCTTATCGAGAAAGTCAACATCATCTTTTTGAGGCCAAATAAAATTATTTTCTCCATTTTCCTTTAAAAACTTCATTGTTACGTTATTTTGCTCTATGTTAATTACTCTGCCAATAAAATACTGCTCGTCGTAAAAAACACTGTAATAATTTTCCTTTTCAATGTGGATATGACCAGAATTCTCCGGAACCTTCCCTTGTGTTTCGTCTTCAGAAAAATTTAAGTCATCTGATGTTTCTTCATATGGTACTGATTCATTACAAGAGTCGTCAGAACTGTCCTCATCTTTCTTCTTTCTTTTTCTTTTATTTTGTTCTTTAATAAGATTTTGCTCTAATGTTGCCTTCCGCTTTGCTGCGCGCTCTTGTTTGCGCATCTGTTTTTGCAGTTCTTTTTCGTCCCTTATTTTTGCATAAAACTTTTTCCACACTTTTGATATGACCACCGATGGTATTTTTTGAATAATTTTCTTTTGACACGTTCTCTTGTCTTGCTTTCCAGCCAAAATAGTGCTTTCTTAAAGGGAGAATCAACGCTTGAAGCACTAGAAGGCAAATTGCGTTTTCCTATTACCTGTATGGGCGATGGAGTCCTTGGCACAACTAAAACATCTTTGCTAGTGGAAGCAACAGAAGCTATTGGAGTAACACTTTTGCTAGTAGAAGGAGCAGCTAATGATGGTGAAAGAATTTGCTTGGATTCTATTAAAGGCTTTGAAGCATTAACATCTAAGTCCATGTTATCATATTCATTACCTTTGCCTTCACTTTCATTTTTGTTGCCATTTCTAGTATCTCCAGCTGTCTCATTTTCAGTATCATTGTCTGTTTCAATAACTCTATATCTTCTATTCTCTGCAACTTGATCTTTTTCATTAGTAGTACCTAAATTTTCCTTTTTTTTCTGCATGTCTTCTGTGTGGATCTTCTCTAATTTCTGCATATCTTTATTTAGGTGACTCCAGACTCTATACAACTCGCTGTATTTCTCTTCTCCATTCCAAACTTCTGACGAAATATAATTTTTTTCAAAATCTGGTAATATTTCCCCAATATAATTTTCAATTACTTTTTTGGTACCTATTCATCAATTTTTTTCTCTTTTCGGTGTAATCTTCGATAGGTACCGTTACTGAAGGTTTTTTCATGCACTTACTGTAATCTACTGCATCTGCAGACCATGGAAACATCCCGCATCTTTCAAAACCATGTAAAACAGTATCCTTAGTAACCTGCTTCAGAGCCTTTTCAAAAAGCAAAGGAAAATTTGCCTTATTAAGTGTTTCATGGCTATTTTCTAATTTCCATGCATGTACTGTCTTCCTCCATGCATTTTTTAGTGGTCGAAAGAGAGCTACGTCACAAGGCTGCAAAATATGCGTAGCGTTTGGATATAAAGCAATAGGAGTGATTTTCTCCTTTTCACAAAACTGACTAAGCTGCATTGTAAGATGTGACTTGTGGCCATCTAAAAACAAAATAATTGGTCTCTTAATATTGTTTTCTTTTAGCCAAAAATGAAAACAATTAGTGACATATTCGAAAAAAGATTCGCCGGTCATCCAACCATTGTCGGTTTTCCCTAGGGGCCAGTCTTCAGGCACATTTTTAACAACATCCTAAGGAATTCGCTTATAAGAATAAACAAGAAATGGAGGTAAAATTTTTCCGTCGGCTGATATGCATATAGTAACTGTGATGGATTCCTTTTCTGCTCCTCTGACAAGCTCATAAACGTTTTTTTCTCCTCGTGGAGGAGAATATTCGGGTTGCATCAGACAAAATGTCGAGTAAATTTTTCTCCCGTAAATAGGTTCCTTCTTCGGAGAACCAGCTTCTAATTTGCTGTTCTGTTACAGAGCCACGGCTGCCAGCTAATGTCTCGGGAGTTCTCAAGGAAAGCGCTGCTGCATGTCTTTTCATGAAAAGCTGAAACCACTTTTAGAGGCTGAACTGATGGAATTTCCCAACCTTACATAGTCGAGAGCCTTTTGCATTTGTTCTGGAGTATATTGAAAGACTTTTTTCTTAGTTGCTGACATGATTAGGTCAATGCTGAAAGTAAAAAAAGACAATTACCAATAATTGCCACAATTAAAACCAATAGGTGCCATACCATGGCAAATACTGGTGCTGATTGTTTGAGGATGCTGATTTTTTTCTGTGTGTTAATTACTACAAATACTATATATTTATTACAATTAAATATTAAAAACCAAAGATTATTTCCTACACCAAAAATTGCCATAGTTTGGCAATTTTTGGTGTTCAACCCTAGCATTATTCAAGGGTTTAAGAACATCAGGTATATTTTTTTAATGCAGGATGGGTAAAAATTGATAAAAAATTAGAAGCTTACCTTAGCATGAATCACAAAAACACACCGCATAACCTAGAAAAGAATATGGCGCCAAAATAAAATTATGTAAACCACTAACACTGCCATCTTTCGAAACATTTTAAAAACGCTAAATTATTCACAAAACATCCACAAACACAGGAGATGTCACTACACTACCCAATTCGTTGCAGATTTCTTATTTTTTGCTATAGAATGAAAATATGGCAATTATTGGGTCACTGGCAATTTATGGTCCAGTCACTCTACGTGACTGTCTTGGATTTCCACAAAAGTAACATGTTTGGGACTGTATTGCAATCGCAGATGTCGGTTGTTCTTGAATGTGATTGGTATCTTGCTTTGAAAACGTAGCATTTAGTACGTTTTGAGGTGAAAAATACATATTTGATTGTTTTTGAGAACCTTCTAAAGCTCTTGATTGAGATACAGCGTCATTTAAAATTAGATGATTAGACTCTAATAATCTAAACTAATACTAATACAATCATCATTTTTTTTTATCGTCAGTGGCAAAAGAACCTTCAAAAGATAGGTAAGAAAACTTAGTTGCTGGTTGTTGTTAGTTGTCCATTTTCTATATCCGTTCATAAGGATGGTATGAAATTTGGTGAAAACATAATGGATCCTTTCAAACCAATTTGATTTTCTGTAACAGGAATGTTTGTAGCATTATTTGCATATAAAGAACTCCAAATAACAGATGAGAGATGTGGGAAAGTCAGTGATAATCTTGGCAAAGTAATAGCCATAGTATTACCAGATGCTTTAGCTTTAATACCATATTTTGTCATAACAGCTGTTATTTCTGTTTTAGCTTTAGCACCTCCTGAGGTATTGTTATCTTTAATATTTGATATATTAGGCCCTCTAATATGTAGTATAGACTGGCATAAGCTTATGTCATTTATAAAATCATTATCTGCTATTGATTTATTAATTTTAATCTCAACTATGTTATTGTATAAAGTTTGAGGCTTAAAACCAGCGTATGAATAATCCCCTGCTGCTCCTATTAAAGTTTTTAGAGCAGTTTTAAAATCATTGGATGATGCTACTTTATTAAAATCATCTAATGTGAAAGACATGATAAATATTAAATTTACAAAATTCAATTTAATATGTTAAAATGACGCGATGATACAAGTAAATTTCTCATATATTCTAAGCTTTCCGGCTTTGTGTGTCAAAAAATGAACGCCAAATCTCTGACGAATTTCAGGTTGAAGAACTCCATTAATAAAAGCGTCTCGTATAAAATCGTTCTTGTTTTGTTCAGCAGTCACAGATTTAAAATTACAGTCTTTACTTAAAATTCTTAATGCTTGTACATACTGATCAATTGTTTCATTTGATTGCTGTTTTCTGATGGCCAATATATGTCTTGCAAATATTTCATTGGTGGATTTTATGTATAACTTTTCTAAAATTTGTATGGCTTCATCATATGACTTTGCTATACTACAGCGGAAACATATAGCCACATTAAGGTGTTCCTGAACATATACCCTTAGGAAATCAAAATTTATTATTTTCTTCTTTAAAAACCATTTTGAAATTGCTGGTGGAGCCTGTAATATCCAATTTTCTTTATAACTTTCTACACTGTTTTTTGGCTATGACTTTAATTTTCTCTGCTATTTTATATCCAAGTTCTGTTTCAATTTCTTGATTTAGTCGAACAATCTCTTTGACAAATTCTTCCTCTGAGTAACCTTTTTCTATACCTGTTATTAAAAACATTGGGTCCGATTTCTGGAACTCTTTACTTTGTATGTGCTCTTTGCCTTGAAGCGCTATTTTTAGCTTTTGCTGTTGGTTTTTGTCATGGCTTTCTATAACAATGGCTCCACTTTTCAAATGTCTTATATTTTTAAATCCCCCATTTGTTTCATTTGTGTTAATATCCTTCTTTAGTTGTTGTGTTGCTGTTTTTGAGTCATTTACGTTTTGAATTCTGATTAGAGTTTCATGTTTATGTATTATTTTGGGGGTACTTCTATTTACTTTCCAGGAATATTTCTTTTCTAGTCGTTTTTTTCCTTCAGGAGTCTCCCCATCACTACTGTCACTCATATTCGTAAATTTTCGCTTATGTTCACAATTATATCCAACAAAAAACACGCTTTCTATGCGGAGCGATAAAAACACTTCTTATACACATTTTTTGCTTTCAACAACATTATACATCATCAAGTTAGAACTACGGGCAGCTCTATCCTGTACTTCCTTCAACACAAAAGTGTGCCTGTCCATGTTACTACCTGCCAAAATAGGTTCCGCCTGATTCCTACTGGATTTTAGCAACTCAACTTCATCCCGCAGGACCATGATTTCGGACTTAAGCTGCGAAACAACACCCTCTTGAATGTCTCTCAACTCCTGCAGAATATTCTGAGAAGCTGTGCTTTGCTCTGATATGGCATTAAACAATTGTAGATGCACTTGCTGCATGAGAATAATTACATCTTTGTTGGAAATATTTTTATTATTTAAAAGGGTAGAAATATTGCGATTAAAATTGGAATTACTAAGTGACGTCATACTGTTTGCGATGCCGTCCGTGGAATTAACTCCGTCCTGCATGGACCGTCGCCGGTCGGTAGCGACCGCCGACCCAGCGATGACCTTCGATCCTGCGACGATGTTTGTTCACTGTTGTTATCAGCATTTTCTTTTTTACATACCATGCAAATCAAATTGTGTCCTTTACGTTTATTTTTAACCGCGTTACTAAATTCATTGAACTCATCCTTGGTAAGGCCTGAGCAACCCTTATGACACCAACCGTGACACTCTGAGCACTCAATAGCTGGTCTATTAGCAAAAATTGGCCGATCACAAGCAACACAAACTACACGGTCCGCCATCTTTTCTCTCTCGCCATTACCATACCAAAAATTGGAGAATAACCAGTAATTGCCATCCTCATGGACCAAGAACAGCCAAAAAAAATATGTTATAAAAACTTTATTTTTCATACTAAAGTAAAATATTTAAGTGCATTGGAGAACCATAAACAAAATAAAAAACATATTTATCAGCTAAGTGCCTGCCTTAATAACTTAAATAAAAAAGCAACAAAAATGCAAAATGGCACTAAACTAAACTGTAAAATAAAAAAAAAAAAAAAACAAGCAAATATAGCAACTGATCATTTTTATATTATAAACTAAAACCAAAAGATTATTATCATTTCATACTTTTTATGGAACGATAATAAATCCTTATCTTTTGTAATACATTGTGCTCTAAATAAAAAGGATCTATTGCCTATTAAAGTGATTGGACTATGGAACACAAACTTCTTATCGAGAAAGTCAACATCATCTTTTTGAGGCCAAATAAAATTATTTTCTCCATTTTCCTTTAAAAACTTCATTGTTACGTTATTTTGCTCTATGTTAATTACTCTGCCAATAAAATACTGCTCGTCGTAAAAAACACTGTAATAATTTTCCTTTTCAATGTGGATATGACCAGAATTCTCCGGAACCTTCCCTTGTGTTTCGTCTTCAGAAAAATTTAAGTCATCTGATGTTTCTTCATATGGTACTGATTCATTACAAGAGTCGTCAGAACTGTCCTCATCTTTCTTCTTTCTTTTTCTTTTATTTTGTTCTTTAATAAGATTTTGCTCTAATGTTGCCTTCCGCTTTGCTGCGCGCTCTTGTTTGCGCATCTGTTTTTGCAGTTCTTTTTCGTCCCTTATTTTTGCATAAAACTTTTTCCACACTTTTGATATGACCACCGATGGTATTTTTTGAATAATTTTCTTTTGACACGTTCTCTTGTCTTGCTTTCCGGCCAAAATAGTGCTTTCTTAAAGGGAGAATCAACGCTTGAAGCACTAGAAGGCAAATTGCGTTTTCCTATTACCTGTATGGGCGATGGAGTCCTTGGCACAACTAAAACATCTTTGCTAGTGGAAGCAACAGAAGCTATTGGAGTAACACTTTTGCTAGTAGAAGGAGCAGCTAATGATGGTGAAAGAATTTGCTTGGATTCTATTAAAGGCTTTGAAGCGTTAACATCTAAGTCCATGTTATCATATTCATTACCTTTGCCTTCACTTTCATTTTTGTTGCCATTTCTAGTATCTCCAGCTGTCTCATTTTCAGTATCATTGTCTGTTTCAATAACTCTATATCTTCTATTCTCTGCAACTTGATCTTTTTCATTAGTAGTACCTAAATTTTCCTTTTTTTTCTGCATGTCTTCTGTGTGGATCTTCTCTAATTTCTGCATATCTTTATTTAGGTGACTCCAGACTCTATACAACTCGCTGTATTTCTCTTCTCCATTCCAAACTTCTGACGAAATATAATTTTTTTCAAAATCTGGTAATATTTCCCCAATATAATTTTCAATTACTTTTTTGGTACCTATTCATCAATTTTTTTCTCTTTTCGGTGTAATCTTCGATAGGTACCGTTACTGAAGGTTTTTTCATGCACTTACTGTAATCTACTGCATCTGCAGACCATGGAAACATCCCGCATCTTTCAAAACCATGTAAAACAGTATCCTTAGTAACCTGCTTCAGAGCCTTTTCAAAAAGCAAAGGAAAATTTGCCTTATTAAGTGTTTCATGGCTATTTTCTAATTTCCATGCATGTACTGTCTTCCTCCATGCATTTTTTAGTGGTCGAAAGAGAGCTACGTCACAAGGCTGCAAAATATGCGTAGCGTTTGGATATAAAGCAATAGGAGTGATTTTCTCCTTTTCACAAAACTGACTAAGCTGCATTGTAAGATGTGACTTGTGGCCATCTAAAAACAAAATAATTGGTCTCTTAATATTGTTTTCTTTTAGCCAAAAATGAAAACAATTAGTGACATATTCGAAAAAAGATTCGCCGGTCATCCAACCATTGTCGGTTTTCCCTAGGGGCCAGTCTTCAGGCACATTTTTAACAACATCCTAAGGAATTCGCTTATAAGAATAAACAAGAAATGGAGGTAAAATTTTTCCGTCGGCTGATATGCATATAGTAACTGTGATGGATTCCTTTTCTGCTCCTCTGACAAGCTCATAAACGTTTTTTTCTCCTCGTGGAGGAGAATATTCGGGTTGCATCAGACAAAATGTCGAGTAAATTTTTCTCCCGTAAATAGGTTCCGTCTTCGGAGAACCAGCTTCTAATTTGCTGTTCTGTTACAGAGCCACGGCTGCCAGCTAATGTCTCGGGAGTTCTCAAGGAAAGCGCTGCTGCATGTCTTTTCATGAAAAGCTGAAACCACTTTTAGAGGCTGAACTGATGGAATTTCCCAACCTTACATAGTCGAGAGCCTTTTGCATTTGTTCTGGAGTATATTGAAAGACTTTTTTCTTAGTTGCTGACATGATTAGGTCAATGCTGAAAGTAAAAAAAGACAATTACCAATAATTGCCACAATTAAAACCAATAGGTGCCATACCATGGCAAATACTGGTGCTGATTGTTTGAGGATGCTGATTTTTTTCTGTGTGTTAATTACTACAAATACTATATATTTATTACAATTAAATATTAAAAACCAAAGATTATTTCCTACACCAAAAATTGCCATAGTTTGGCAATTTTTGGTGTTCAACCCTAGCATTATTCAAGGGTTTAAGAACATCAGGTATATTTTTTTAATGCAGGATGGGTAAAAATTGATAAAAAATTAGAAGCTTACCTTAGCATGAATCACAAAAACACACCGCATAACCTAGAAAAGAATATGGCGCCAAAATAAAATTATGTAAACCACTAACACTGCCATCTTTCGAAACATTTTAAAAACGCTAAATTATTCACAAAACATCCACAAACACAGGAGATGTCACTACACTACCCAATTCGTTGCAGATTTCTTATTTTTTGCTATAGAATGAAAATATGGCAATTATTGGGTCACTGGCAATTTATGGTCCAGTCACTCTACGTGACTGTCTTGGATTTCCACAAAAGTAACATGTTTGGGAATGTATTGCAATCGCAGATGTCGGTTGTTCTTGAATGTGATTGGTATCTTGCTTTGAAAACGTAGCATTTAGTACGTTTTGAGGTGAAAAATACATATTTGATTGTTTTTGAGAACCTTCTAAAGCTCTTGATTGAGATACAGCGTCATTTAAAATTAGATGATTAGACTCTAATAATCTAAACTAATACTAATACAATCATCATTTTTTTTTATCGTCAGTGGCAAAAGAACCTTCAAAAGATAGGTAAGAAAACTTAGTTGCTGGTTGTTGTTAGTTGTCCATTTTCTATATCCGTTCATAAGGATGGTATGAAATTTGGTGAAAACATAATGGATCCTTTCAAACCAATTTGATTTTCTGTAACAGGAATGTTTGTAGCATTATTTGCATATAAAGAACTCCAAATAACAGATGAGAGATGTGGGAAAGTCAGTGATAATCTTGGCAAAGTAATAGCCATAGTATTACCAGATGCTTTAGCTTTAATACCATATTTTGTCATAACAGCTGTTATTTCTGTTTTAGCTTTAGCACCTCCTGAGGTATTGTTATCTTTAATATTTGATATATTAGGCCCTCTAATATGTAGTATAGACTGGCATAAGCTTATGTCATTTATAAAATCATTATCTGCTATTGATTTATTAATTTTAATCTCAACTATGTTATTGTATAAAGTTTGAGGCTTAAAACCAGCGTATGAATAATCCCCTGCTGCTCCTATTAAAGTTTTTAGAGCAGTTTTAAAATCATTGGATGATGCTACTTTATTAAAATCATCTAATGTGAAAGACATGATAAATATTAAATTTACAAAATTCAATTTAATATGTTAAAATGACGCGATGATACAAGTAAATTTCTCATATATTCTAAGCTTTCCGGCTTTGTGTGTCAAAAAATGAACGCCAAATCTCTGACGAATTTCAGGTTGAAGAACTCCATTAATAAAAGCGTCTCGTATAAAATCGTTCTTGTTTTGTTCAGCAGTCACAGATTTAAAATTACAGTCTTTACTTAAAATTCTTAATGCTTGTACATACTGATCAATTGTTTCATTTGATTGCTGTTTTCTGGTGGCCAATATATGTCTTGCAAATATTTCATTGGTGGATTTTATGTATAACTTTTCTAAAATTTGTATGGCTTCATCATATGACTTTGCTATACTACAGCGGAAACATATAGCCACATTAAGGTGTTCCTGAACATATACCCTTAGGAAATCAAAATTTATTATTTTCTTCTTTAAAAACCATTTTGAAATTGCTGGTGGAGCCTGTAATATCCAATTTTCTTTATAACTTTCTACACTGTTTTTTGGCTATGACTTTAATTTTCTCTGCTATTTTATATCCAAGTTCTGTTTCAATTTCTTGATTTAGTCGAACAATCTCTTTGACAAATTCTTCCTCTGAGTAACCTTTTTCTATACCTGTTATTAAAAACATTGGGTCCGATTTCTGGAACTCTTTACTTTGTATGTGCTCTTTGCCTTGAAGCGCTATTTTTAGCTTTTCCTGTTGGTTTTTGTCATGGCTTTCTATAACAATGGCTCCACTTTTCAAATGTCTTATATTTTTAAATCCCCCATTTGTTTCATTTGTGTTAATATCCTTCTTTAGTTGTTGTGTTGCTGTTTTTGAGTCATTTACGTTTTGAATTCTGATTAGAGTTTCATGTTTATGTATTATTTTGGGGGTACTTCTATTTACTTTCCAGGAATATTTCTTTTCTAGTCGTTTTTTTCCTTCAGGAGTCTCCCCATCACTACTGTCACTCATATTCGTAAATTTTCGCTTATGTTCACAATTATATCCAACAAAAAACACGCTTTCTATGCGGAGCGATAAAAACACTTCTTATACACATTTTTTGCTTTCAACAACATTATACATCATCAAGTTAGAACTACGGGCAGCTCTATCCTGTACTTCCTTCAACACAAAAGTGTGCCTGTCCATGTTACTACCTGCCAAAATAGGTTCCGCCTGATTCCTACTGGATTTTAGCAACTCAACTTCATCCCGCAGGACCATGATTTCGGACTTAAGCTGCGAAACAACACCCTCTTGAATGTCTCTCAACTCCTGCAGAATATTCTGAGAAGCTGTGCTTTGCTCTGATATGGCATTAAACAATTGTAGATGCACTTGCTGCATGAGAATAATTACATCTTTGTTGGAAATATTTTTATTATTTAAAAGGGTAGACATATTGCGATTAAAATTGGAATTACTAAGTGACGTCATACTGTTTGCGATGCCGTCCGTGGAATTAACTCCGTCCTGCATGGACCGTCGCCGGTCGGTAGCGACCGCCGACCCAGCGATGACCTTCGATCCTGCGACGATGTTTGTTCACTGTTGTTATCAGCATTTTCTTTTTTACATACCATGCAAATCAAATTGTGTCCTTTACGTTTATTTTTAACCGCGTTACTAAATTCATTGAACTCATCCTTGGTAAGGCCTGAGCAACCCTTATGACACCAACCGTGACACTCTGAGCACTCAATAGCTGGTCTATTAGCAAAAATTGGCCGATCACAAGCAACACAAACTACACGGTCCGCCATCTTTTCTCTCTCGCCATTACCATACCAAAAATTGGAGAATAACCAGTAATTGCCATCCTCATGGACCAAGAACAGCCAAAAAAAATATGTTATAAAAACTTTATTTTTCATACTAAAGTAAAATATTTAAGTGCATTGGAGAACCATAAACAAAATAAAAAACATATTTATCAGCTAAGTGCCTGCCTTAATAACTTAAATAAAAAAGCAACAAAAATGCAAAATGGCACTAAACTAAACTGTAAAATAAAAAAAAAAAAAAACAAGCAAATATAGCAACTGATCATTTTTATATTATAAACTAAAACCAAAAGATTATTATCATTTCATACTTTTTATGGAACGATAATAAATCCTTATCTTTTGTAATACATTGTGCTCTAAATAAAAAGGATCTATTGCCTATTAAAGTGATTGGACTATGGAACACAAACTTCTTATCGAGAAAGTCAACATCATCTTTTTGAGGCCAAATAAAATTATTTTCTCCATTTTCCTTTAAAAACTTCATTGTTACGTTATTTTGCTCTATGTTAATTACTCTGCCAATAAAATACTGCTCGTCGTAAAAAACACTGTAATAATTTTCCTTTTCAATGTGGATATGACCAGAATTCTCCGGAACCTTCCCTTGTGTTTCGTCTTCAGAAAAATTTAAGTCATCTGATGTTTCTTCATATGGTACTGATTCATTACAAGAGTCGTCAGAACTGTCCTCATCTTTCTTCTTTCTTTTTCTTTTATTTTGTTCTTTAATAAGATTTTGCTCTAATGTTGCCTTCCGCTTTGCTGCGCGCTCTTGTTTGCGCATCTGTTTTTGCAGTTCTTTTTCGTCCCTTATTTTTGCATAAAACTTTTTCCACACTTTTGATATGACCACCGATGGTATTTTTTGAATAATTTTCTTTTGACACGTTCTCTTGTCTTGCTTTCCGGCCAAAATAGTGCTTTCTTAAAGGGAGAATCAACGCTTGAAGCACTAGAAGGCAAATTGCGTTTTCCTATTACCTGTATGGGCGATGGAGTCCTTGGCACAACTAAAACATCTTTGCTAGTGGAAGCAACAGAAGCTATTGGAGTAACACTTTTGCTAGTAGAAGGAGCAGCTAATGATGGTGAAAGAATTTGCTTGGATTCTATTAAAGGCTTTGAAGCGTTAACATCTAAGTCCATGTTATCATATTCATTACCTTTGCCTTCACTTTCATTTTTGTTGCCATTTCTAGTATCTCCAGCTGTCTCATTTTCAGTATCATTGTCTGTTTCAATAACTCTATATCTTCTATTCTCTGCAACTTGATCTTTTTCATTAGTAGTACCTAAATTTTCCTTTTTTTTCTGCATGTCTTCTGTGTGGATCTTCTCTAATTTCTGCATATCTTTATTTAGGTGACTCCAGACTCTATACAACTCGCTGTATTTCTCTTCTCCATTCCAAACTTCTGACGAAATATAATTTTTTTCAAAATCTGGTAATATTTCCCCAATATAATTTTCAATTACTTTTTTGGTACCTATTCATCAATTTTTTTCTCTTTTCGGTGTAATCTTCGATAGGTACCGTTACTGAAGGTTTTTTCATGCACTTACTGTAATCTACTGCATCTGCAGACCATGGAAACATCCCGCATCTTTCAAAACCATGTAAAACAGTATCCTTAGTAACCTGCTTCAGAGCCTTTTCAAAAAGCAAAGGAAAATTTGCCTTATTAAGTGTTTCATGGCTATTTTCTAATTTCCATGCATGTACTGTCTTCCTCCATGCATTTTTTAGTGGTCGAAAGAGAGCTACGTCACAAGGCTGCAAAATATGCGTAGCGTTTGGATATAAAGCAATAGGAGTGATTTTCTCCTTTTCACAAAACTGACTAAGCTGCATTGTAAGATGTGACTTGTGGCCATCTAAAAACAAAATAATTGGTCTCTTAATATTGTTTTCTTTTAGCCAAAAATGAAAACAATTAGTGACATATTCGAAAAAAGATTCGCCGGTCATCCAACCATTGTCGGTTTTCCCTAGGGGCCAGTCTTCAGGCACATTTTTAACAACATCCTAAGGAATTCGCTTATAAGAATAAACAAGAAATGGAGGTAAAATTTTTCCGTCGGCTGATATGCATATAGTAACTGTGATGGATTCCTTTTCTGCTCCTCTGACAAGCTCATAAACGTTTTTTTCTCCTCGTGGAGGAGAATATTCGGGTTGCATCAGACAAAATGTCGAGTAAATTTTTCTCCCGTAAATAGGTTCCTTCTTCGGAGAACCAGCTTCTAATTTGCTGTTCTGTTACAGAGCCACGGCTGCCAGCTAATGTCTCGGGAGTTCTCAAGGAAAGCGCTGCTGCATGTCTTTTCATGAAAAGCTGAAACCACTTTTAGAGGCTGAACTGATGGAATTTCCCAACCTTACATAGTCGAGAGCCTTTTGCATTTGTTCTGGAGTATATTGAAAGACTTTTTTCTTAGTTGCTGGCATGATTAGGTCAATGCTGAAAGTAAAAAAAGACAATTACCAATAATTGCCACAATTAAAACCAATAGGTGCCATACCATGGCAAATACTGGTGCTGATTGTTTGAGGATGCTGATTTTTTTCTGTGTGTTAATTACTACAAATACTATATATTTATTACAATTAAATATTAAAAACCAAAGATTATTTCCTACACCAAAAATTGCCATAGTTTGGCAATTTTTGGTGTTCAACCCTAGCATTATTCAAGGGTTTAAGAACATCAGGTATATTTTTTTAATGCAGGATGGGTAAAAATTGATAAAAAATTAGAAGCTTACCTTAGCATGAATCACAAAAACACACCGCATAACCTAGAAAAGAATATGGCGCCAAAATAAAATTATGTAAACCACTAACACTGCCATCTTTCGAAACATTTTAAAAACGCTAAATTATTCACAAAACATCCACAAACACAGGAGATGTCACTACACTACCCAATTCGTTGCAGATTTCTTATTTTTTGCTATAGAATGAAAATATGGCAATTATTGGGTCACTGGCAATTTATGGTCCAGTCACTCTACGTGACTGTCTTGGATTTCCACAAAAGTAACATGTTTGGGAATGTATTGCAATCGCAGATGTCGGTTGTTCTTGAATGTGATTGGTATCTTGCTTTGAAAACGTAGCATTTAGTACGTTTTGAGGTGAAAAATACATATTTGATTATTTTTGAGAACCTTCTAAAGCTCTTGATTGAGATACAGCGTCATTTAAAATTAGATGATTAGACTCTAATAATCTAAACTAATACTAATACAATCATCATTTTTTTTTATCGTCAGTGGCAAAAGAACCTTCAAAAGATAGGTAAGAAAACTTAGTTGCTGGTTGTTGTTAGTTGTCCATTTTCTATATCCGTTCATAAGGATGGTATGAAATTTGGTGAAAACATAATGGATCCTTTCAAACCAATTTGATTTTCTGTAACAGGAATGTTTGTAGCATTATTTGCATATAAAGAACTCCAAATAACAGATGAGAGATGTGGGAAAGTCAGTGATAATCTTGGCAAAGTAATAGCCATAGTATTACCAGATGCTTTAGCTTTAATACCATATTTTGTCATAACAGCTGTTATTTCTGTTTTAGCTTTAGCACCTCCTGAGGTATTGTTATCTTTAATATTTGATATATTAGGCCCTCTAATATGTAGTATAGACTGGCATAAGCTTATGTCATTTATAAAATCATTATCTGCTATTGATTTATTAATTTTAATCTCAACTATGTTATTGTATAAAGTTTGAGGCTTAAAACCAGCGTATGAATAATCCCCTGCTGCTCCTATTAAAGTTTTTAGAGCAGTTTTAAACTCATTGGATGATGCTACTTTATTAAAATCATCTAATGTGAAAGACATGATAAATATTAAATTTACAAAATTCAATTTAATATGTTAAAATGACGCGATGATACAAGTAAATTTCTCATATATTCTAAGCTTTCCGGCTTTGTGTGTCAAAAAATGAACGCCAAATCTCTGACGAATTTCAGGTTGAAGAACTCCATTAATAAAAGCGTCTCGTATAAAATCGTTCTTGTTTTGTTCAGCAGTCACAGATTTAAAATTACAGTCTTTACTTAAAATTCTTAATGCTTGTACATACTGATCAATTGTTTCATTTGATTGCTGTTTTCTGGTGGCCAATATATGTCTTGCAAATATTTCATTGGTGGATTTTATGTATAACTTTTCTAAAATTTGTATGGCTTCATCATATGACTTTGCTATACTACAGCGGAAACATATAGCCACATTAAGGTGTTCCTGAACATATACCCTTAGGAAATCAAAATTTATTATTTTCTTCTTTAAAAACCATTTTGAAATTGCTGGTGGAGCCTGTAATATCCAATTTTCTTTATAACTTTCTACACTGTTTTTTGGCTATGACTTTAATTTTCTCTGCTATTTTATATCCAAGTTCTGTTTCAATTTCTTGATTTAGTCGAACAATCTCTTTGACAAATTCTTCCTCTGAGTAACCTTTTTCTATACCTGTTATTAAAAACATTGGGTCCGATTTCTGGAACTCTTTACTTTGTATGTGCTCTTTGCCTTGAAGCGCTATTTTTAGCTTTTCCTGTTGGTTTTTGTCATGGCTTTCTATAACAATGGCTCCACTTTTCAAATGTCTTATATTTTTAAATCCCCCATTTGTTTCATTTGTGTTAATATCCTTCTTTAGTTGTTGTGTTGCTGTTTTTGAGTCATTTACGTTTTGAATTCTGATTAGAGTTTCATGTTTATGTATTATTTTGGGGGTACTTCTATTTACTTTCCAGGAATATTTCTTTTCTAGTCGTTTTTTTCCTTCAGGAGTCTCCCCATCACTACTGTCACTCATATTCGTAAATTTTCGCTTATGTTCACAATTATATCCAACAAAAAACACGCTTTCTATGCGGAGCGATAAAAACACTTCTTATACACATTTTTTGCTTTCAACAACATTATACATCATCAAGTTAGAACTACGGGCAGCTCTATCCTGTACTTCCTTCAACACAAAAGTGTGCCTGTCCATGTTACTACCTGCCAAAATAGGTTCCGCCTGATTCCTACTGGATTTTAGCAACTCAACTTCATCCCGCAGGACCATGATTTCGGACTTAAGCTGCGAAACAACACCCTCTTGAATGTCTCTCAACTCCTGCAGAATATTCTGAGAAGCTGTGCTTTGCTCTGATATGGCATTAAACAATTGTAGATGCACTTGCTGCATGAGAATAATTACATCTTTGTTGGAAATATTTTTATTATTTAAAAGGGTAGACATATTGCGATTAAAATTGGAATTACTAAGTGACGTCATACTGTTTGCGATGCCGTCCGTGGAATTAACTCCGTCCTGCATGGACCGTCGCCGGTCGGTAGCGACCGCCGACCCAGCGATGACCTTCGATCCTGCGACGATGTTTGTTCACTGTTGTTATCAGCATTTTCTTTTTTACATACCATGCAAATCAAATTGTGTCCTTTACGTTTATTTTTAACCGCGTTACTAAATTCATTGAACTCATCCTTGGTAAGGCCTGAGCAACCCTTATGACACCAACCGTGACACTCTGAGCACTCAATAGCTGGTCTATTAGCAAAAATTGGCCGATCACAAGCAACACAAACTACACGGTCCGCCATCTTTTCTCTCTCGCCATTACCATACCAAAAATTGGAGAATAACCAGTAATTGCCATCCTCATGGACCAAGAACAGCCAAAAAAAATATGTTATAAAAACTTTATTTTTCATACTAAAGTAAAATATTTAAGTGCATTGGAGAACCATAAACAAAATAAAAAACATATTTATCAGCTAAGTGCCTGCCTTAATAACTTAAATAAAAAAGCAACAAAAATGCAAAATGGCACTAAACTAAACTGTAAAATAAAAAAAAAAAAAACAAGCAAATATAGCAACTGATCATTTTTATATTATAAACTAAAACCAAAAGATTATTATCATTTCATACTTTTTATGGAACGATAATAAATCCTTATCTTTTGTAATACATTGTGCTCTAAATAAAAAGGATCTATTGCCTATTAAAGTGATTGGACTATGGAACACAAACTTCTTATCGAGAAAGTCAACATCATCTTTTTGAGGCCAAATAAAATTATTTTCTCCATTTTCCTTTAAAAACTTCATTGTTACGTTATTTTGCTCTATGTTAATTACTCTGCCAATAAAATACTGCTCGTCGTAAAAAACACTGTAATAATTTTCCTTTTCAATGTGGATATGACCAGAATTCTCCGGAACCTTCCCTTGTGTTTCGTCTTCAGAAAAATTTAAGTCATCTGATGTTTCTTCATATGGTACTGATTCATTACAAGAGTCGTCAGAACTGTCCTCATCTTTCTTCTTTCTTTTTCTTTTATTTTGTTCTTTAATAAGATTTTGCTCTAATGTTGCCTTCCGCTTTGCTGCGCGCTCTTGTTTGCGCATCTGTTTTTGCAGTTCTTTTTCGTCCCTTATTTTTGCATAAAACTTTTTCCACACTTTTGATATGACCACCGATGGTATTTTTTGAATAATTTTCTTTTGACACGTTCTCTTGTCTTGCTTTCCGGCCAAAATAGTGCTTTCTTAAAGGGAGAATCAACGCTTGAAGCACTAGAAGGCAAATTGCGTTTTCCTATTACCTGTATGGGCGATGGAGTCCTTGGCACAACTAAAACATCTTTGCTAGTGGAAGCAACAGAAGCTATTGGAGTAACACTTTTGCTAGTAGAAGGAGCAGCTAATGATGGTGAAAGAATTTGCTTGGATTCTATTAAAGGCTTTGAAGCGTTAACATCTAAGTCCATGTTATCATATTCATTACCTTTGCCTTCACTTTCATTTTTGTTGCCATTTCTAGTATCTCCAGCTGTCTCATTTTCAGTATCATTGTCTGTTTCAATAACTCTATATCTTCTATTCTCTGCAACTTGATCTTTTTCATTAGTAGTACCTAAATTTTCCTTTTTTTTCTGCATGTCTTCTGTGTGGATCTTCTCTAATTTCTGCATATCTTTATTTAGGTGACTCCAGACTCTATACAACTCGCTGTATTTCTCTTCTCCATTCCAAACTTCTGACGAAATATAATTTTTTTCAAAATCTGGTAATATTTCCCCAATATAATTTTCAATTACTTTTTTGGTACCTATTCATCAATTTTTTTCTCTTTTCGGTGTAATCTTCGATAGGTACCGTTACTGAAGGTTTTTTCATGCACTTACTGTAATCTACTGCATCTGCAGACCATGGAAACATCCCGCATCTTTCAAAACCATGTAAAACAGTATCCTTAGTAACCTGCTTCAGAGCCTTTTCAAAAAGCAAAGGAAAATTTGCCTTATTAAGTGTTTCATGGCTATTTTCTAATTTCCATGCATGTACTGTCTTCCTCCATGCATTTTTTAGTGGTCGAAAGAGAGCTACGTCACAAGGCTGCAAAATATGCGTAGCGTTTGGATATAAAGCAATAGGAGTGATTTTCTCCTTTTCACAAAACTGACTAAGCTGCATTGTAAGATGTGACTTGTGGCCATCTAAAAACAAAATAATTGGTCTCTTAATATTGTTTTCTTTTAGCCAAAAATGAAAACAATTAGTGACATATTCGAAAAAAGATTCGCCGGTCATCCAACCATTGTCGGTTTTCCCTAGGGGCCAGTCTTCAGGCACATTTTTAACAACATCCTAAGGAATTCGCTTATAAGAATAAACAAGAAATGGAGGTAAAATTTTTCCGTCGGCTGATATGCATATAGTAACTGTGATGGATTCCTTTTCTGCTCCTCTGACAAGCTCATAAACGTTTTTTTCTCCTCGTGGAGGAGAATATTCGGGTTGCATCAGACAAAATGTCGAGTAAATTTTTCTCCCGTAAATAGGTTCCTTCTTCGGAGAACCAGCTTCTAATTTGCTGTTCTGTTACAGAGCCACGGCTGCCAGCTAATGTCTCGGGAGTTCTCAAGGAAAGCGCTGCTGCATGTCTTTTCATGAAAAGCTGAAACCACTTTTAGAGGCTGAACTGATGGAATTTCCCAACCTTACATAGTCGAGAGCCTTTTGCATTTGTTCTGGAGTATATTGAAAGACTTTTTTCTTAGTTGCTGACATGATTAGGTCAATGCTGAAAGTAAAAAAAGACAATTACCAATAATTGCCACAATTAAAACCAATAGGTGCCATACCATGGCAAATACTGGTGCTGATTGTTTGAGGATGCTGATTTTTTTCTGTGTGTTAATTACTACAAATACTATATATTTATTACAATTAAATATTAAAAACCAAAGATTATTTCCTACACCAAAAATTGCCATAGTTTGGCAATTTTTGGTGTTCAACCCTAGCATTATTCAAGGGTTTAAGAACATCAGGTATATTTTTTTAATGCAGGATGGGTAAAAATTGATAAAAAATTAGAAGCTTACCTTAGCATGAATCACAAAAACACACCGCATAACCTAGAAAAGAATATGGCGCCAAAATAAAATTATGTAAACCACTAACACTGCCATCTTTCGAAACATTTTAAAAACGCTAAATTATTCACAAAACATCCACAAACACAGGAGATGTCACTACACTACCCAATTCGTTGCAGATTTCTTATTTTTTGCTATAGAATGAAAATATGGCAATTATTGGGTCACTGGCAATTTATGGTCCAGTCACTCTACGTGACTGTCTTGGATTTCCACAAAAGTAACATGTTTGGGAATGTATTGCAATCGCAGATGTCGGTTGTTCTTGAATGTGATTGGTATCTTGCTTTGAAAACGTAGCATTTAGTACGTTTTGAGGTGAAAAATACATATTTGATTGTTTTTGAGAACCTTCTAAAGCTCTTGATTGAGATACAGCGTCATTTAAAATTAGATGATTAGACTCTAATAATCTAAACTAATACTAATACAATCATCATTTTTTTTTATCTTCAGTGGCAAAAGAACCTTCAAAAGATAGGTAAGAAAACTTAGTTGCTGGTTGTTGTTAGTTGTCCATTTTCTATATCCGTTCATAAGGATGGTATGAAATTTGGTGAAAACATAATGGATCCTTTCAAACCAATTTGATTTTCTGTAACAGGAATGTTTGTAGCATTATTTGCATATAAAGAACTCCAAATAACAGATGAGAGATGTGGGAAAGTCAGTGATAATCTTGGCAAAGTAATAGCCATAGTATTACCAGATGCTTTAGCTTTAATACCATATTTTGTCATAACAGCTGTTATTTCTGTTTTAGCTTTAGCACCTCCTGAGGTATTGTTATCTTTAATATTTGATATATTAGGCCCTCTAATATGTAGTATAGACTGGCATAAGCTTATGTCATTTATAAAATCATTATCTGCTATTGATTTATTAATTTTAATCTCAACTATGTTATTGTATAAAGTTTGAGGCTTAAAACCAGCGTATGAATAATCCCCTGCTGCTCCTATTAAAGTTTTTAGAGCAGTTTTAAAATCATTGGATGATGCTACTTTATTAAAATCATCTAATGTGAAAGACATGATAAATATTAAATTTACAAAATTCAATTTAATATGTTAAAATGACGCGATGATACAAGTAAATTTCTCATATATTCTAAGCTTTCCGGCTTTGTGTGTCAAAAAATGAACGCCAAATCTCTGACGAATTTCAGGTTGAAGAACTCCATTAATAAAAGCGTCTCGTATAAAATCGTTCTTGTTTTGTTCAGCAGTCACAGATTTAAAATTACAGTCTTTACTTAAAATTCTTAATGCTTGTACATACTGATCAATTGTTTCATTTGATTGCTGTTTTCTGGTGGCCAATATATGTCTTGCAAATATTTCATTGGTGGATTTTATGTATAACTTTTCTAAAATTTGTATGGCTTCATCAGATGACTTTGCTTCACTAATATATTCATATACGGAAGGAGATATAAAAAAACCGAATTGGACAACCAACGCACCAATTTTTCACGGACCGCTAGGTATATAGACCGGCCTGAAAGGCGGTCTATAATTAACTAAAAGTTTAAATTTATCTTTGTCTTCGATTGGTTTTTGTGTTGATGAATTGTTATCCAAAAGATTCCTAAAAGCTTCATACCAGTGTCTGTATTCTTTTGCTGCAGTTGCGGAATTTGGATCTGTCTCAAATCGATCTGGTCGGAAGTATTTCTCCATGCGTTTTGTTTAATATATTCAGTTCAATTCAATTCACTTCAATTCTTTATTGATGTTAGTGTACAATGTACTTACACAAGTCATACAATACGTTATAGGTATACTTAATAGGTATAGGAATAGGTATAGGTATACTTTAATAGGTATACTCAATATGATTGCTCCATGACAAATACTCCTCAATGGTTATACCTAAAAATTTAGTGTTGTTATTTGAGTAATATAAAGTTATTTTTACATAAAGTAACGTTATCAGGTTTTTCTACTTTGTTTTGTTTAGTCCTGAACAGATTTAACTTTGTCTTATCATCATTTAAGATTAATTTATTTTGTAAAACTGGTTATTTGTCTTGCAATATGCAGCTTCTGCATTTTTAGTTAGATCCTCAGTATTCGATCCAGAAACACGAAGATTTGTGTCATCAGCCTAATTTGTTATTGTAAAACTTTCTTCAATACTATTGAGGCCATTTAAAAAAAGTGTAGGTCCTAGGATACTTCCCTGGGTACCCTGAGCTATGCCAATACTGCTTTTTTGTATGTCTGATTTAATTTGTTACCATTCTGAACCATAACTCTTTGCTTTCTATCTGAGAGATATGATTTTATCCATGCGTATGCATTTTCCCTAACACCATATTTATTTACCTAATTTGTACAATAAATAGTTCTCCATCTATGCAATCGTATTCTTTACTTTAATCTATGAACATACCCAGAGCTAGGTTTTTATTTTCCAGTTGCTCTAGAACAGCTTTTGTGAATTGAAAGACGGCTGAAGTTGTAAATCCACCTCTTAGGTAGCCGTGCTGGGTATGAGAGAAATTTATTAGGCGAGAGCACATTGCAAGTTCAAAAATTTTAGAAAAGCTTGGAAGTAAACTTATACTTAGGTCTAAAGTTATTTAAGTCATTCGGACAACCTTTTTTATAAAGCGGTTTTATTTTTGCAAGTTTAAGTTTAAGGAAAGCATCTGTTTTAGGAGTCTGACTAAATGTTTTTTTTTTAGGGCTACAGTATTGAGATTCTTTTCTTGTTGAAGTGCTTGGAATGGTTGCAACATTTTGTTGCTCTTCAGCAATATTAGCACCTTTATTGAATTTACCACTGTCATCTCTTGGGCCATCTTCATTTTGTTCCACATTTTCCTCGACATTTTCCGTAAATATATCCTCATTTTTATTGATTTTTTCTTGTTCCTTCTCTTTCGCCGCATTCTTTTTCTGTAATATTTCTTCCGATAAAGATTTCCAACGACTGAAAAGTGTTGAATCTTCCACTACACATTCAGTATTTAAGGTAAAATACCCAATAGCTGACACTTTAAGGGACATTTTGATAATTTCATATATTTGCATTGGTTTTATTTGGTTTTGAAAGAATGGTAATATATTGAATATAGGCAGTAGGATTTATATTATCACCTACAATGATAAAAATCTTTTTATATAGTGTTTTTAGGTAATAATAATCACTTTATTTAGCACTTGGCTAGCAAAATTTACATTTTAAAGTATCTTAATGTACAATAAAATATTTGTGTATCTAAAGTATTCATAACAATAAAAGTAATTATAATCTAACAGTCTGTTTAATATAGAATACATGACCTTTTAAAACTCACAAGATTATCACAGTTTTTAACAATGTCAGGTAATTCATTGTATTTCTTTAATCCCTTATAAAAAACGCTATTCTGACTGAAATCAGTACTAAATCTATCCAAATAAAAGTTGTTTCTTGATCGCGTATTATATATGCATGTATATCTCTAACAAACCTGCAATTATTCAAAAGGTGTTGAGGAACTAATTTATTAATCATTTTGTATATAAATAACATAGTGTTTAGGGTTATCGTCTGCCGTACACTTAATATATTTGTCAAATTTAGCATATCAGTTCTTTTAGTAAGTATATCTATTACATCGCATGATTCGTAATGCTTTATTTTGTATTTTTTGTAAACTATCAATTTCAGAATTATTCATTAGGAACAACAAAGTAGAACAGAAGTACATTGTGGTGCAACAGTCGTTTTATACCTATATAGTTAGTTTGGTCCATGAACTTAGGTCTTTTGATATACTCCCCAGCATATTAATTTTTTTTGCCATTTTCTTAGTAATATATTTGAAATGTTCTGAAAAGGTTAAATGTTCATCTATTACACAACCAAGATATTTAAAGCTATTCACAATTTCCATCTTTTCATTATACTGACATTCAAATCTGAATTAATAACTAACCTATTATTCTTATTTCTAATAAACATAACTTTGGTTTTATCAAGGGGTGTCTCACTTGCTTTTTGAGCGCACATGTATTGCCAAAACTAATGTAAAGTCGAGTACTTCCACATACTGCCCCAATTATTCCAGGTACTCCTAACTTAGGA
The DNA here is from genome assembly GCA_963971165.1 of Philopedon plagiatum. Taxonomy (NCBI): domain Eukaryota; kingdom Metazoa; phylum Arthropoda; class Insecta; order Coleoptera; family Curculionidae; genus Philopedon; species Philopedon plagiatum. The sequence goes on along the minus strand of OZ020193.1, from coordinate 25,271,489 downwards.
GTACCTGGACAACTTTTACGATTGCTTTGCAGTCGTTGACTAATGATAAAGTTGTATCCAATTTACCAATATCGTTTACTAATAAATTTAGAACATGAGCAGAACATCCGTAAAAAACAATTGGTTTGTCCTCATATTTCTTTTCCAATAACACCCATGCTTTTTTCATGTAAGCAGCATTATCTGTGCAGCAACTTATGATTTTGTTAACCCCAATTTCAAGAAAAACTTTTTCAATTTCATCTGCCATATAGGCTCCAGTTTGGCGATTTTCTCCAACAGATAGAGTTTTATAGAACACCGATTGCGGAGTTGTAACAATAAAGTTAATTATGCTTTCGTTGTGGATATTGGTCCACCCATCACACTGGACACCAACAAAACTAGTATTCTCTAAACAATCGTGTACTCTTAATTTAGTTTCATTGTACACACTCTCTAATAACGTAGTTGACAATACAAAACGCGAAGGTAATTGTAGGGAAGGTCTAATTTTTTTAAAGACGTCAATACAGTACTTATTTTCAGTCATATTCAAAGGTGATCCTGTCGCAAAAATGACTTTGGCTAATAACCTCCAAATTTCATTTGTTTCTCTGGAACTAGAACGGTCAACAAAACTACCAAGAGTACCAAGACTACTAACAGTAAATGAAGTCGTAGTTGTGGAGAAAGAACTTTCAACGGCAGTAACGTCACTAACCTTGTTCGTTTCTTGGTCCGTAGTTGTCCGGTCAATGTTCTGTACCGTTAAATGTAATTCTTTCTCTTGACGCTTCGGCTTATCCCGCTTATCTAACTTCATTTCCGTTTTTATCGTGTTTTTTACTAGTTCTGGACATTTATCACAGCCAGCAAGTATAGTAAATGGTTTGCCATTCTAGTTGCGTGCATGGCCAGTGATTTTCTGCAAAACTTACATTAATAGCATATTACTTTCTTTTTATTATTATTTTGTTGCACACGCACAAAATACTGAAACACTACACTTTTCTTTCTACTCATTATGTTTTATTTATTAATTTCGTCTTGTTTCCACAACACAGTCACTAAGTTACTTTATATACACACCAGTCACCAACCGATACAAAAACTATAAGGAAGTTCTCCCTACGAGCGCTGGAGAACGACTGACTTACGAGTTCCCGCGCCCGCGTTTCGTCGTTTAACAGTAAACGTAAACATAACCAAACTAATTTGTGACAGTCATAATGAAAATGACCGTCGTCATAATGATAATGACCGTGGTCATTTTAATATCTGGCGGCAATATGTCAAATTCGTCATTTTGCTGTCACAATGAAATGTGACGTGACGCTCATTTTCATTATGACCGTGACCTGACCGTGTCATATGACCAAGTCTGCTTGCTTTTCTAGATATGACATAATGACTTTAAATTCTTCCTTTCGATTCTGTAAGTTTTCTCTTTGCAGATCATACATTTTCTCCAATATATTATTTCTTGCTGGTCTCACAGAATTTTTTACTGTTTCATATTTGTTTGCTTTTTTATTTTTCGAATTGTTGCTAACATCTGCGTGCAAACTTTCTGATTTTGTCTGAGTACATATAGTATCGAGTACTAGAGGTGCACTTCAGTTTTATGTTTGTCGCCCAGAATCTCTTCAAAGTCCTCAAAGAAAGGTGGTTTTCCTATTTTTCCTTCTCCTGTTTGCTTCTGCTAATATTTAACAAATCTCTGGAGAGCGGACTCTTTCCTAAATTTTGGAAGTCAAGCTTTGTTGTACCCATTCATAAGTCTGGGGATAAGTCTGACATAAGAAATTACCGACCTATTTCTATCATTAATGCTATCCCAAAAATTTTTGACAATCTTGTTACAAAATATCTGTTCTATCTTATCTCCGGAAATAATTAATCAGCAATTTGGATTCTGTGCGGGCAAAAATACAGAACTAAACCTTCTTACTTATACTCATTTTATATTGCAGGCCTTGGAGAGGGGTGTGGAGGTTCATTCAATCTACACTGACTTCTCCAAGGCCTTTGATAAGGTCCCGCACAATATATTGCTTGAAAAACTTCAATATCTGGGAGTAAACGGACCACTGCTCGGCTGGGTGAGGAGCTATCTTGAGGATCGGATCCAGATTGTGAAAGTTCATAATTTTTTATCGCGTGAAATTCTTGTACCATCCGGAGTACCTCAAGGGTCTCATATAGGACCACTTCTTTTTAATATCTTTGTCAATGATATCGCATCTTGCTTCCGTTTTTCTGAATTTCTTCTTTTTGCCGATGATCTAAAAATGTTTAAAATAGTCTCAGCCCCTGATGATTGTGCTGCTTTGCAGGAGGATCTCAATAGATTTGTGACTTGGTGTGATGACAATGGTATGCGTGTTAATATTTCAAAATGTAATCTGATGATATTTTCCCGCCGTCTACTGAAAACAAATTTTGATTATCATATTAATAATGCAACTCTATCTTCTGTAGAGGACATAAGAGATCTTGGAATTTTTCTTGATGAAAAGTTGTCATTCATTAACCAAATAAACACAATAGTCAGTAAATCATTAAGGATGTTGGGATTTATAAACAGAATTTCACATGATTTTGTTACAGTTCGCTCTCTTAAAATCCTTTTTTGTAGTTTTGTTAGAAGTCATTTAGAATATGCTTCCTCTGTGTGGGATCCTCAGTATACCTGCCACATTAACAGAATTGAACGCGTACAAAAGAAATTCATGCATTATGTCCACTATAAATTCTTCAGGGACACTGAATATAGCTACGAAGCATTGTGCGGAAGACTCAATCTTGACACACTATATAAAAGAAGAAATCTTCATGATCTTCTTCTCCTTTTCAAAATTATAAATTCTTTAGTTGATTGCCCCTATCTTACATCAAACATTGGCTTGCGCGCATCACCTGTTAATACTAGAAATATAATAACGTTTCATCAGCCTTATCACCGCACTAACTATGGTCGTCAGTCCTTTGTTACTAGGTCTGTGTCCCTTGCTAACCAACTGCAGCCACTTAACTTCTTTTGCCCTCTTAAAAAATTTCTAAAGCAGCTATCGGGGGTGGACATTGATGACCTCTAATATGTTATATGTATGTATTTAATTGACCACACATCAGTTAACTTTTATACTATGTATGTATATAGTTTTATTTTTATTGTATGTAAGTTAGTAATTAGTTAGTAATTATTTATTAGTTTTCTGCTAAAAATTTTTTGTAATGATGAAAATGGCATTGGCCGTCAATAAATGAATAAATAAATAAATAAATAGAAACAATAGTTATTGATTCTGGTTTTAAACTCGTCGCGTCGGAGGAAAATTTTCTTTGCCTGAAGAAGTGCACTGTTGTGGCTTAAACTGAGATCTTATGGTATTTAAATATTGACACCTCATCTGAGGACCTCCTAAAAATAAAATGTCAATTGTACTTCCTGAGCCTAAGTCCTTTTTTTTAATATAAAAAACAGTACATATTTTTTTCAAATGTAAAAAATTATTAGATACCTACTTTGTAGGGCTTCTGCAGTGTCTACATCTACGTTTATTAAAATGTCATCTAATATTATAGACACAAGACCCTCTTCTTCATAAGCGGTCATCTTTTTAAAAGAACAGCACTTTTAAAGTTTGAAACTTCTAAATTTTTTACTTCTTAATAACGACCAGCGACAAACATAACCCCGCTTCTCGATGCGGCAAATTTCACAGAAATGGCAGAACACAGAACAACTGACAGAGCAGGGACGTTCGTAGACATTTCTCGAGGAGGCTAGCAAAAGGGACAAGCCGCCGCAAGACTGACGTCATCCATCATACCAAAAATTGGCAGTCTACTCGCTGCTGCTAGACGCCACAATCAAAAAATACGGCTTTAGTTTCCCTGTGAAATGAAGCTTTTTTTTATCGATAATGTTAAGGTATTTGAAAAAATATGTCTATAAAATACAATATTAAAATTTCATGTCGTAACACCATAAGTTGACACTAAGCAAATATAATTAAAAAACAAAAATGCAATAACAATACATTTATTTTTAATCATTTATCAATAATACATGAAATAAAAGTTAATTAATAAACTACTTCCTGCCTTAGTTACCAACTCTTTGGTAAAAACTCATATTATACTTAAACTAAATTTAACATTTTTGGTATTACAAAAATTATTATGAAACGAGATTACTTATATAAAATTAAAAAGCTAACCATTTGCAGCAAATTCTTCTTTGAATCTATACTTCAAATGATCTCCAGACACTATTATATCTGGAAACATAAGCTTTTTTACAACCTGCTTTAAGCTGATAATTCTTACATTTCTCATTTAATTTAAAAAAATTGGAATCCCCACATTATGCTGCTTCATTATTAGGCATGAGTTTCTGAATGATACATAGGTACATATTTGTTTTCGGTTTTTTTCCAGGAATCTCCACTAAGACATAGTCATTTTCTCTAAATTTGTAAAGCTTGGATTCATTAGAAATGTCAGAGGACCCTTCTTCTTCTTCCATATTTGTTATTTCCATTTCATCACTACTTCCCGATGGTTCCCAAGATTCAGAAATTTCAGAAGAATCTGCGGAACTCTTTGCGTACCCTTTTCATTTTTCGTCTTTTAATTAGAATTTTATTTTCTCTGGCTGCTCGTTTTTGTTCCTTTAATTTGTTTTGCATATCTTTCTTATTTTGTCGTTCTGCTATCCTTTTTCTTTTCTTTTCTTCTTCATCTTTTTTCTTTCTGTCTTTTATTTCATGATAATCTTGCCATTGTTTAGAAGTCACCACAGATGAAATTTTTTCCCTTTCTACTCTCTTTTTCGTTACAAGTTTCGGCTCTGGCCAAATAAGAGCCCTTTTAAAAGGCAATGGTGTTAAACTCTGGTCGCTAGTTTTTACCCGAGGTACAGGACTGTTTATTAAAACGTTGCTAATAATCTTAATAGGTGTTTTTTCTTTGGACGTCGATGGTTGTGGATTTTCAATTGTGGCTGTAGTATTTATCTCCATAACATTTAAATTAGCTAAAAATTCTTCACCGTTTGCATCATTTATTAAGATTTTCTCCTTCCCTTCTTTGGATTCATTTGCTTGGCTTTCTATTTGATTGTCTCCATCGTTTTCAGCTTTACCATCATTTTATAATACAGGTTTTCTAAGGTCTTTAATATTTTTTAAAACTTTCCTATAAAACTGGAACATTGATGAGTCTTCAACTGCACCTTCCCATGTTTCACTTTCTTTGCTTTGAATTGTTGTATCTTTTCTTTTTCTATGTGCCTTTCTAAAAGCTGCATTCCTTTTTCCAGTTGCTGTAATTCGTCAGTTTTATTTTAAGTGTTTTTTATTGTGGCTTAATTTTTTAACTGTACGGCGCGGCGTTGGGATTCCATGGAAATAAGCCACATTTTCTAAATCCATTTTGTAAAATTTCTGGGTTTAGCCTTTCGTCCATTGTTCTTTTTAGAAGTGGGGAAAAGTCAGTCTTTTTAATAAATGGACAATTATTACGTTCTAATCGACATCTTTGAGTATTTTCTCTCCACCCAGCTTTAAGGGTGCGGAACACGGCTACGTCCATCGGTTGTATGAGGCGTGTTGCGTTAGGGAATAGCGCAACCAGGATTATTCCGTTTTTATCACAAAAATGGCTAGTGTGCAGCGTATGGCTATCTATGAATAATATCACTGGCAGAGTAAGCTTTTTTCCAAAAGCCATGAGTGAAAAATGTTCGCTATAAATTCATAAAATATTTGTCCCGTCATTCAGCCTGTGTCTGACTTTCCTATTCCCCATGTTTCAGGGACACTTAGGGCCAGCTCTTTTGGTATTCTCTCATATCGGAATATTACCATGGTGGCAGCTACATCACCAATAGCATTCCCTGTTACCAAAACAGTTAGACATTCTTTGTCGTCATTATTGACTATTTGATAAACATTTTTCTCCCCTTTCTTCGCAAGCACTTTTTCTCCCTTGGGATTCAGGAAAAAAGCAGCTTCATCACTGTTGAAAATTCGTTCGGGATGCAGTAAAATTGAATCGTGATTGGGGGCCTTTAAGTATTCAAAAACCTCTGCGAACCAACTATCTAACTTAGGTTTTGCTACTGAAGCTCTTGTGCATGTTAAGTTTTGTGGGTGTTCGAATTCCAATCTGTGGATGCCTTTTGAGAAAGAGCGAATACCATTTCTTCCCAGGCCGATTATTTGTGAAGGGATTAGGCCTTTTAAGTTCAATTATCAGTTGCTGGACACATCCAAAAGTTGGTTTTTGCCCAGTGGAGAACCTGCTTTTGCAGTTTCAATTATCCATTTACATAAAATATCTTCTTCCTCTTTGCTAAGATATGACTTAAGACCCATTTCACTGTTTCTTGGGCATTTACCCTTAAATTTGTACAAAAGCGTAATTCTTGGGACATTATGTTTTTTAGCGGTAGAGGACACGGGAACACCTCTGTCACAATCCTCCAGTTCAGCAACCATGTGTTCTGGAGCATAATTTCTTAGTCTTCGTCCACGTGACGCCATTTTATTTCGCTTGTCTAAGTCAAAACCTAAAAATAATTAAAAGTTGACATCAAGGCACCAAAAGTTGACAGGGGTGTCAGCTATTGGATCTAAGCACGTTACACTTGCTAAGTCGTATTAGCCGATGCTTTTCATCAAGAGAAACAAAAAGAGATGAAATCTAATTTAAAGGATACTAACCGTCACGGAACCCAAAGCTGACACTAGTGTCAACATTTGGACCCCATACATATTTGGAACCAATACTTGACACAACCTCCTAAAAACCTTACCTCTGGTAAATAAAAAGCAGAACGGTTTGAAAAACATTCTCATGTAATTCCTTTTATATGATAAATAGCTACGAATTAAATCCAAAACTTACCGAATTTATAACAAGTTTCCGGCGAGCAATTTCTTAAGATTTTGCACAATAAATACTGTACAATTTCTTAGCACATGCACTTGTTTAATTTCTGTTGGCGCCCATCTTAAAACGACAAGAGCTGACAAGGTTAAACTTATCTATTGGATCAAAGATGGCACTAGAAGGCAAATCGAGCAATTTTTAATGAGCTAAACAGACTAAAATTCTCATTCTAAGGTAATTTTGATTGAAATGTCAACTTCTGGAACCATGCCAACTTTTGGGTATTTTGCCTTAAGGCAATTGCTTTCTTGAATTCGGATCCTTTTTTTCGCCTATTTTCATTTCAATTCCTTTTAAAAGGATTTCATTAGCAATTTCAAAAGTTTTTGAAACAGTTAGGGTCCGATTTTTGGATATTTTGCAAAAATTAACATTTTCCACTTCAAAAGGGCAAATGCCAGAGACTGAAACCATTTTGGATCGTTTCAATGGAAATTTCTTCCAAAGCTTTTTGAAATACTGGCCCAAAATATTGCTTTTGAAGTTTGTTTCCCGAATTTACCATTCTCCCATTTTGTACTTCGATTTTCCAGGCCAGTTTTAAGAGGCGAAACACCGCAACATCCATTGGTTGTATGAGGTGTGTTGAGTTAGGGAAAAGAACGATCAACACGATTCCATTTGACGCACAAAAATTTGACAGCTGAATGTGTGAAACATGACCATCCACGAATAACATGACTGGACACTCAATGTGTTCTTCTATCCTTACCTGCGATATTTGCTGCTAGAAGGACGGTAATATTTTCTTTTTTATCATTTCCTACACTGCAGACATTTTTGTCACACTTTCTGGTTATGACCTTATCGCCTTTCGGCTGTAGGTAGAATGCACTCTCATCAGCATTAAATATGCGTTTTGGTTGTTTAGTATTATCGAAAAGGTTGTACCATTTATCACCGGGTCTTCCGTTTTTAAAATAGCGCTTTCTTGGTTTTTCTTTTATTATAAACTCAACGCTGTCCAAGAGTTGCATTTTCGAAACATGATAGTGGATCTCTGCTAGTTGCAGACTCCATTGTACCAGGATATTTTCTTCTGCAGGAGTTAAACTTGTTGCGGGACCCATTGAACAGACCTGTGGTTACTTTCCAGAAGCTTTATAAAGCAATGTAACACGTGGGACATTTGCCTCTTTTGCCGCTGTAGCAACTGGTATGCCTCTCTGCACAGCTTGTAAAGCCTGAGACATTTGTTCTGGCGTGTAGTTTTTTTGGTGCCATCTGAAAATTACCTTCCAGTTATTGACATGAAGGCATGCCTATGATTGACACCCCTGTCAATTACTGAACAGAATAGTTAGATAGAAAGAGATTTTAATTTATTCATTTATATGGAAACTCCATTTTTACAATTTTTACAACAATAAAATATTCTTAAGTGGTGGTAACAAAATTATATCACATAAATATCCCTATTTTGGTTACATAATTCTAGAAATATGTTTTTTAAACTTATAAAATTTAAATTTAAATGGATCGAGATCAAATTCATTGTACAGTCTACACATAAGGGTGTGCTAGTTTGTGGGAATGTAGGAAAGTTCATGCAAGTAGATGAATCAAATTTAGCAAACGTTCACAACTAATACTTCCCATCAATAATTTGCTCCCCTGGACTCCAGTGTATGAACCGCAAGGCGATTCAGCACAGGCCCATAATTAATATAATATGGATTTTGTGCATCGGTATGAACATCAGTATTAAAACGCCAGGCAACAACACGCAAAATTTTTTTTTATTGCCCTCCAGAGCGGTATGAACATCAGTATTAAAACGCCAGGCAACAACACGCAAATTTTTTTTTTATTGCCCTCCAGAGCGGCTATATGCATCTGATGATATGGAGTCCATACCACAGATGCATACTCCATCAAAGATCTGACAAGGGAGCAATACAACAATTTAAGGGCATTTATAGAAAGGTCCGCACTGTTTCGTGTCACAAGGCCAAGCATTCGTGCAGCGCTGTTAACCATCATATTGTAGTGCTCTTGGAAGTTAAGCCTGGAGTCTAGAATCACGCCAAGATCCTTAACTGAACCTTTAACAATTAGTGCTCGATCACCTAAGACATAAATATTTCTTATAAGCACTGTTTTTCCTGAAAAAGATATAGAGAAACACTCATCAATGTTCAACTGAAGTCCGTTGTTTTGGCACCAAACACTCAGTCTATCCAGCACTTTGTATTAACATGCAGTCCGATGGTTCCGAAACCCTTCTGAACAATTTTAGATCGTCAGCGAATAATAAAATTTCTGAATTAACAATCGCATTGCCAATATCATTTATAAATAAATTAAACAATAAGGGGGCACAGTGAGAGCCTTGCGGCACCGCCGATGCCACCCTTATTTCAACTGACAAAATGTTGTAAATACGCACAAATTGAAAACGATCTTTCAAAAAGCTTGCGAACCACGCCACCAAGATATCACCAAAACCCAGTGCTTTTAGCTTAGCAACCAAAATTGTATGGTTAACCGTGTCGAACGCCTTGGAAAAATCAGTGTAAATACTATCAACCTGAAGTCGGTTCTCAAAGGCGTTCAACAAGTAATTCTCATACACCAATAGATTGGTAGTCGTGGATCTACCCTCAGTAAACCCGTGCTGTTCAGGTATAATAATGTGTTTGCAAGCTGAAGCAAGTACATTGCATACTAAGGAATCAACGGTATGGCTGAGAATATCGACACTCCGCGGTAATTTTGTAAATCAGCTCGATTTCCAGCTTTAAATATTGGGGTGATAAGGCTTGTTTTCCAGTAATCTGGACAATCACCTGTTTGTAGTGATAAAGAAAATAAATGAAGTAGGGGTTTACTCAGAGTACACACACAAGCCTTTGACAAAAAAGAAGGTACACCATCGGGCCCATATGAGCAAGTAGCCTTCATGTTATTAATACCGTCAAACACATTGATCAATGACAGGCTCACGCTTGGTAGATTCACAGTATTGGGAAAAGTGTAAGTAGGTACATTGTGATTTTCATCTGTGTAAATTTTAGAAAAATTCTTAGCCAACAGATTTACTATTCCATCCAGTGTCTTCAGTTGTTTCGCCCAAAAAGATAGACTTTGGATTCTGCTCTATCTAATATTATTCAAGTACTTCCAAAACTGACCTGGATCTAAAGTTAAGTAAGCATCAACCCTCTCAATATACTGATCATAGCACAGGTCACGTAAGATTTTACACTGATCCCGAAGGTCAGAAAAATGGTATAATCATCGGGAGATCCTGTTCTTTTAAATTGAAAATGCGCAATTTTTTTTGATTTATAAGATTTTTTGATTCTTCCGAAAACCACCCTGGAAATGTGGAGGACTTAAAGCGCTTAACAGGTACAAAAGTTTCAATAACATTATGTATTATGTCATAAAATACATTCAATGCTACATTAACATCATCACCATTACAGATGACAGGATGTCAATCAACACTGGCTAGAGCATTATTTATTGCATTAATATCACAGGATTTAAAGTCCTAGTAATAAATATCACTAACAATTTTATCATTATCATGACTAGATAGGGGAAACTCATATGCTAAATGTCTATCAACAACATTAGATAAAGGATCTAAAGCTTCCGGAACTATAACTGAGTCTTCTCTAATAAAAACTAAGTCTAAAAATGTTCCATACCTATTAGGTACATTGTTTACTTGCAATAAATTTAGAAAGTTATAATTTTCTGCAATAATAAGAGCGGGAGATCTAACGGCACACTGTACTTCGATGGTATTATTTTCAGACACGGATCAGGTTGCATCTGGTAGATTAAAATCACCAACCACAACCAACTCACTATTTGGAAATCTCTCATGCAAATTCAACAACTGCGTACAATGAGAAGAATAAGTGTCTGCGTCTGAGTTCGTTGGAATATAAATCACACCAAAAGTATATTTTTTGGAGTTAAACCTCACCAAAACACACAATTGTTCCACTACTGAGTTCTCCAAAATAATTGGAGTAGCTTTAAAAGATTTACGTATTGCAATAAACACACCCCACCGCTTTCCAACCCCGTTAGAGCAGAGTCGTGATCGCTTCTAAAAACAAATCAGCTAAACAGAATTCACTATCAATAATATCCCCATGCAACCACGACTCTACCAGCAGGATTACATCATAAGCACAACTGTTAATTGCACGAGAAATGGTCCCTATTTTTGTGCGCATACCCCCCACATTCTGAAAATAACATTGAATGTAATTTACTCGTTTTGCATTTGAGGGGCTTAGGATAAAAGGGATCCAAGTGCAAATTTATGGGTTTTGAGATAACTTAAGGTAAAGTATTTTGAGTTTTTAAAATTCCCTTTAAATCACCCATGATTATATATGATATTAATGAATGAGAAAAAAGATTAGAAAATCATTAAATCCATACACGTTTCTAAAAGAAAATCAAAACGGCGGATTTTGAAAAAAATGCACTTGGACCCTTTTTATTGCAAATATTTCAGGATTTTTTTAATGGGAAAGGTATTCAGAAAAACATAATATCCATTTTGTTAGGTGTATAAAAAGTAATTTGAGACCCAGCACATAAACAATATTTACACTTTTGTTATTATTTGTTTATTTTTTACAAAATAAATACTTTAATATTAAAAATGTTTTATTTTTGGAAAAAAAAAGAAAAAACAGGTGTCCAAAAATAAAAAAACTGACAAGATAAATGATAATTAATATAAAAACATAAACTTGAATGATCGTTAATTATTAAAAAAATCATAACTTTTTATTCATTGTGATTCATAATCTGATTCTATGGCTAGCATATCTTCAGTATCTTCGACATCTTCATTTTCAGATAATCCAGTTTCAATGGGTAGCTGTTTAGATGATCCAGCTTCAACTGCACCATTTTTCGTGGTTTTAATGATTACTGATTTTTTATTCTTTTGTTCGTAACTAAACTAAAAACTAAACTGCTTACTTTCACTGTCGCTGCTGCTCTCCATTGTTTTGTACACTTTCTCTCTGTTTTTTTTTGCTCTTTTTTTTTCTGGCACTATTTCAGCTTAAAATATTGGAACTGTTAGAACACTTTGAACATAAATATGCCAATAAGTTGCAAATAAAAGGGAACCAAGTGCACTTGGATCCCTTTTATCATGCAGATTTCTGTATTTTTATTTGCATTGTGTTTTTACTGTCGTATAGATGGCGCTTTATGTGAGAAGTCACTTGGATCTCTTTTAAAGCAAATAAAGTGTTACCTTAGGTGTGCAAATCTGTACTTAACTCTATAATATAGAAAAATGCACTTGGATCCCTTTTATCCTAAGCCCCTCATTTGATGCCGAAGCAGTTGTCTGTGATTCGTTTTTTGAACTGTTGTCACCATTTTGCAAATTGTTACTTGGCTGAGTGACCTTAGAGATGAATGGAATGCCATTTTTAAAGCGTATGGTTTATAATAATTGGCAACATCGCCTGAATATGGACTTTCAAGTAGCATGAACACTTTAATAATCGGCGTCTTCCAGTCTTTGACAAGGTGTCAATAACTGGAAACTCAATATTTTTGCATTCCAGTGTTTGACATCAAGCTTTTTTAGACTAAAATATTTTGTAAACTTAGGTTTCTCCTAAAAGGTTTGTAGGTTATGTGTTGTTGAAAGAAATGATGCACACAACATATGCGTAAAACATAAAATCAGCTCACGACAAATAATTATTTTTATTGCTTACCTTAGTTCATTTATTAACCAGCAAAAACAAAATACACACTTTCAGAGACGACCACATTCAAAACGTTCTTTTAGCAAAATGGCGACAGTTAAAATTGCGTTATCAGAAAAGCGACGTCAAATACCTATGATTTTTCTTAATATTGCAAAAAAACCAACTGGATGTCAATAACTGGGAGGATGTCAATGACTGGCGGTTTACCTTACCCCCATTGAACAAATACTTTTTAGAAAAATACGAGATTAACAAATAAATATGTTATAGGTAGCATTACAACCACCACTAATCTTAATAACTCAACTTTGTCACAAGGATAACCCATTTTTCCAGAAACTATGTGATTTTCTACAATTTTTGGCAACATTTTTGAAACACCCGCCCCCATTTTGTCTATTGGTACTTTTCTTCCTTTTATTCGACTGTAAATGACCGCTGTCGGAACATTGTAAAATACAGAAGCTTCTCTATAGGATTTCCTCTTTTCAGTAACATCTAATACCATTTTTGCTAGATTTTCCAAGGAGTATGGTGGTGGGTCCGTCTTTTTCTTGTATGATTGTGGCATATTTTAAAGATATAGGTAGGTATGCTGTATGACCACTAAAAAAAGTTTCCATATACCAAACGGTGTTTTCATTTACCTCGAAAAGGTGTTTCCATTTTCCTCGTAATGGTGTTATGATGGGGGTATTTAGAGACTCCCGTTATTCTTTAAAATACAAAAAATAGCTATACAATTTACATTTGCGCTATGGTAAACAACTCGTAATTGATTAATTATCACAATTACCACAGTACTTACCTAAGTCCACTCAGAAAATTTGCACAATTTTCACCATATACAAAACGGTTTAGTAGCAAAAAAATCGAAAAAAATATCCTTACTTCGTGGGGTGTCTCACTAGGTAAAATATGTACATCTACGGCCGATTTTGGTAGTCAACTGCCAGCGACTGCCGCCGATAACGGTACTGATTGCTGATGATTGCCACTGATTGTCGATGACAGCTACTGATTGCTGATGACTGCCACTGATTGCTGATGTCTGGCACTGACTGCCAGATACTGCAAGGAATTGCAGTGAGTCTTAGCAGGACGATAGACTGCATATGTACTTCACCTAGACTCGCTTATTTATTTATCAAAAAAAAAAACATCATACACTACAGAATACAACATTCTAAATGGTATGGAATATAATAAAAGGTGTCTAAACTCTAAACTAGCACTTAAACATGAGCAAAACCTGAACAAAACTACAAAATTACAAAATACAAAACAATACTAAATACAATCGAAAAACGTACTAACTACAAGCCAAAAAAGAGTAAGAATCACATAAAAATAATCGTTCTCTTAATTTTTGGTAACGAGTCGTTAAAAATATCACAGACGGAATAAAAGCGGTTATAGTTCAATAGCATTCTACTGGCAAAAGCAGTTTGACCATAGTTAGTTCGATGTTGTCCTTCTTGAACAAGCAGTGGCAGACTCGTGCGTCTCGAGGGGACTCTCAGATATACCATGCCTAATAAGGAGTCGCAGTCGATCATGTTGCACACTTGCACAGCTTGTACAGAAAAAGAAACATGGATCATGGATTCCCTTCTCTTGTGATCGAGACTTTTTATACCACAAAACATCAGTCTTGTTTCGTAAGTGAGACCGTCGGAAGGAAATGATGCTTATATGACAGGTACCTTGTAAATTTATTCTGGACTTTCTCCAGTCTGCTTATGTGGATCATGTATTTGGGAGTCCAGATGATTGAGGAGTATTCCAATATACTGCGCACAAGTGAGTTATACGGACAGTTTATAGTACTTTAAATATATCATATGCCTGGAATTTCTTTTTATGAAACCAAGCGTTTTGAGGCCCTTGATCGCAATATTTTCAATGTGTAAATTAAAACTTAGGTCTGTCTGGAAAATCACTTCCAAATCGTTGATTGAGTCGACTGCCGTGATGGGTTGATTGTTTATTGTATAGATGTGAACGATTGGATTTTTACACTTATAGAAACTAATGGATTTGCATTTGGGAATATTGCATTTTAAGTGATTAATAGAACACAAAGATACAAATCGGTCAAGGTCTTCCTGTCGTGATGCACTGATATGCGATTATAGAATTTTAGATCATCCGCGTATAACAAGACGTGACAGGAGGAGAAGCAGGAAGAGACATCATTGATAAAGAGCAGAAATAGGACAGGCCCTATGTGAGACCCTTGTGGGACGCCAGAAGTCACCATAACTTCACCAGACAGTGAACCCCCAACTTCTACCCGCTGACAACGATCGCTAAGGTAAGATTGAATCCAGCAAAGATAGCTTCCACTTATTCCGATTTCAGATAATTTCTTAAGAAGTAGCAGATGGTGAACGCTGTCAAAGGCCTTAGATAAATCAGTGTAAACTGAATTCACCTGATGTCCCTATTCAACGGAGGTAACCAAAGAGCTCTGGTAAACGGTAAGGTTAGTTGCGGTGGAACGTCCCCGGTAAAAGCCATGTTGGGCGGGGTTAATGTATCTCTTGTGTAAGTGTTAAAGATATAGGATGGAAATACCACGATAGTTCTCAACGTCACACTTATCTCCGGACTTGAAAATAGGCAAAAGGTTGGAAATTTTCCAAGCTTCCGGAAAAATGCCGTTGTCAAAAGAACGTTGAAAAAGTTTCCGAAGCGGTAAAGTCAAAGACGAGACACAGTTCTTTAATACGATGGCTGGGATACCATCGGGGCCCTCTCTCTTTGATGTGTCGAGCTGCCTTAATTTTCCAGATATTTCTTCAGTGCTAAATTCATGTGTAGACAGAACACTCGCAAAGCCCACTGGATCCGACCTGTCCAAATTCAAGTCAGATACACTCGTATAGGTTGACTGGAAGTGCGATGCGAAAGCCTCCGCAATATCTTTGGAACTGCCAAGTAATTCACCGTTGAATTTCATTCGAGCCGGAAGATTTAAATCCTTTTTAAGGTTATTGATAAATGACCAAAAGTGCTTAATGTTTGCAGGAATTAAATGCTCAGTGTTGGTAACATAGAGTAATTAAGACATATCGGTCATGGCTCTAACTTCTCGTCGGACGTTTGAGTACCCTTCGTAATCCGACGGGAGTCGGGTTTTTGTATACTTCTTGTAAAGCTCATTTTTAAGGGCAATGGATTTATGGAGTTCGCTGCTGAACCAGTTTGGGTATTTGTCAGTTGTTATGGTTTTCTCAGGAACGAATTGATCAATTCCCTCAAACAGGATATCGTAAAAGTGACATAACAGTGTCGATATTTCCCATTTTGAAAGTGAAACTCCAGTCAGTGGTATTAAGGTATTGATTCAGACTGAGGCAATCTGCGTGCTGAAATTGATGGACAGTTATTGCGTTGTTGTAGACTAGTCTCTTGATATGCTGAAGGTTTAAAATCGTTTCAATAGGTGGGTGATGAATGTCGATTGGTAAAAGCGGAAGCGTGCTGCCGGTCACGACGCACACAGGCGAAAAATCGATAAAAGTTGGCACAAACCTAATTAACGATATTTTTGGCATATATTTGCTTGATATTATTAAAATTATTAAAAAATGAATCCTTTATTAGAAATTTTGCATTATTTACTCAAGAAGTAATTTTCGTCACTACATTTGACTATTTATTTACATCCAGATGTATTATACAATAAAGTAAAGCAAATTTTATACGTTTTAATCATATTTATTGAAAATTTTCTTCTAACAAACTTATTTCAACATCAGATAATGACATGTTTCTTGGGGAGTACTTTTCTTAGTCCAGAAATGTATGGATCTGATGAGATCATCGGTCTATGGAAAGTGTCTTCCATGGCCATTTGTCTTGAAAATTTTCTTGACAATTGTTCCATGTATTTTCTAACATCTTTATTGCGACTTTTCTGGGCATCTTCACCTAGAAGTCCTATTCCTATTCCCATGTTATCGACAATTAAGGACCCGTGAATTAAAATTTTATGCAGGGTAGTAGACATGTTGAACCACGGGTAATTAATTATAAAAGTTGATGCTGTTTCACAGCAAAACTTTTTAAAATTTTCAGTTTTTAATTTATAACGACACGAAATAACTTTCAGTATCGTGTGAAAGCGATTTATTAGGTTTAGGTTTACAACTGTTATTTGCGAAACTTCTTCTGCGTGCTGAAAGAATGCACGCGCTGTATTTCCATCCTTTGACGTGCCTCCCCCTTGTCTGGATTTGTCTACATGAAGTCCCAGTTTTTCCTAGAATTCTTTTTGTATTCTTCCTTTTTCGGAGGCAACAAGATCCTTATCTTCTTTACGTCTCGCTTGCCACTTTGCAATTTATATGCCAGATGCAAGATGCATTCTGTACATGGGATCCAGGCATGTAGCGAGGAAATGCCATATTCTAAGTTTTCGTTATTTATAGGCTTATTTAAACAAAAGTTTAATCTGTTGAAATCTTTTGAAGTAATGCCACAGAGGTAACAACACATCGCAGAGCTCGTGTCGGTCAGGGCATTTATCGTTTTTCCATCAAGCATTGTCAATTTTAAATGGTGTTTTACACACCGTTCTTTAGTTTTAGTCGGCAAAAGGTTTGAAATGTGGAGTTGTAAATCTGCAGCTTCTAGTTTTGATAATTCAACAGACTCGTGAGCCATCTGAAAATTTTGCATTTGAATGTCTGTCAGAGATGAAATTACTTCCCTCAGTAAGAGTAATAATCTTTGAGTCGTATGATCCAGAAGGTTTTGCAGGGGTACTTCAACTTTTGTTTCTGTACATGGAATGCCAATGGGGTAGCATTTTTTTTTCTGTCGTTATGGCCTCATAATTGGGATAAAGATTACAGTGCACTTCCCATGCAGAGCTTCGTAATGTATTATATTGATACTTGGTAAGATTACCTTCAATAACCAAAGATAAAGCTTTGTCTGAAGAAAAGGTTGCGTGTGATTCTGTAACTGTTCTTGGTTGATCCGCATAAATATCTCTGATCAATTTGGATTTTGGTATTTCACCACACGCACGATATTTCATTTGTACAGCAAAAGCCAATTCTGCAGGAGTCAATTGCTTTCGCACCTCTTCGGTTTCTTTTCGTTTGGTACCTTCGGAGCAATGTTCAAAGTCCTTGTTGGGACGACCACCCGATCCACTGCTCCGTTTTCCCTTAATGCTCTGGACAGGAAATAAAACGTTGGCGTTAAACCAATCTTTGTTCGCGTTTATACAGCGTTCAAACTTTCTCTGGGATTTGTCAAGCTTATCTTTGTAAATGTTAATCAATTTACCTAAACTGCTCTTTACATTACTTGAAAGCTCTGTCACTTTCAGATCATTTTGTACTTTTTGAACCAAGTACATCATTTTATCGGTGTCCTTTTTTGAGGTACACTCTCGATAATATCCCACAAGAGTCCTTCTGCTAATATATACGTCATTACTGGTTGAACCTAAAAATAAGAATTAAGTTTTTGAATAAGACACACACAAGAATGCTCACCTTTTCGCACAAAAACGCATTTTTTGTTCAGGTCGCGTTCGGTCGCATCTCATTATTTTTATCAATTAATTGATTACCAATGCATTTAATAAACGTAATTTTAGAGCTGGAAGTGGCAGGATTTTGAACTTTTACTCTATGAGAACATTAGTTTACTCAAAAATTGCGGTTACTTTGTTGAAAATAGTTATAGGAAAAATTCATAAAATTATTTAAGAATGCTTTGAAGACGAACATTTCTTACCTTCAGGTATAGAATCCATCGTTGAACTATGAAGAATTAAACAGAGTTATTAAATATTGCACTGGAACGAAACAAAACAAATACGCCGTTTAACAGGTCAAACTTTGTACTGACATGGCGCGTCGTCGTTTATATGTCTTAAAGAGGAGGAGTGCAAGCGCCCGTAGCTAGGGCTGGGTGGGGCCGTGATTTACGAAGTGACTTGCAACAAATTTTTTTTCATAGTTTATGCCAACTTTTATCGATTTTTCGCCTGTATGCGACGGTCTGATTGAAATCGTCAGCAAAAATCAAGTCAAGCATTTTTCCAAAGACGTTATGCATCGGGTTGATTTGCTGAAACTCTAGAAAGTACATGGTGTCGACTATGCTTTCGGCCGTCTGGCAGTTAACCTCGGTAGGTACCAATGTGTCGCCTTCATATATCAATTTAATTTGTGGTAAATTGAAGTCCCGATATATCATGAATTTATGATTTGTGAACTTGTTGCGTAAATCCTCGCAAGTACCAGAGAAGGATCTGTAAACTCCCACTGGTGAGTTAGGTGTTATATATACACACCCAATCACCAATTTAGTATTAAGGAGAAGGCAAGTTCAGAAATTCTGCAAATACTTCTGCCTTTGATCCAGCCAAAGACGGATTTCAATTCTGAATTATGGCGAGAAAATGATTTTAAATATGCATCAGCCAATTGGATTAAAGAATTAAAATCTGGCTGCGGAATTCCACAGAAGTGAACAGCCAGCTTTAGACTAAGTATATTTTTGTAAATTTAAGAATAAATGAAATACCGAGTGAAATACAGAGAATGGAGCCGAATAGCTATCTTTTGGATCAAAATCAGAATCAATTAAGTGTCGAAGGAGATGCCGCTCCCCCGATATTTGAACAGTACTCTAGGTTAGGTCTTATTTGGAAAACATAAAGAGTATGTAAGTTCGAGGGAGAGAACTACATTCTGGCTCAAAAGAGAAAATCAAGCTAGTAATGTGTTTGTGCCAGCTGAGATCATGTTCGAAAGCGATGCCAACAAGTTCGAACGTTTCATTGCTCTGGGCTCGGCCATTCGTGTGGATGGGGTTAGTGCTGCGGGATTTTTTGCTTGTCAGGGAGCAAGACTAGGTTTTGGAGGCGTTGAACTGAACAGGTTCTTGGCACCTGACTCTAAAATTAATTGAAGATCTTGGGAAAGGAGAAGGTGCATAGATCTGCATCTATTATGTAACTCAAGAGCTATTCTAGAAACATGAATTGATGGATATGAATGAAGGTTAGCTTATACAGACAAACATGAACCTGAGTAAACTTGAGTAAACCCTGGCAAAACAATGAAAGACCACAAAATATTACTGTATGTGTCATGGACAAAATGATCAATTGGTCATTATTCATAATGTCTGGATAATTTTAAAATGCCCAAAATGATGTGATAATATGATAAATATTATTGAAATCTCGTTCGTTAAAAGTAAGTACATCATGAACAAATACACCATATATGTATGTACATTGTACATAGATGATCAAGCAGAACATTTTATTTGTTTATATTTTGATTTTATCCTAATCAAGTCAGATCGATTCAGATTAAAAGGATGAATCATTCGTCCTGTATTTATTTATTTCAGGTACAAATTTTTCAAATAGATCCTCGAATAACTCGTTATATGAGTCGTCAAAATCTTCAGTATTTGTATGCCTTCTTACAGAATAATCATTTGTGTCACTCGAGGTGTTACAACTTTCACTTTCTATTTCTGTAACCATTCGTTTTGGTTTGCCTTTTCAGTGTTGAATTTTAGTCGGAGCCATTCTGGTATTCTTCTCAGTGTTATTACTTTTTTTGAGCTTTTTTTTCATTTCTCTGAGCCTAAGCAATCAGTCGCTTGATAATCGACCACATTGTCCAGAAAAAAAAAACAGCATAAAGAAGATTTTCTCACACTGCATATTTTGTTGTTATTGAGTACTACCTTCAAGTATGGAGTTTTATTTGCGTTGTCACTAGAGTAATCTCTCAATTTTAGGTTATCAAAAGTACTGAAAATTTGTAAAATTTCTGTATCCGAGATATATGTCTTTTTTCGGGCAAATTTTGTATCAAATGGTCATCTAGATCCGACGCTACATCTAGTAATATGTCGTTTCCGCGGTCGACGGTTTTGTTGCTATCAGTTACAGAAAATGACACTGGTATGGTACTTACCTAAAGGCACTCTATTTTCGGTTCCGTTTAAAACCATTCCTATGTTAGTAGCATCATTAAATGCCTCATCTTTTGCCTTTTCGAGGATATTTTTTATTTCCTCTATACTTGGTATGGCTGATACTAGCTCTTTGAATGTAGGAATATTTTGTTTTATTAGCAATTAGCATTTCAAATTCCATTTCATTTCCAAGTTTTTCCAAATAGTTTGGAAGTTGAATTTTACATACATTTTATAAAAATAAAAATATATGTTGCTCCTCGATATTCTGTGGTTGGTTTTCGGGCTGATAGATAGATAGATAGATAAGAACTAGTTCCATGATTTCAAAACAGGATAGAACTTCCCAGAAAATAAAATATATCAATACAAAGAAATAATATAGGTATATGAATAACATTTCAGTTTCATAAATACAAAAAATTTTAAAAATATAAAACATGGATAGCATCTGTCGACAAACAAACATAAAATGTAAGATGTCTGACCCAACCTCTTATAAATAAAAAGAAATAAAATATCCCAGTCGGATTTCAATGAGAAAATATCACAAATTGGTCATTCAGGAACTCTTGAAGTGAATAATAT
This sequence comes from Philopedon plagiatum, assembly GCA_963971165.1. Classification (NCBI taxonomy): domain Eukaryota; kingdom Metazoa; phylum Arthropoda; class Insecta; order Coleoptera; family Curculionidae; genus Philopedon; species Philopedon plagiatum. Next base: position 25,250,268 of record OZ020193.1, on the reverse strand, counting down.
GCCTTCAAAATTAGCACATTTTTCAGTCTTATTTTCAACTGGTTGGTGGATAGAGGGCGTTGATCATTTGATAGTTTATTCCATATTTTTTTTAATAGAGAATACTACATTTCTTTGAATGTAGGAATATTTTGTTTTATTAGCAATTAGATTTTTTTTTCTTGTGTTATAATTATGAGTTAATAAACTGTTTTGAAATAAATCAGGATTTTTCTTTATAAACATGACTGGTTCTTAAATATATAAGCTGCAGACCGTTAATATTTTTTGCTCCACAAATACATTTCTGCAGCTATCCCGTGGTCCAAGACCGAAAATACCTCTAAGACACCTCTTTTGAAGAATAAACTCTTTTGCTTTAAAAAATAAACTTCTGACCTTCTGTGGAGAGTCAAGAGTAATTCTTATTGGCCTTCTCTTGTTTGTTTCCAAATTCTGGTTAATTTTTTATAGTTAGTTTTACCTTCAGGACATAAGGTCTGAATAATTTCGTCAATCTGTTGTGCATCTGTTGAACTGCTATCATCCGAGGTCGCTTCTCGGCAACCAAAAACCATCAAGTTCATCCTGCGCGCGCGCTCTCTCTCTCTCTCTCTCTCTCTCTCTCTCTCTCTCTCTCTCTCTCTCTCTCTCTCTCTCTCTCTCTCTCTCTCTCTCTCTCTCTCTCTCTCTCTCTCTCTCTCTCTCTCTCTCTCTCTCTCTCTCTCTCTCTCTCTCTCGCTCTCGCTCTCGCTCTCGCTCTCGCTCTCGCTCTCGCTCTCGCTCTCGCTCTCGCTCTCGCTCTCGCTCTCGCTCTCGCTCTCGCTCTCGCTCTCGCTCTCGCTCTCGCTCTCGCTCTCGCTCTCGCTCTCGCTCTCGCTCTCGCTCTCGCTCGCTTGGTTTTCAGAAACAGGACGCCGAATGGAACCTGTCTATCTGTCTACCTGTCTATACAGACAGCTTCCCCGATATTTCCTTCACTTTTTTATAATTGTTCCTGTCGCTATTTCTTTACCTTTTCATATTCCTAGGAGTTAGAGGTTTCACGCAGGTGCTATTGCGGTCTCCGCGGTGATGTTGATTGTTGCCCGGAAAACTCTGGATCTCCTGACAAAAAAACTCAAATGTGCTAGCAGGTTCCTGGTCTGAACTCTTTGTGTTTTTTTCAACTTCCAAGTTTGCCACCTAATAACTTTGTTATGTGATATTGACGAGTGCTAATAAGCACAAAACACGTGTCTAGCACTACCTTACAGACAGCTTCCCCGATATTTCCTTCACTTTTTTTTATAATTATTGTTCCTATCGCTATTTCTTTACCTATATATATACAGTATGTCCACGGATAGAGGTCACAAGAGGACAAGTCGACAAAAAATTTCATTGTTCGAAAAAAAATCATTTTTGGTTAGCTTCTGCTTCTTAAAAAAATTCGGTCTACGAAGAAAATGCTCGACATTTTTATACATGGTGCTCAAAAAATACAAAAATAATAAATTGTGTGAAGAGTAAACCACCTTTATTTTTCATGCTAGAGCAAAATGATAAAGACAAAAAATATTTCAAATTCAAGTCAAAATTTATATTCAAAATATCAGCTGAATATTTTACTTTTTATTTTTGTTATAATTTTATCAAATATTACTGTACCTACGTTTTCTAGGTATTTTTTGCCTTATCCACCTCATCTCACTATCTTTTACGACAAATGTCAGAAAATTTAAAATTTTTGCAACAAAATTTTAAATTTTCTGACATTCGTCGTCCACGGACAGAGGTCACAAGAGGACAAATCGACCAAAAATTTCATTGTTCAAAAAAAAAAAAACATTTTGGTAAGCTTCTGCTTCTTAGAAAAATACGATTTACGAAGAAAGTGTCTTGACTTTTTTATACAGGGTGCTCAAAAAATACAAAAATAATAAATCATGTCAAAAGTAAACTATCTTTATTTCTCAATTAGTAAGTATAAGATTGATTAATTTTAATATACCTTTTACAATGAACAAAAATACTATTTATTCGAACACTCCTCCCCCGTATTCCACACATTTTTCAAACTGCCGCCTGATGTGATCATAACTTCTTCTTATTTCCTCAAGCGAAATCATTTGCACCGACTCTAAAATTCTCTGTTTTAAAATGTCGACATTATTTTCAATGGGTTGCTGAAACGTTAGTTGCTCTAAGCGGCCCCAGAGATACGCATCTGAAAGCGTGAGGTCGGGACCCCTTGGAGGCCACAAAACTGGACCGTTTCGGCCAATCCATCTATCTCCGAATTCATTGTTAAGCCACTCTGTCACTTCTTGTGCACAATGCGCCGGACAGCCGTCTTGCTGGAAGTACATTTGCCGTCGGTACTGTAATGGCAGCTGATCCAGCTTTTCTGATAGAAAAGTTTCTAAAATTTCCATATACGAATTTCGATTGCACGTGTTCTCAAAAAAATATGGCCCAATTATTCCATCATAAAAAATGCCACACCACACATTTACTTTTTTAAAGTATTGGCTTCGTGCTGGAATATTTACTTCACTCCAGTATCGTACATGTTGTGAAGCGACCGTACCATTTGTAGAGAAGGTCGATTCGTCGGAAAATAAAATAAGTTTATGAAAGTGGTTATTTTCATTTAAAATTTTGTCCCCAACCCATAAACAAAAATCCAGTCGTTTTGCTGGATCTCCCTCTTCTAAAGCTTGATTAAAATGTGGCTTGAAGGTTTTAATTTGTTTGTCTTTTAAGATTTTTTGAATTTGACTTTTTTGGACAACCTGCAAATTTTGAGCTCGTTTTCTCAATGACAATATGGACATTTCAACGACAGACTGCATAACCAAAACGGTAACCGCATCGTTTTCATCAAATAATTTCTTCGTTTTTTTTTAAATTCTGCACCGACCCAGTGTTTCTAAATTTCTTTATCAATCGCCGAATTCCATTTGTTGAAACATACACTCCCGGAAACTTTTCAAAAAATTGTTCTTGCAGATAAGTATAAGATTTTTCACCGCTTCCATAACATTGAACCAAAAAAATTTTTTGTTCGACAGTTAGCATCTCAAAATTTTTAAATTTCGGACATTTGTCATAAAAGATAGTGAGATGAGATGAAAAAGGTAAAATTACCTAGAAAACGTAGGTCCTACATCTTTTGATAAAATTATAACACAAAAATAAAAAATTTATTTTGAGCTGATATTTTGAATTTAAATTTGGACTGCAATTTGAATTATTTTTTGTCTTTATCATTTTGCTCTAAAATGAAAAATAAAGGTGGTTTACTCTTCATATAATTTATTATTTTTGTGTTTTTTGAGCACCCTGTATAAAAAAGTCAAAAGCTTTCTTCGTAAATCGTATTTTTCTGAGAAGCAGAAGCTTACCAAAAATGATTTTTTTTCGAACAATGAAATTTTTGGTCGATTTGTCCTCTTGTGACCTCTATCCGTGTACATACTGTATATATATATATATATATATATATATATATATATATATATATATATATATATATATATATATATATATTAAATCTAAATGCAAAGATTATCTTTTTCGCTAGTGCAGCAGAAGAAGGCACATGAAAAAGAAAAATAAGGACTATTTTTTAATTCTGGTCTGGGTGCCCTCCTGCTCATCAAAAAATAGTCCTTATTTTATTTTAATTTTTCATTTTACCATCTTGTTCTGCACTAGCGAAGAAGATAATATTTGCATTTACATTTAATATATTACCTATAGACCGAAGAAATTTTCCATTTTTTACTTTATGTATATAAACTGGTCAACAAAAAAATCGGCAAAAGCGAGTTTTACGCGACTTTTCAAACTGCAATAACTTTTTACAAACTTAACTTTTTGAGAGCGGTTTTTGGATATCGGTAGCCCGTCTTTCCCAGATTAAGCATCAAAAAGTGATTTTGCAATGGAAGCGACATTTTCATGCTATACAGGGTAATTAATAAGTTAATGTAAAACTACTAAAAGTTTAGGTGTGTGCCGTATTGCCAATAAATTTTTTTGGTCGTTTCGATATAGCACGTTGGTAAGCTAATATCAATATCTCCAGACGTGTTCGCCGGAATTTTGATTAATGGTCTTTGGCGGAAAATACAGGAGGAAACAAAAAACGCATAGAAATTTTGGTAGCCTCATTTTTAAAACACTGTAGCTCGAAAATGGATTGATAGACTTTGTTGGAATTCTTAGGTATTGAAAGCCCTTTTCGTGTAGAATTTTACCTTATAAACTGTTTGTTTCAAGGTCAAAATGGTTGCCTGGTAGGTATATAGGGGTGAACTAAAAAGTGAATGAAAAAGATTGTTAAAAATATATTTTTTTTAAATTTGTGCAAATTGAGCAGTATGCGCGTGTTTTCTCCCAGAACTAGGGCGTTTTGTCCAACTTTCAATTAGTTATACAGCGTCTCCAAAAATCATCTTAAGAAATGGAAAACTTTTTTATTTTTGACTTTACGAAAAAAAAAGTTATTTTTCATGAAGAGTTCTGCATCGTGAGAAAATGTCATTTCCATTCAAAAATTTTGATATAAGACATACAGGCTGTCCCAAAAATGTAGCAGTCCTAACCCATGTGAAGCTAAAAAGACACAAAATCGGTATTGAAAGGTAAACTGCTGTAAGTGTACTAGGGGTACCTTTTTTATGCTAGTGAATTTGGTTTGGAACATACAGGAGGTCCCAAAAATAAAATAAATTTTTTATTATCGACTTTACACAAAAAGTATCTTCATAAAAAGTTTTACATTTTGAAGAAAGAGCACAGTTATTCAAAAACTTGATGTACGACGATACAGAGTGGCTCAAAAAGCTGAAAGTCTCAATTTACGCAAAGTTAAAAAGACACCAAATCTTTATTTAAAGGATAAACTCTATGGAAAAGGACGAAGGTTACGTGGAGGTTTAAATTTATTTAGGTATCTAGCCATGTTTAATATGTTATTTTTTAACCTAATATTTCATTTGGTATGTATTAAGATTGTTTTAAATAAAAATAAATCTTCAATCACTATGTGCGTCTCATTCTAAGTTTAAGTACTTAATTAGTAAACTTATACAAGTACCATAGCGATAAATTGAAATTTACCTTACCCTTGTTTTAAAACCATTACAGAGTTTTGAATTTCTTAGCCTAGATCAAATTTTTGAATAACCATGTTCTTTTTTCACAATGTAAAATTTTTTTATAAGGATACACTTTTTTGTAAAGTCGATATGTTTTAAACTTAATTTACTAACATAAAAACGGTACCCCTAGTACACTTAAAGTGGCCGTTTACCTTTAAATAACGATTTTGTATCTTTTTAGCTCCACATGGATTAGGACTTCTACATTTTCGGCACAGCCTGTATGTCTTACATCAAATTTTTGAATGCAAATGCTATTTTCTCACGATGCAGAACTTTTTATGAAGAATAACTTTTTTCCGTAGTCAAAAATAAAATAGTTTACCATTTGTTAAGGTAGTTTCTGGACACGCTGTATAAATAATCGAAAGTTGGACAAAACGCCCTAGTTCTAGTAGAAAATAAGCGCATACGGCTCAATTTGCACAAAATAATAAAAATATTTATTTTTAACAATACTTTTCATTAACTTTTTAGTTCACCCCTATATACCAGGCAAACATTTTGACCTGGAAAGAAATAGTTTATAAGGTAAAATTCTACACGAAAAGGGCTTTCAATACTTAAGAAGCCCAATAAGGTCTATCAATCCGTTTTCGAGCTATAGCGTTTTGAAAATGATGTTACCAAAATTTGTGTGCGTTTTTTGTTTCCTCCTGTATTTTCCGCCAAAGACCATTAATTAAAATTCCGGCAAATACGTCTGGAGATACTGATATCAGCTTACTAACGTGCTATATCAGAATGACCAAAAAAATTTATTGGCAATATGGCACACACCTAAACATTTAGTAGCTTTACATTAACTTATTAATCACCCAGTATAGTACGAAAATGTCGCTTCCATTGCAAAATCACTTTTTGACGCTTAATCTGGGAAAGACGTGCTACCGACATCCGAAAACCGCTCTCAAAAAAGTTAAGTTTTTAAAAAGTTATTGCAGTTTGAAAAGTCGAGTAAAAATGGCTTTTGCCGATTTTTTTGTTGACCAGTTTATTATATATATATATATATATATATATATATATATATATATATATATATATATATATATATATATATATATAAATCATTTTCATAACACCCTGTATATAAATCGGAAATTTGTATTAAAATAGTTCTTGTTTCTTCTAGGATTATAAAACAGTAGCAGGATTAAAAAAGGAAGCTCTGCAGGATCCATTTAGTACTTTGGAGAAAATACAAAGTGGCTGTGATTTGGGCGTTCCACCAATTTTCGAGTTGCCAAAGGTTGTCATATAAATATGTACCAATTTCTGTCATAAAATGCTGATCAGGTTACTTTTCTTCTACAAGTTAAAGCAAAATGAGTTATTCTATTAATGAGAGAAAAAATGTTAAAATTATATTTAAACAATAATGTTAGAGCGGCTCAGCGACAATATAAAGAAAGTATTGAAGAGGGACAAAGAACTCCATCATTAAACACCATAATAAAAACTGGAAGACTAGAAGAAAGAGGAATTATGGGCAATGAAAAAAGAAGAGAAAGAAATGAAGAAAGGGACCCAGCGATTTTCTTATATTTTCAAGAGAATCCAAAAAAATCAATTCCCGATTGTGTGCGGTATATCAGATATGGAAGAAGAGATAAAATGTTGACTTGTGGAACAGTTCAAAGAACCTTTAGGTATTTTACGTATAGACCATATAAAATTATACCAGGTCAGAAGCTTAGTGCCGATCAAAAAGAATGGAGATATACTTTTGTCACAAATATTAACGAAAGAATGCGGCAAGATCCTAATTTACTTCATACTTTCGTTTGGACAGACCTTTCTCAACTGCGGGAATGTTTAATAGACGAAATGTTCATGTTTGGTCGGATGAAAATCCCTCTACCGTTTGCTTGGGTTTCAGGGGCGTAATTCAATCAACGTGTGGTGTGGAATATTACAAAATAAAATTCTAAGACCATTGTTTTTTCGGAGAGCATTAACTGGCCAGCGCTATCTTAATTTTTTAGAAAATGGAATCGAAGATATTCTCGACGAATTTCCACTTGAAGAACGTCGACGTATTATATGGCAACAGGGCCCTCCTGCCTCCCCATAATATAATTATTGAGGTTTGCAATTTTTTAAACTAGTATAACGAATGGATCGGTAGATGGAGCGTTGCCTCACACCTTTAGATACATTTCTTTGGAGCCATTTGAAAAATATAGACAGCAATCATAAAGACAATATTGAAGAAATTCAAAGAAAGGTGAGAAATGAAGTAAGAAATCTGAACGAAAATGATGCTGAAAGTATTATAAACACACTGCAGAGGCAGAGAAGAATGTATAAAAAGTGCGAAGAATTAAATGGCGGACATGTTGAAAATTTCTTTTGATATTTATTCGCCAATACTAACATTTATCTGTTTATGTTATAATTCATTTGTTATTGTTTATAATCGCTGTTTATTGTTTTGAAATATTAAGAACTAATAAAAATCAACATTTGTTGTTTAATAGAATAACTCATTTAGCATAAAAATAAAATTATAAATTTACGGTGACAAAAGTATTATTGTCAACCTTGACATTAACTTTGACTTACTTACAAAGGAAATTTAAAAAGGTAGCAGGTATTTTGTTCGCAACCTGGATAGTTACGTTTAAAGTATATTTATGCGAAATAATTTTTAATTTGAAATATTTCAAAAACGATTGAAAACCCGCATAGGATATGTTATACAAAATATGTCTGTCTAGAACTTCTAGAATCCAAAAATATGATAAAAATTATACCATCCAGTTTAAAATAAACGAGAAAATCCATGTTTTATACTATATTTTTTTATTCGATGTTCAATTGTTTTGCTCATAAGATATATGAATGATCCATAAAAATAACAAGCATTTTCATATTGAACATTTTTCCCTTCTTTAAAAATTAAAAAGGTTTAAGGCCTGTTCACTTTTATTTGGATATCCCTGTACTTTTATTTTGGGTTCACTTAGTTTGTACCTTTTTAGATTCCAATCATTGACTTTCATAAATACAATGTAAAGGTACCCGACAGTGAACTGAGGGATATATATCGTGAAGGAGTTCAAAAACCTGAAGAAAAACTACAAATAAGGAATCCTAATAATAACAGGTAATCTTTAGAATATCAAAACTTTGACGCAGGTACTTCGAAAAAAGTAGAAAATCCTAACAAATGCTTCGTCCATTTTTTTAAGAATCGGCTTGAGAGAATTACACTAATAGGGGGCTGTTCATATAATCCAAATAAACCTGAAATATTTTTGAATTTTTTTGTATTCTCTACATAAATTAAATATTTATAGCGATTATTTTTATCCATTTATTAACAAAAGAAAAAGATATTCTACTACAAATTTTCATACAAAATTCTAAACGTACAAAACGTGATACTGTTGGTTGTGACGTCACATGCCATGTAAATAAGTCTTATAATAGCTAGTACATGGTGAATTCCAGTGTTAATTTATTTTCTTGATTATTTCCCTGAGGTTAGGAGATTTCGTGGATAAGAAACATTATATTTGAATAAAAGGAATGATTAACTGTGACTGGAACTACACGATAACATCCAAATAATAATGATATATATCATAGATCACCTCTGGGCGATATAAATATCTACTTAAGTAGGTTGGGCGCAGTGCTGGAATGCCGTGGATTCGGGCATGGGTATAATTATAACGTGACTTCAGTGTACACTTTTACTCAAACACATTGGAGGCACAGATAATCTGAAGTCTGCTCGAGTCTTATGGGCTGTCCAAAATAGTGTCCCTTTCAACCAGAAATGAGACATGTTTGGACAATATCTTTACAAACCTGATCGCGAAATTTCATCATAAAATAGTTGATCCATCTGCCCTATCATCGAATCCGTCGATGAAAATAATACTCGAATAACATAGACCATGGTACTGGAATAACATAGAGTATTGAAAAGCGGAATTGAGCGATAAAGAAACGTAAGTTGAAAATGCACCTACCAACTACGTTCTTTGACAGTGGACTGTATTTGCCGGTTCGGAATCGTTCTTAGCGGCACACTATTGAATTTGTTGTGGATTATGTTACCAGCGGGATAGTAAACATTCCAAACTGAATTTTAGCGAAGAGAACAATTATAAAAAATGCGTTGCGTTTTTTCCTTAATACCAGGTTCTTGATAAAAGTAAGTGTCAATGTCACCCAGTTTCCGCGGTAACCTGATTACAGCTTTTTTCTACTGTCAGCTTCAGCCGCCTGCGACGTTATGGTACAAATTCAACTTATAGCGCGGTAAAAGAGATATTTAAAACGCGAAGTAAGAATAAGGATATCTTCTTATAATAGAAGTGATTAAGACTAAACAGCAATTATACCCTAAATATAATAAAATGTTATCCGTTTAACGAATAACAAAAATAAAGAGACATTCCATGCAAATAAATCTAAGAAAAATGAGCGAATCGTAAACACCAATAATTGACGAAGAACTCTCTAATCTATATAGAATCGTTAGTAACACGGACTGGGTTTTTATTGATAACAAAAAAAAAATTTCCAGAGACACGTTCGAAGTTTTTATAAATTCAATTAGAGATGCTTGTGACATTTCTTTTCCAGTTAAGACTAAAATGACAAGTAAAAGTAAGGACAAATAAGGTTCACTAGTTTACTGACGAGCTCAGGGAAATGAGGGAAACTCTAAAATTCCCAACCAGCTTAAAAAAAAGCACACAGTCTTAGTGACAAACGATATGATAAAATCTTTTCGCAAAGAATTTAAATCAGAAAAAGAAAATAGCAAAACAGCAAGTAAATAATCGTCACATTCCACAGTCGAAAAATAAAAACAAACCGATCAGAAATAATGCTAACTCCAATAATATTAACGCTAATTATTTTAACGATTACTTTTCACAAATAGCCAACAATATAGTAAGAAACGTTTCAATATCAAACTCTGATACTCGGAGTTATTTTGACACTCTAAGCATGAACACGGTAAATTTAACTTTGTTTTAAAGAAGCCACTGTTAATCTAAGAGATATAATAAGCAACCTCAGCAATAGTCCAAGTAAAGACTGTTTCGAAATCAATGTAAAAATAGTCATGACAATTAAGGATTGTATAATTTACCCCTTAACAAAAATTATCAATAACTGTATCAATGCCAGCATTTTTCCAGACTCTTTGAAGATGGCACGTGTAGTACCCATCTTTAAAAAGGGAGATCCTGACGAAGTGGCCAGTTACAGACAAATTTCAGTGGTTCCCATGTTTAGTAACGTCTTTGAATCGATCTTTAAAAAACAAATGTTTCAGTATTTAGTGCATCATGGATTGTTTAGCCCGTGTCAGTTTGGATTCAGGAGTAACATATTAACAACAGCAGCAATAAGTTACCTTACTGCAAACGTACAGGAAAGCTTAAAAACACAGTATGAAAGAGCTTCCTTTTTTGATTTGACCAAGGCCTTCGACTGCATGTCTCACGGCCTGCTGGTACAGAAGCTACATAATTACAAATTGAAAACCAACAGTATGTACTTAATAAAGTCGTACCTAACAAACCGCTCTCAGTATGTGGTTTACGGCGGAGCAAGGTGGGACCGGGGACGCGTGACCTGCGGAGTGCCGCAGGGCTCCGTGCTTGGCCCGATATTGTTCCTGCTGTACATGTATGCACCGCGGGCACCGACACGGGCATAATTCTGTTTGCGAATGATACCACTGCTCTGATGAGAGCGGACTGTTAGACTTAGACAGTTCTGGACCGGCGGACCGTGGAAGCACAGTCGGAGATAGAACAGTGGTTTCTAACGAATAAGATAAGTATAAACGAAACCAAAACCAAAACTCTCAATTTTTCTTTGAGATCTATCGAAGAAGTGAACCATTGAGGCGACCGTCTCTAGCCAAATATCCCAACGTTCCACAGTTAAAACATTCCCCAGCCCTGTTTGTATTAATATCAAGTCTAGGCCGCTTAACTTTTGGTTCTTCTCGTGGGCTCTGATAATTTTCGAGAGGGGCGATAAATACTGCATATAGTTCATCCGCCGTTGAACATTGAAACGCCCTAGCGTTGACCTAGAGCTCTAATGGCAACCCTTTAATAAGGCAAGAAATTCCATCTCCATTGTCTAATCTGCATTGCTATATAAGGGCTAATTTATCTTGGTAATAATGCATCATCGTCTCACTCTTCCAACACAGTAGCGTAATCTGTGCATCTGGGAAATGTGCGCGCCAATGCAGTTTTCCACTCACTCCATGATTTTCTATAATCGTCCAGCCGGTTAAACCAATTTCGCGCAGATCCTCGTAGTTTTTGCTGCATGAATGCAGTTTTCTGATAGTCACTCCAACTATGAAAGTCTCCTAATTGATCGATTTTTTGTATCCACCCTGTAATTGTCATTGTTTTATCGTCCCGATCAAACACTGGTACGATATCTCCGGTTACTCTAGAAGTTGAGGGCCCCGCGGATTCACTGTTCAAGTGTTGAGGTGATCGAAATAACAGTTGTCACCAAATATGTAGTCGACAGATTTATTGCAGAAAATATAAAAATATTTTAAACATGTAGTAAATTCTTTATTGCAGAAATAATTTTTGATAACTGAATTGTATGCTGTCATTCTTATAGAGGAGGCAAGTTAGATCCGGAGAGTCGAAATAAGCAAAAAAAATTATGCAATAGACGAAACCAATTGGAATGGGTCCCTAAAGGTGTCCAGATGAACGTCTAAAACTCTTTATAAAAATATTTTGCTAATTTTTTTTATTAACAATTTATAATGGTGATTATACGGCTCGAGTTTTGCATTCTCAAATCTCAGATCATACTGCACAAGAACTGGTCCTCTGCTTGGGTAACGAAACAAAACATTTTACGGAGAAAAGAAGTTTTAGTGAGCGTAATATAAAAAGGTTTAAAAATAGTCTGTTAGCTAGGTACTGGAATATACTGTATAGGTTGGAAAATGCCCGAGTAAACAATCAGTGGAACATTTATGAATGTACTTACAGCTGATCTTAATAAATGCTTTCCAATAAGGAAGTTTCATATTAAGAATTTAGATATATTGTATGTCATATGTAAGGAAATGTACAGTGACAAAAAGAAGGTACAGTGAAATCTCTCTTAGGTGGACACCTTTGGGACTGTCGGAATGTGTCCGCCTAATAGAGGTGTCCGCCCATGAGAAAATTGTAACTAAATGCCAAAGATTCATGTATGTATGTATGTACATGTATGTATACATTTATTGAACATCACACAGAATACCTTACATTAAAATATGTATAGGTGAATTAAATAATAAACAATGTTAGTTAGGATGTACTGAAAAGATGTAATAACGTAGTTTGACGTGTTTGCGTTTTAAATTTGCTACCTAGAAAATGTAATTCCAGATCTGAAAACATTTTCATTGCTGTAGAGTTACCTTTATTCTTTGCAAATTCTTGTAAGTCGTTTACCATACTTCTTCATCAGAGTAGTCAGATATGAGAGTGGTTTCAGCTTGAGCTACATATAATCGATATGAAGGGGGTCACTATCGTCTTCTAATATCAAATTGCTATCACTGTTCATAAACTCGCCTAAATCATTGTTATCAAAGCCTAGGATTTCAGAGCTTTTCCATATCTCACGTAGAGAGGGGTTGGTTGTCTTCTGCTGCAAAATCGTCATTTTCTACAACTCTGTTATGATCAGTTATAATTCCTGCTTTACGAAAGCAATTTTTAATTGTTTCTCCTGTAGCTTTTGCCAGGCAGTTTTTATGAAATAAACAGCTTCTAAAACATTTATTGCTTTAATAAGACCTTGAACAGATTCCATTTTTGATAATAGGATATTGACCAAAATTGTTCTATAAAATGCTTTAAAATTTTTAATGATGCCCTGGTCTAGAGGTTGGACAACTGAGGTACAATTTGGAGGTAAAAAGGCTAGTTGAATGTTTGCCAACCGAATGTTTTTATTAAATTAAAAAATGGTATTACACTTGGCAGACTTTTCTTACTGCTTCTGGTTATTTCTGTCTCTTTCCTTGACCCTTTTTAAATATTTTCGAATGACCTGTTCATATGTTTTCTTATCAGAACCATTTTGTTGCTCCGAGGCAGCTGAGAAACAAGAGCATTTGAATTATAAATGTTAAATCTAATCCTAATAAGTATAAATAAAAAGTTATTTTAAAATACATTTTTAAGATCATTTTGTCAAGTTTTATTTCTAATATTTCACCTTTCTGTCACTGACTACATTTGATAAATGTTTTTATGATAAACCATAAAATGTTAAAACAAATAGGTAGGGGAGGTTGGGGTAACAGCGCAGTAAATATTTTAAAAATCCGTAACTTTTTTTTAACTACTGCTAGAAAAGTAGTATTTCGTCTAGGCACGCGGCAATTGACGTAGAATATGATATTTATATAGACCTTAAAAATTTTGAATAATTTATTGAACTATTTTATTTTAAAGTTTAAAATCAATTTGCGCTATTACCCTTATACGTCGGGGTATTAGCGCAACGCGTTGCGCTATTGCCCCATTTTTAAAATTAAATACTTTTTTTTCTAAGAAGTAAAAAAAACACAAAGAAATACTTTTTGTTGTATTTAAGAAATAATAGCAAAAATGACACAAGTGTTAAAAACAAATAAAAATATAACAATTATTGTCAAAATGTGGTTAAACAAATTAAGCGCTAGGATTAGTTCACCGTCAAATTACCAAAAGAAACCCCAAATGATAGGAAAGATTGTTGTCTTTTAGTTTTTCCATGCAGTTCTGGTTCAGGTAGAATTAGTTTTATATCACATTTCTTAATAACTGCGATATCTAAAGTGTCAGGTAGAACAAAGCGGTTTGAACATTTCTTAGATTTTCGAAAAAACGAAATTTCAAACTCTTCATTATTGTCTATATCAGTTACAATTCTCCCAACATAATAGATCTTTTTTTCCTTTGGCTTCAAATTCAACCAGAACGTAATGAAGTCTTTTTGGGTCTTCATCGAGATCATTAAATTGAAATACTTCATCAAACTCTTCATCTGATGATGACATGATAATCTCATCATCTGAACTATTAATATCATCAACTTTTTCTGCTCTTTTGGCACATTTCTTTTTCTTTAAATTGCGTTTAGGGCTGCTTAACTTCGATTTTTTCGATAAGTTTCTCTTAACTGATACTTTTGCTTCCTTTTTAACTGACTTCTCTTGCTTTTCAACTAACTGTTCCCTCAGAGGAGTTGCGCTTAAGATTTCTGAATGCTTCTTCTTGCTTTTCCTTTGGGTAGTCTGATTTGGACTCTTGGTCGGAAATGTAAATATTTTGTTTTGGGCATCTAACTTAATTTGTGTAGTATCAGGCATAAGTTGCATGCGAGGAGATGTAGGAGGGGTCCTGTTATTTGCCTGCATTACAGCGTCCACCTTTTTGTTAATTGTTGATGGACCAGCTTCTGCATTGATGGAGTCCGCGTCAGCATGTATTATGTCGTTGGGGGGTGTGATACTTTGCTGTACTTCAGTCCCTGCAATTTTATCAACTTTACCAGAAATTGCATCTGCAGCAACAAACTCCTCTTCCGAAAACACACTAGGTTGGTAAGGAAAGATTCCAGCAACCTTAAATCCATTGACACCTTTGTCTACTGTAGATATCTTTTGGTAGGCTATTCCAAACAATTCAGCCATCTCATACACGGTAATTCGTTTACCGGCGTTGGATTTCATCCAATATGCACACTGATTATTAAATTCAGTTTTCAGTGGTCCAAAAAACGTTCTATCCAAGGGTTGTGTCCGATGGGAAGTATGTGGAGGCAGGGATAACATATCGATACCATGTTCCTTAGCTAAGTCAAATACTGGTAAAGCAATGTGGCTTTCATGGTTGTCCAAAATAAGGCAAACCCTATGGTCTTTGGAAGGTCTAACATAATTTACAAAATGTTCCATCCATTTTGTAAATATTGCCACATTACTCCAACCATTTGAACTAGCATGCCCTTTGGATCCTGGTGGAGAACCTTTCATAAGCCTGTCATTCATGTTTTTTCTAGGGAACACAATGAACGGTGAAACGTAATTGCCAGCTGCATTAAAACAGCAAATAATAGTACAAGTATCGCCTCTTTCACCACTGGTTATTTTGCCTATTTGTTTCACACCTTTGGGTGCCAGTATTTTAGATGGTTTATGAACAGTCTGTAAACCAGTTTCGTCAACGTTATAAATATCCATGGCAGAGTAATTATTTTTCTCATACAAGGTAGATAGCTTATCAAAAAACCTGCCAACTTCTACTTTGTTAAAGCCAATAACCCTGTTTAAACTTGTTGCTTCTGGAGATCTTAACGAGATGTCGGGATGTCTTTTCATAAATAACCAATAAAAGTCCCACCCAACAAGTTCTTCTTTTTTTTTTATTTTTAAATCGGCCCTCGACGCCGAACTTTTGGGCATACTGATATGCCAATTGCCGAAATTCTATGATACTCAACCCATAATAACGCTGTGAAAGCTTAATGCAATAGTCAGCCGGTATATTTTCCTGTTCCAAGGTAAAGGCAGTTTTTTTACCAACGACTTTTGGAATCACCTTCGCAGCATTTGAGTTTCTACATCTGTTAAAGACATGATCTTTAATTGTCGTATAAGGTATCCCATACTTTTTACTGGCTTGATTTACATTTAATCGGTTTGATGTCACATCTAGAACATCCTTTTCAAGGTCCTCTATGTGCCATTGTGCTCGAATATTTCGTTTTCTGTATGTGCGCGGCATCTGAAATCAATTTAAAGGTAGGTATATTTTATTCATAAATGTTCGGGGCAATAGCGCATATGCGCTAATACCCCAGTGACAATTTGCGCTATTACCCCACTGGCAATTAATTTTTGATAAGCTCGATTTGAGGTTATGATTTGCGGTATTGATATGGCGATAGTCTAAAAAGTTCAACCAATAGTAGGACTATTGCCAAAATCGGTCAAAATAAATTTAACATAAATACTTACTTTTATGACACAGTTTAAAAGTCCATACACATAAAACTTTTTTCGTAAAATAATCTTTACACTCGATTCACATCGAAACACATGTCACAAAGATAATAGTTTAGTGGTATACTATCCATTTAAATAAGGGTTGCCTAAAATACACCGCGAAGGTGCTGCCATCTATCAAAGATTAGCGGAAAATCAAATCTGCGCTATTTCCCGGACTGCGCTATGACCCCAACCTCCCCTACATTGGATTTATCCGTCTGATTTTTACAGTTAAGTGTGCTTACTTTGTGTAAGACAGTTAATGTTCGTCTCTGAAATATATTTTTTTCTTTGGTCCCATCATATGCATATGTCTTGGCCAAACTATCTAACATTAACTCATGGATGGATCTTTTGACAAATTCATATAGGTTCTTTCCTCCTAGTTTTTTCATATGGGTAACCTAAAAAAATATATTTTAATACAAGAAACTAAACAGAAGCACCCCTCCATATATAATTTAGATACAAAAGATAGCAGACAGTTACAGGTAACAGTTCGCTCAAATGTACAGGTTAAGACAGTTAAAAATAAATGGATATTAAAAAAAACTCACTGCTGCTTGAAAATGATCAGCGTCCTCCAACCAGCTGTTGAACGTCTGCAAATCTGCTTCATCTTTAAATGGAAATTTAAAAATATTGAAACTTAAAATTTCATTTGTGGTTGTCGTTGGCCTTTTTAGAAGACTTTGAATATCTTCACGTATTTGGTACAAATTAGCTTCGATGCCAGTGATTCTGTTGTTTATTTCTGAATTAAACAAATCTAAAAAGTTAAGAATAACACTATATATTGTGTTCCCACTTAAAAATAGTCCGTGAAAAGTTAAGTGTTAAGTGTGTAAAATTAATTTATTTTTTCTTAAGTTTTTGTCCAAATTCTTCGGTAGTCACAAAGAATTTTGTATGCAAATTGTGTATAGAGTACCTAACTTTTTTCACTTATGGAATTTTTGGAAGTTTTCATTAGCTGCTGAACTCGGTAATGTGAGTTAGTTAAAGTTAAGGGCAAATCAAAGAGAGAGGCAGATTGATGAGGCTTTTAATTCTGACGATTCTTGAACAGTATAATAATATGTTATTTAATAATCTTGGGACAGCTACAAAAGTTTCCTTTTGTGCCGCTCTGTAATGACGTTTTTCAATTTTAGGCATTGTTAACAAGAAATGAATAAAATACTTACTTGCCGTCTTATACACAACATACAAATATTAATTTTATAATCGGCCAAAGAAAATAAAAGGGTTAAAACGACTGAAATCAATTTCAAGAAATGACATTACAGTTTGACAAAACTGACAGGCGACTTTGTTCTAAAATTCCTCGTCTTTACACTTGTTTACTCTCTAGGCATGTTCGACATGTAGTCACTTGTTTGACTCAAGACACGTGCTACTTGCATTTAATTTTTGGTGTTAGATCACGCGTCTGTAAAAATTTAGAGTAAAAAGTAATGGACCGCCAGTAAGGGCATTTATGAAAACTGGGATACTTTTGTCCGGTTAAAAAATCCGGCTTACTTTTTATGACCATACCCTTTTATTTTCTTTGATTCTGACTTCGTGTTCGTTGATTCTGACCATATACATGTAAGCATCGAGGTGGAATAACCTCGATGCTTCTGACAAAATGTATCTAACGTAACGCGGTGATACACGTTCGGTGTGCATTCGACAGGCATCAAATGCGTTTTTGGGTCAGGTTGTCTACCATGGTTGTCAATTACAGGCAATTAACTTTAAAAACTATTTCCTATATTTCCAGTGGTGGATACTCCATGGATACTCAAAGGATTCCAGTGATGGATATCCAATGGATGCCTGTAATACGTGCATCCATTGGATATCCATAAATACTCCATGGATATCCTGGAAGGTGTATGGACACTTTGTGGATATTCACTGGAAACTTTGTGCTATCTGGGAAGTCTTTCTTTAGATAGTTTACCACCGACACACTTTTCACGTTTAAATGTTACCCTCTTATTTGGTAAAGCGCGGAAAAACAGTCCTGTTTAGTCCGTGTTGAAGATATCTTTTGGTAAATAGTCTCTTAAAAAAGAGGGCAGTTTATTTTAAAAACTATTCACGTCATCTGGATTGACACTTCCAGTTTCTCCCGATATGGCCTTAAAAACTATGTGATGCCTGTTGCGGAATTTTTTAAGCCATCCGGATGATGCACTAAAATTTCCATATCCCAAACTATCTGTGATCTCCTTTGCCTTAGCTTGATTTAAAGGCCCTGGAAAATTTAAGAAAAGTAGGGATATATTTAACTTCAAAATTATCGAAAATTTACCTGACAACGGGATTCCTTTGTTTCTTGATTTTGTGAACCAATCGTAGCCAAACTTGTCTATTTTCAAACCATTGATTTCTAATATGGATAAGCAAACAATAATCGCGAAAGTGGCAAATTTCTGGCCTCGCGCATGTAAACAAAGCTGATCGGCCATAGGCATGCGCACTGCAGAATTTGTCAGCTGTGATGGTCGATCCCACTCTGATTGTCAAGGAACATAAAAGGGTTTGCTGATTGTTTTCCAGCTGGTTATGCAAACCGTGTAGCAGATGACAACAAGCGAGTTGTGCGCATGCCCCTCGCCGATCTGGCTCGAGAAATATGACCGGTGGTCGTGCGTACAAACACAATATTTCACCCTGCTAACTTAACTTTTGTTTGCGCACGCTGTCAGTTGTACGGGTCTATATATAGAAGTCAATGTTTCAAACCCATTGATTTCAGAAAACTTCGTTTCACGCTCGTACTAATATTAGAGTTCCACTTGCTTAATAACTCGCTTCTATTTTTTTATAATTCCAGCTGCTTATGTCTTTCCTATATTGAAACGCTCTCTCGCGTCTCTTACACTTAGTTTTTCCGTATTATAAACTTCCACTAAGTACATCAATTTTCTCTTTCAGATTTAAAACGCGTCGTTTTTCTATCATTTTTGACGATTTCAACTTTACAAGTAAATCATTAATCATTAACAAAGAATTAATACTATTTCTACAGACATATCCAAAAAACAATATTCTGTGAATATTCTATTTCATTCGGGGAAGTCCCTGCGCACCGCCGCGCTCACGCGACTACCGCAGATTTTAATTATTTCTGTTATCCGTTTAAAAGAGAGTTTTTTCACTCTTTATATTAAAACAGCGTGTCCGCGTCCTCTCAAGGAGAGTTCGCCCAAGAGAGGCCGACTTATATGGGACTTCATATTACGTAATTCCGGACTATAAAAATGTGCCCGCTTAACAGAGATGTCCGCTTGTTAGCGGTCTCCGTTATAAGAGGTTTCACTGTATATGATAACCTTATAAATAAGGAAAAAGTACTTTTGTGAACCGTCCCAGATCATCAGATAACAAAAAAAAGTGCCAGGTTCATTGTAAATGAAATAACGGGGAGGACGAAAGTTCATGATATCAAAATTGAAAAAATAGTACTGATGTGGCAAATGAATGTAGTGATTTTTTTTCCAATGCGGCAAACCCTAAACCACTTTGACATCCTTTTTAGCAGTTTTAGTGAAAACCGAAAATAATCCAATATATTTTAATTCACACATTTTTAATAAAATGCGTCTTTGTATTTTACTAAAAATGTGTCTTAATTTAATAGCAATTTTTTTACATAATATGGGAAAATATGGACCATAGAGTACACCTACGGTACATATAGTACTTAGGTTTAGACCTTCGTGGGCTGTCCAAAGATAAAAAATATACTCGCGAAATTAGGTTGACATTGTAAGCAGAACGAAACAGGCTATGTTATACCGTTTACACAAAGAATGATGGCTGATCAATTTTATTGTTTTAAAGCCCCTATCCTGTTTTCAGCGTTGATAATTTTAATAAAACTCACGAAGATACTTTAGCTGCCTTTTTTCTTTTTATTTCACCAGTCAACTAACTTCTACTTCTCGCCATCTAGCGTAACATCCTAAACACACTAAAAACAGGTAATATAAAAATCTTCAATACAGCTTTAACAATCTAAAATCCTATACTGCTATCCCACTACATATTCACTGCTTACCTCACAGAGGGCGCAACTAGTTTCTATGATAGTTTACAATATACATTATACAGGGCGAACCTTACTTTAAAACTTATTTATTGATTGTTTTTAACACCTTCTGCAAGTTTCAAAGTTAGGTTTACCAAAAAAACTAATCTTAACAAATTTTTAACAACTGTTCTTTAAACTTCTGAAATTTGACATTTCCAAGTGGCTTTGTAAAAATGTCTGCTACTTGATTTTCTGTTGCACAATATTTTAAATTAATTGGTCCTTCACGAAACTTTTCATTAATAAAGTGAAAACGCACATCAATATGTTTACTTCGTCTGTTGAACTGTCAACCCAATCAATGTTATTGCACTTTGATATCAATTTTTATGTCACCTCCAGTAAGTTCATCTATCATAGTTTTCAAAAACAAGAGTTCCTTTACACATTCTGCGGCAGATGTATATTCCGATTCTGTACTTGACAACGAAACTATCGGTTGCTTTCTTGAACACCACGATACAGGTCCACCGCAAAAAAATATTACATATCCTGTTGTGTTTTTTCGACTTTCAATGTCCCCTGCAAAGTCTGCATCACAAAAAGCTGTCAAATTTCCACACTCAGGGTCATCAAACTTTATTCCTTCATCTTTTGTTGCTACTAGATATCGAAATATTCTTTTAATGTTTATTACATCATTGTCTGATGGATTTTCTAGCTTCCGGCTACAGTAATTAACAGAAAAAGATAAATCCGGCCTGCTTTTGTTCGTTAGGTAAAGTAAGCTCCCAACAGCTTCTCTATACGGGTACTTTTGCACAGAGTTGTTTTCGAGGTCATTTTTAAGGTTAAGTTCTTGTGATATCATTGGCGTTGATACTGATTTTGCATTCTAAATTTTTCCAGTATTCTGTATAATTTTTTTGAGTTATAAAGATTTTTCCGGGTTGTTTTTCAATTTTCATTCCTAGGAATGTGTCTGGATTTTCTTCAACTGTCACCTCAAATTCTTTTTTGAGTTCTTGAATCAAATTTTTCAATTTTTTTTCACCGTTACTAATTACTAAACCATCGTCTACATAAATTCCAAGATGGAGAGTTTTATTTTGATTTGTAAACATGCACTGATCACTTTTAAGTGCGATAAGTCCATTTTCTTTCAAAAAAGTAGTAAATCTTTCATTCCACTTTAACGGTGCTTGTTTAAGTCCATATAGTGATTTTGTTAACTTACATATTTTGTATGCAAAAATTGAGAATAAATTCTCTAACCACCTGAAAATTCCTTATACAATAAGGATTTCAACAAATAATGGTAAAACAGCTATTCTCCGGGCTATATGCCCCTCCGAGCGCTGAATTACATACCAAAATTTGCTGTATTTTCTTCTAACACAGTTAGATAATAAAATACTTGTTGTGAATGCAAGAAACTATGCAAACAATGCAAGAAGTATTTTATTATCTAACTGTGTTAGAAGAAAATACGGCAAATTTTGGTATGTAATTCAGCGCTCGGAGGGGCATATAGCCCGGAGAATAGCTGTTTTACCATTATTTGTTGAAATCCTTATTGTATAAGGAATTTTCAGGTGGTTAGAGAATTTATTCTCAATTTTTGCATATTTATATGTACCCCTGACAAGTAGACTTTCATTCATACGTTTGAAAATTTTACCTTACGGTAGATACTGTAGCTGCCTTTTTTCTTTTTATTTCGCCAGTCAACTAACTTCTACTTCTCGCCATCTAGCGTAACATCCTAAACACACTAAAAACAGGTAATATAAAAATCTTCAATACAGCTTTAACAATCTAGAATCCTATACTCCTATCCCACTACATATTCACTGCTTACCTCACAGAGGGCGCAACTAGTTTCTATGATAGTTTACAATATACATTATACAGGGCGAACCTTACTTTAAAACTTATTTACAGCCATTTGCACCGACTTTTTCTTATGAGACCATTAAGCTTATGGTCTATTTAAGTACCATTAATGCTTTTCATGCTTTGCACCATTACTTATAATTAAGTAATGGACCCTTATGCATTCCTTAAAGCGTTCTTAGTTAATTCGCCAAATTTGGTCAATTAAAGCGAACTTAACGGTCCTTTAAGCTACTTTTGCATTTTTTATATTATTAAAAAAGTTAAAAATAAAAAAAACAATAACAAAGTGTTTGTGCATACATTTATTTTATACTAGGTAAGTGTGACTTGTATTTGAAGTCCAGGATATTTTCAGAATTTTTTTTGGTTAAGTTTTTCAAAATTTGATTTTTTTGCAAAATTCTGTTTAGAATATGTAGTATAGTACTATATAGCGCAAAAATTACATTTATCTTGTTTCATTAGTAGAGTTCATCATATAATTATGTTAATATTATGTAGGTATTATTAAGTATTACATTTATCTATGTTAATGTTGTGGACGACCAATTATTGGAGGATATATTTGAGAATGACATTGAAGTTAACTAATAAATCATCCGGATCGTCGCTTTTTTCTGGAGGTGGGCCCCCATCCGGTTTTTAAGCATTCTTGCCGTAGTTCAGCCTTTTTTTCTTAGATTTTGGCGTCTGTTTTCCAGTGACGGCGCCAGGAAAATTTTAATGGGTGGGCACAAATGGGCCCGATATTTTTGGGGTGGGCATAGGCTCAAGTTTTTTTTTTATCTAAGACATCCCACGTAGACTTCAAGCCTAAGTACTAACGTACCGTAGGTGTCTGAAGAGAAGGGAAATGTAGTCTATTGACACGGGATTTGAAGGATTGGAGGTTGGGACGGGAAGGGAAAACATCTGCAGGCAGTGTGTTCCATAATCTGGCGACCCTAGGTATGAACGAGCGAGAGAAGTGGTCTGTTCTAGGCTTTTGTAGCTGGACAGTAAAGGGATGCATAGGTAACTCGCCTCTTGTTGTTCTGTTAGGGACGTTCAAGGGGGGAATAATACCGGCTAGTTCTTCAGAGCAAAATCCGTGGAAGTAGCGGTAGAAAAGGGACAAATCCCCTACATCGCGGCGATGAGCGAGAGAAGGGTGTTTTCTCGTGAGGGTTGGGTCATTGATAAGTCGAATGGCTCTCCTTTGGATAGAATCAAGGATCTTAAGTGTCGAAGGTGATGCCGCTCCCCAGATGTGGGAGCAGTACTCTAGATTAGGTCTTGTTTGGGAAACATAGAGAGTGTATAAGTTAGAAGAGGAGAAGTATTTTCTGGCTCGAAAGAGAAAACCAAGCTTTTTAGCTGCCGATGTGTCTACTGAAGTAATGTGTTTGTGCCAGCTGAGATCATGTTCAAAAGCGACTCCAACAAGATCGAATGTTTCATTGTTTTGTAGGGCTTGGCTATTCATGTGGATGGGGTAAGCGTTGCCAGATTTTTTGCGCGAGGGGAGCAAGACTGGGTTTTGGAGGCGTTGAACTGAACAAGGTTCTTGGCACCCCAGTCTAAGATTAACTGAAGATCTTGGGAAAGGGATAGGTACATAGATCTGCGTCCATTATCCAACTCCTGATTCGAAACTTGTCTGGAAAAATGAATATTGGAGTGAAGAGTACTATCGTCAGCATAACTGTGGATGGGGTTAGTAGTTGAAGAGAGCAGGTCATTAATGTGAAGAAGAAACAGGGTTGGTGCCAGGACTGAACCTTGGGGGACACCAGCATTGATAGGATGGAAGTCAGATGAGTGACCGTCAACCACAACAGTTATGCGCCGATTAGAGAGGAAGCTGCCGATCCAGGTACTTAGTTTGGTAGGAAGATCGTAAGAAAGTAATTTGTTGAGGAGTGCGGCATGCCATACTTAGTCAAAGGCCTTGGAGATATCGAGAGCAACAATCTGAGATTCGCCATGAAATTCAAGAGACTTGTTCCAGTTATGTGTGACAAAGCTAAGGAGATCAGCTGTGGATCTTTGGTGACGAAATCCGTACTGTCTGTCATGGATGATTTTTCTAGATATTTTAGAATTTGCAAGTTGATTACTTTCTCCATGACTTTGCTGACAACGGAGAGAAGAGAGATAGGTCTATAATTGGATGGAAGGGACTTGGAACCTTTCTTCGGGACAGGCTGCACACGAGCAGTCTTCCAGCCATCTGGGAAGATACCCCTGTCATAAGAGATCTGGAAAAGACGAGTTAAGATGGGTGCAAGTTCTGGAGCGCTTTTTCTTAGAACAATATGCCATCCAGACCGGAGGACTTTTTGGTGTCAAGGGATAGAAGAATTTTTTTAACTTGTTTGACCTTAAGTATTATATCGGGCATTTTGTGGGGTACAGACTTAGCGGTTGGGAAAGCGAAATTGGGGGGAGGGATCAGGGTGGAATTGGCATCGAATTGTTTGGCGAATAGTTCTGCTTTCCCTTTAGAGGTGGGGATAACTTCGTTGTCAGAGGTCAGGGGAGGAAAAGTGCTTCTGCAGAAGTTCTGACTAATGTTTTTGGCAAGTGACCAGAAAGGTTTGCCGCCGTTGGGACAGGAAAGCACTTTATCTTTTATGCGGTTGTTAAAAGCATTTTTGGACTCTAAGATAGTTTGGTTGTATTGATTTCTGGCCTCGGTGAAAATTTGACGATTTTCGGGTGTAGGATTTTGAAGATACCGTTTGTGAGGTTGGGCTTTTTTGAGCCTGGCTTTGTCACAGCCCTTGGAGAACCATGGCTTTTGATGGTGGAGTTTAGGTTTCTTGCGGGTATGTGGAATGAAACCTTCAATACCTGCTTGAATAATGTCTGTGATATGAGAGCAAATTTCGGAGGGATCGGGAGTGGAAAAACAGACAGGGTTCTAAGGGAAAGCAGAGAAGAAGTTTCGAAGACCATCCCAGTCGGCAGAATTGTAGTGCCAGGTCGTGCGTTCTGGCATGATTTCAGCAAACTCGGGATGTATGGGACAAGAGACGGTAATGAGGCCATGATCTGAACGACCAAGGGGAGCGCATACAGATGTCAAGTAAGGCTCAGGATGGGTGGTAAGAAAAAGATCTAGAGGATTTGCATTATTTTCTTGCATTTTGTTCGTTTCTGTCCGAATCTTATTCGCTTATTTCACTAGCCTCACTCTCACTAGCAGCATACTCATAAGCGTCAACAAAATTGGAGAGGTCTTCAACGAGTTCAGGTTATTTTTTTTCAGATCAGATTCATTAAGCTCCGATGGCTTACTTGTTGCGATGTAACTGGATGATGCCTGGTCTTCCGGCTGCTCCTTCAGAGTCGAATTTATTTCACTATTTTATGGCACATCCAGCACATCAAAAGATTTTATTTTTATTCAAAAAATCTAATACATTTCCGTAACGTTTGCTCATTTTAGCTAACTATGTATTAATTAGTTACTTCGTTCATATAACAAAAATTGTACTTTTCACAACTCAAACTATTACTATCTAAAAACTACAACGAATAAACAAACTGCCTTGCCTGCGCCTCTTCGACACGACCGACACGAAAACTTTAGCTAAACTGAATAACTGAATTTAAATTAAATAAAAATCTGTATTTAAAAATAAATCCCTAACACAAAATATATATGGCAATGTTTAACGACGTCGCACTGTTTTCGGTATCTTTAACTAGACGTGCCGCTGCATTATCAAAGGGTCGCCGACGCATTCATTATATGAAGCGACAAGCCGACAATCAAAAACGGCGGCGGACACGCGACTTATTTTTTGTTTTATAAATAAATGGAAAAATATGAATAGGGCTGCCGGGCAGGACATAATTATTTTAATAAAATAAAGTACCTAGGTATTTGTTACAAAATATTTGAATTATTTTAATATATAAGGATTTTAACCAATCCTGAAAAATAAAAATGATTGTGCATTATCTTATGTGTTATATATGAACTAATCACCTAAGCGAAATTGGGTGGGCACATGGGTGGGCACCTGCAGTTCCAGGGTGGGCCCGTGCCCACCCTGCCCCCCCCCCCCCCCTGGCGCCGTCACTGCTGTTTTCGTAACAACGTTTTAATTGCTCCACGGTCCTATTATTGAAATCTTGGCTGGTAGCGTTAAATTGTATTGTTATTTTGGACCATTCCTCATTTTTTTCACAGTTTGCTGTTGCATTTGTTTCTTTGTTTTCGATAACATTTTTGTATTTAAGTGAAATCGAAAACAATAGGTTTTGTTCTCGCATTGTAAAATTCGCAGCTCTTTTTCTTTTAGTATCTGCCATCTTAAACTATGTACCTACTCACAACTCACAACACATAAAACCATAAACGGTTCGGATCAAAAGTTGGGATGAACAACAAAACAAACGTATTTTTTTTAACCATTTGGCATTTGACTTTGACATAAATATAACCAGAACTACCAGAAGACACCAAAGTCCCTAAATAAATGCGACGTTGTCATATTGTGTCCCAAGTAACGGGCTGTTAAGGGCCCCATAGTAAAAGTTTGTTGAAAATGTGTGGGTGCAAATGATTTTGAATTAAGAGACCATTAAAATTTAAGGGTCACTTTGTTAATCGTCACATAAGAAAAAGTCGGTGCAAATGGCCGTTATTGATTGTTTTTAACAATGACTTACCTATTAATGAGATGAGCATTAGTTCTCTTAGAATAAACGTTCTGCCTTTAAAAAAAGTTTAAAATCAAAACACAAACATCCATCCCTATTATAATTTACTAACAAGTCCGGTGGTCGCACCAGAGCTTCACATAGTTTTGATACTATCGCACTAATTGAGCACAACTACACATAGTATTATAAAATTATAACCAATACAGTAGGAAATTTTGCAAAAAAAATATTCCGTTAAATGCAAAACGTGTGCAAGGATGCCCAAAACCGACACCTGATGCTTGTTTTCGAAATTTGACGAAGATGAGCGACTAACGATCGCGGTTAGACGCGTTCTGATTAGTCAAGTTATGGCGGCGTTTTTGAAATTCTGCGAGTAATTTAGCTTTTCTATTTAATAATATAAATAAATAACTAAAGAGCTTTGTTATTACTAAATATTGATTTAACTAGATATGATACACTTGTTTTTATTTTGTCTGTTAAAAACATATTAAAAGTTTTATGTTGTCTCTTGACAAAATGGTGAATGCTAAAAAATGAAACATTCTTGACTTTTTAATCCGCCACTGCCGTCGTGCCTCCACCTGATTGATCATCAGAGATTCGTTAAACCAGTCGGAGGTGAAGTTAGTAACATCTATAATAATGGATCAATACTGATGACATGAATAATGCCGTGTGAATTTTTGCTTTATGTTTATATTTATTTTCAGCCCTTTATTGAAGCTATTAGTATTAACAAAATATCGTACGTGCTTAGTGTTTTGCATTATAAATTAATAAAACATAACATTACTGGGTGTTTAGTTTGGTGTTAGTTTTGGTTTGAACAGCTGTTCTCTGGATTGTTTTATTTGTGCAAGTATTGCAAGTATTTAAACTTTTTAAAATTGAAAATTGTGAAAGAGTTAGTAGGATTTCTTTCTTTAAAGGTAACAAAAATATTTCTTTAAACTTGTTACATATAATTATTGTTGAGAGACTTGGCAACACAACAACCTAGATCACTGTTTTTTTTTATATGAACATGTGTGCTGCGCAGTGGTTATTTTTTTTTTTTTTTGGTGGGCGATATCTAGCTTATTGCAGAGCGCCATTTCTCCCACCCCCCCCCCCCCCCCCCATTTCAATTCATATCAGGATTTACCGGTTTCAATATATGAAGTGAATTGCATAACACCCTGTATAATATACCTACCCTGATTTAAGATGTTAGTGTTAAAATTATGAAATTCAGTTTTAGTGAAAGAGCTCATTGCATTCAGCATAATTAATCCAAAAATCAATTATTACCGTGATATTTTAGTAAGTAAATCTTGTCCTGATTTGACCTGTTAAGTACAGTTTATGTTACGTTGTAGAGCGTGGACTCCCGAAGAGCAGAAGCATTTAGAAGAATTACTGCACGTTTACCCACCAGAACCAGTTGAAAGGAAACGCTTTCAGAAAATTGCCAAAGCACTCGGTAAGTAAGTGATAGAGTTTGGTAATTTGTCAATATTGATATTATTTATTTTGAATTTGAATGGGCAGATTAATCACAAAAACACTTCATGTTACTTAAAAACTGTTTTATTGTGTCCTCTTCAAATAATCTTACAGGAACGAATATACTGAATAATCTATTAAAAGAAAAGATTCAGCGCGACAGCGCCTTATGTACAATCTGCTTAACTTGCGTTCTCGTTTCGAGGAAAATAAAATCTCAAGGATTTATAAACAGTTGGCGTTTGTAGTCAAAACAAAAATAGAGTTATTTTTGTTATCAGGGTCGGAAACTCAACACTCCCCTTCAAAAAATAATTCATTCTTAATTAACCTAACCAACTTTTACATAACTAATTTTAATCTTACTTATAGAGGACAAAACAGTAAACAGTATTTAAATTTTTGGGGAAAATTTACAATCATGGTCCAACATTTGTTGCTAAGAATCAGGAAAACCCCCATATGAAAAACCTGATCAGACCAAGTGTCCTAAGCTAGTCTTATACTTTATCTGATTGACTTCTTCCATTCCAAGCTTGAATCGAAGTTCTTAGAACTTCGGAGCGGGAACCTGCTTGGTGAAGATATCTGCCAATTGTTTACCTGTAGATACCTTAATTCAGTTGATTTATTTGCAATTTGTTCCCTGGTAAAATGGTACTTAATGTTTTGATGCTTTAATGCTTTGATCGTTTGTGGTCTACAGGATTGTTTGCTATGGATATACAACCATTGTTGTCTTCATATATGATTATTGGTTTTATTATTTTTAAATCAATATTTGTTAATAAAGACTTTAACCATAATGCCTCCTTTACTCCTTCAAAAAGAGCCATATATTCGGCTTCAGTTGAAGAAGTGGCAACAAAATTTTGTCGTTTGGTATTCCAACAAATTAGACAACAATCAAACATTTTGAATACATATCCTGTAGTTCTTTTCCGATCTAATTTAGTGTTGTAAATATCCGTATTCTTTAGATATCCGGATAATACGGAATCGGAATCAGCTAATATCCGTATCCATTATCCGAATACGAATCCATTTTTTGACCCGCGCGACAGATCATGTATACGTATGCATGCAATACTAAAACAGTTTCTATCCGGATACACGGCTAGGTAGGTCGATGCGGTATCGGTAGCGGTATCATTCGAAGTCGAAGGTTAGGGATAGGAAGGCACCGTCGGCGTCGTTCGTTCTCGTTTGAATTCGGTTCGGGTGAGGCGGGCCTAGTTTAACCAATGGGTCTCATCCCATATGATACCCGTTACCCCGATAACTATGCTATCTTTTTTTAGGAAAGGTCATTAGAAAGAGAAAGAATAAGATCAAATATGCCACATCGCAGACCGTGTTGTTCGCTTACACTCGATTCCGATTCCGTTTTCTCTTTGCACTTTGCACTTTGCATTAGTATACAGCCGATGCGAATTTATTTTGATTCCGAATCCGTATTCAAGTTCTCGGCCGGTTCCGGATAATCCGGATTCTTTTAATATCCGTATCCAACGGATTTTTGGATACGTATCCTTACATCACTAATCTAATTCATTACTGCCCCAATCGGCATCTACGCAACTAATTAATATATTATTATAATTTAAATTGCGTTTATAAATTAATTTAAGATTAATTGTGCCTTTTATATATCGTAAAACTCTTTTAAGACATTGCCATAACTCTTTGTTGTTCTTAGTTTGGTAACGACTTAATAAATTGACAGCGGTACATAAATCGGGACGAGTACAAAGAGTAGCATAAAGTAAAGAATAATATTCATCGGAATTTAGTTCTTTATCAATATAATTTAATTTTAGCTAAAGTGGTATATTAACAGGATTACATTCACTCATATTATAAATGTATTTAGAACTGTTTGCAAATACCCACTTTGGTTTAAAGATATATTGTTTTCATTTCTTTGAATTCTTGTAAGACGAGTTACGTAAGGAAAATATTTTATTTTCTACGGGATAGATTAATACAATAATAATAGTCTTTTTACTCTTCCACTTATTTAATTCTACCGATAAGCTTAATAATCAAATACAGAAATTGTCAAGGCGTATACCACGACTCTCTAACAATAACTAACTGTAAAAACTGCAAACTTATTCCTTCTTCATTCAAAGAATTCATCTGTTTACATTAACACATAAAAACTAATTGCCTTAGAAATACGATATTTTCTTTTAATCCCTGGTCGTTTTTAAAGGGAACCATAACTGTTCGGGTCGTACCTATAGTTTGTTCACAAATCGGTGAATATATAGTCTGTTCAGTATAGTAAATGATAGTTAATTAAAATTATGTTACATTCGGCCATCCTGTAAGTTGTCCTGCCCTCAGGACTATCTAAGCGAACTTACTCCTAATACCATTACGCTAACTACACATAAACGTAAACGTCGTTAATGAAGCTGCATGGTATCATCACCAACCACAAACTGCTTGATACGAACTGCATTACCGCTAACTGCGAATTGCTTATTGCTAACTGCATTATCGCTAACTGTGAACTGCTTCACGCCAACTGCATTATCGCCAAATGCGAACTACTTTATGCCAACTGCATTATTGCCAAATGCGCACTACTTCATGCCAACTGTATTATCGCCAAATGTGAACTACTTCATGCCAACTGCATTATCGCTAACTGCGAACTGCTTTATGCCAGCTGCATTATTGCCAATTGCGAGCTGCTTCATGCCAACTGAATTATCCACCATTACATACACAAATTATTCTCTCATAATGACCCATGGCTTGATTTTTATCCACAGCGACCACGGTCTTAGATTTCTTAAGACCTGTCCTTAAGTCTTTAACTTCATAACGGTCGTTTATGACGTGTAATATAAACAATTCAAGCAAACTTTAATATATTTAGTAACGAATTTCCTCATTCTTGGAAACCAGTAGTTATCTGCTAAGCGTTCCAAAGTCTTTTCTATTCCCAAATGGCCAATATTCTTACACTCAAGAAAACTATAAAACTAACTTAGAAATCCATTCCCAAAACATTGCTGACAAAATAGCATAAGTCAGCTTTAAGATTTAACATAAACACACAGATTAGGAGTAATCAGTCTGTGATAAACATATTGGTTACATTACGATATCATTTCAGATTTGCTCACTAATATTCTAGGACATATTCACAAAGAGGCGGTAAATAAAGGTTTAAAACAGAAAATTTAACCTACTTAAATTTTCTGTGGCTTTAATACGCAAGAAGTATTATAATTTCTTTGTTTCTAACATTTGGCCATCTTGTTCGGCCATTTATCCTCGAATGGACTACTCACTCAGTTCTCAACCTGGACACAGATTACTCCTACCAGATGCGAATCTTACGCTTTCGACGATGGTCCAATTTAGAGAAATTATAAGGTGGCGATGCACCATATTTAGTCTGTCGCCGAACGGTGAATTCCTCGGTGTTAGAGTGTGCGAGCGTCTCAGTGGAATTGATCGCAGGCTAATGTTATTACATCACCTTTGTTGCTTTGTTTTTATGGTTAAAATTGTGGTTGTACTAGGTTGTAGTGTAATTTTAATAAACGATATACGTTTTGTATTTGTTAATGATATAATTTTAAATAAAATGCCACACAATATCATGTTTTAATATTTTAAAATATAGTCCATAATTTCTCTGAATTAAAACCTACCAAACGCGTGGAAAATTCCATTCACGGTATCGACGCTCGAAGCGACCGGCCGCACTGTCCGTATAGCCAACACCGCGGAATCTTGATATAGGAAATTTATTAAGAGATTCGCATCTGGTAGGAGTAATCTGTGACTTGGACACATTATAATCAGATTTCAGTCCATCGCAAACTGCGACAGTTCTCTTGCTAACATTAGCAAATTGCGGACTATTTGATACTAGTATCATTTTAAATTATCACCAACTGCAATTTATGCAACGTCAACTCCATTTTAAATTATCGCAAAATGCGAATGCTGCAACGCCAACTGCATTTTATATTATCGCAAACTGCGAATGATCTAATGCCAACTGCATTTTAAACTATCGCAAACTGCAAATGATTCAGTGCCAACTGCATTTTAAATTATCGCAAACTGCTAATGATTCGGTGCCAACTGCATTTTAAATTATCGCAAAGTGCTAATGATTCAATGCCAACTGCATTTTGGGGTATCGCAAAGTGCGAATGATTCAATGCCAACTGCATTTTAAATTATCGCAAACTGCAAATAATTCAATGCAAACTGCATTTTACCTCTTCAACAGAGATACTGATCCTAGCAAAAATTGGCACATTCACTTGTAAACTAATTTTGCAATTAAAATAAACTTAAATTTACCAAATACACTTTATCAATTAAATAACAAATATAATAGAATATGAAAACTTACCGAATCAAATACATAGATTCGTCATCTGAAAGACGCCTCCAGACCAAGTGTTCTTGATTAATAAAATCTGTTCCTATTAACAAGTCGTGATTAAGTTTACTATCTTCAAGTATTAACGCTAACACCGTAGCACTTACTTCCTCTACTGTAATGTGAACTGTAGTTGATATTACTGTAGTTACTGTCTGACCATTGAATGATCTTAATACCTTTGGTTCACAGTTTACAATGTTTAAATGTAATTTCTCCGCTATTGATAATCTCAACAAAGTGCAAGTACTGCCTGAATCCACGAGACATTCTATTTTCAATCCATTAATACATGCGGTTTTTACAAACAAATTATTATGCTTAGCCGACTCCTCACAGACTGCGACTGACATGCTGCCCTTGTTACGAGAATCACTCTTGCATTGATCACGTGTATGACCAAACTTCTTACACAGTACACACTTCATTTTTGGTTCGCGAGATTGATTTAGAAAATGATTCCACCACAGTTGTAACACGCAATATTTTGCTTTTGCTCTCGCTTACTATTCGGCACTCGCGGAAGATATTGTTCATTTCTATTAGTAAATCTATCTTTCGTAGCTGGTGATTGACCACCTCTCATATTACTTAGACCACCAATATTGCTTAAGTACCCTGCTAGTACACCAATAGTCTGGAAATTAGCTGCCCTAGCTGCTAATGCTACATTCTTATCTATTATGCCCTCAATCACACTATCTATTAAGAAAATATCCGGAATTTGTAAGTGAAGCTTGTTCAATTTTGCAACTTTTTCAAAACAATAATCACCCA
This sequence comes from Philopedon plagiatum, assembly GCA_963971165.1. NCBI lineage: Eukaryota > Metazoa > Arthropoda > Insecta > Coleoptera > Curculionidae > Philopedon > Philopedon plagiatum. The sequence continues at coordinate 25,216,795 of OZ020193.1, read as the reverse complement.
AATTTTGTTTTGGCTGCGGTGCGTACACAGCAGCTTCCACTAACAATTTACCAAATTTAATAGTTCCCGGAAAGTTATGTTGTAATAGATCTTTTACATCGTTCCAGTCTAACCCCGAAATTTGCGTGTCATACCATTTGCGCGCATTACCACGTGACCTAGTGGTGGTTAGTTTTAAAGTCAGCACCTTGTTCCAGCCATGATATAATGCCAATTCGTCAACCCTTTGAACCCACTCGGTAATTGTTAAATTTTCCGCGTTTGGATCGAACACGGGTATGACACTTTCGTTAATAACGGAGTTTAATGACGTCGATTGAACGCTGTTACTAGCACTTGTCTGGTGAGTTCGCTTATGTTTTTTTTTTAACCTTTTTATTTTCCTACTTTGCCTGTCCTCTTCCGAGGATGATGAGCTAGATGACGTTGCTCGCGATCTGCGTGAACGTCGTTTCCCCATTTTTCACACCAGTGGAACCCAACTGGATAACCACTGCACTAACACTTATCTCATATTCCTTAATAATAGCAGAAAACACTACACTAAGCAAAAGAAAGTGATTGCACAATTGTCTAAAATCACTTAGGTCTATCCCAGCGCTGCTATGTAAGACGAGTTATAATAATAATAATAATAATAATAATGTTTATTCAAATATAAGATACATATATATATATATATATATATATATAAAATATTCCATTTTATGAATAAACTAAGAAATTTAAATTTAAGGAAACTCACGAAGTTTACCTTGTTGTGAGTATCGTAATATTTTATAGGATACTTTCATTATAGTTAATAATTGTTTCTTTCTTTCTTTCTTTCTTCCTTCGGACACAACTGTAATTTATATGTTTATGAAAAATTTTATTTAATTTTGCACTTTCTGTGTACTCAACAACGTTCCTTAATAATTTATTAAATAATTTTATTTTTCACCATTTATAATGTTATGTATAATTTCTCTTGGACTCGTAAATATCCATTGTCTAATCATCTTCTTATAAGATTTTAATGATTTAATATCTCTTATTGATTTTGGTAATATTTCAAATAAATATGGCTTTATATTTAAAAAGTGTTTGTTACTTTTTGCTTTATTGATTTTATTTTTCAATACAGTTATATTTTTATGGCGTGTGTTGTATGTATGATTAAGAAAATTTATTTCATTTTTCTTTTTAAAGATAAAAATTAATAAATTATAAACAAATAACTGTCTGATGTCCATTTTTTTACTTTCTTGGTACAGTAAATCTGATGAATATAAATAATCTTTATTGTAAATAATTTTTAAAATCCTTTTTTGGATAGTTTCAATGCTGTGTAAATAATTTTTGTTTATTCCTCCCCAACCTAGTATACCATAATTTAGGTGTGTTTGTATTAAAGAATAATAAATTATTTCTAAATGTTTAATTTTTAGAAATTGTTTAAGATGTTTAAATTTGGGTATCAAAGCTCTAATTTTTTTTGTGATATATTCACTGTGTAAGTTCCATTTTAAATTTTTATCAAAAATTATTCCGAGATATTTAACGTATTCAGCTTCTTCAATGTTAATATTATCTAATTTTAAAGTACCTATCTTTGGTAATTTATTTGTATAGGAAGTAAATGGGAGGAATTTTGTTTTGTTAAAATTAATTGTTAATAAATTATTACTAAACCAATTATAAATTTTAGTAAAATCTGTTTTGATTGTTTTAGTTAGAATGTTCCAGTTTTCTTCCTCATAAAAAATTACAGTATCATCCGCAAAGCTATGTAATTTACCTTTACATTTTATATTAAATAAATCATTTAAATAAATATTAAATAGTAGAGGTCCTAGAACTGAACCTTGTGGAACACCGTAATTAAAGGTTTTAGGTACACTTATTTTTTCATCAATTTTGACATAACTGATTCTGTTATTTAAATAATTTTTAAGCAGATTTAAAACTTGACCTCGAAATCCAATTTTCTCCAGTTTATTTAAAAGCAGTTCATGGCTAACAGAATCAAAGGCTTTGGTTAAATCTAAAAAAATGCAAATACTGTCAGCTTTATTATCCATTGAATTATATATTTGTGTGGTTAATTGACAAATTGCATTTTCAGTTGATTTATTTTTTTTAAAACCAAATTGTTTATCTGATAATATATTATATTTATTTAAAAAGCTTTCCATACGATCTTTTAAAACCTTTTCAAATATTTTTGCTAGTGATGATATTAAAGTTATTGGCCTGTAATTTTGAAATTCAGTTTTATCACCATTTTTATAAATAGGTTTTATTATACCTATTTTAAAACTTTCTGGGTATAATCCTGTTTTAAAGATAACGTTAATTAAATGTGTTAGAGGCTTACAAATGTGTGAATTTATTGATTTTAAAATTTCTGATGTTATTCCATCAATACCTGGAGATTTTTTATCTTTTAAATTATTTATAATATTCTTAATTTCATAATAATTTGTTTCTTTAAGAAAACAAGAATTTATATTTGTTAATAGTGTTTTAGATGGTTTTTGGTGGTTTTTGGTGTTTAATATATTATTGGCAAGTGTTTCTCCAACTTTTGAATAATATTCAATAAAGTTGTTAGATATTAATCTTTGATTTGATGTTATCTCTCCATTTTGAAGTTTCATATAGTTTATTGAATTATTTGTTTTATAATTTTCACAACACAACTTTTTAACACAATGCCATAAATCTTTTTGTGAGTTACATTTATTTTCTATCTGATTTTTATAATAGTTTATTTTTGCTTTTTTAATAATTTCAGTTAGTTTATTCTTATAAACTTTATATTCATTTAATAAGATTGAATTATTAGAATTTTTAGATTTTTTATAAAGTTGGTTTTTTTTATTTATCGATATTAACAAACTATTTGAAATCCATTCTTTTTTAAGATTATTTTTAATTTTTATTTTTACTTTACATTTTTCAACATTTTGTTGTATTTTTCTTATTAGAAAGTCAGCTAACTCATTAGATGATTTTAATGAAAAATAATTATTCCAATTATATTGACTAAAATTTTGATTTAATTTGTTATAATCAATATACGTTTTATATTTTACTTCTGAGTGTTTATTATCATATGTTTTTAATTGATATTGTAAAATAATGGGATAATGATCGGTTATTTTATATTGAAATATAAATGATTTAAAATTGTCTAAGTCTTGTTGAGTTTTAATAAAAATATGATCTATGCAAGATTTTTGATTATTTACTTCTCTAGTGGTACTGTTAATAAAAGAAATAAAGTCATATTCACTTAAAATATTACAATATTCATTGGTATAATTCGAATTAGACAGTAAATTTATATTTGTGTCACCAATAAAAATTGTGGTGTTATTAAAATGTTTATAGTTTTTATCTAAAAAGGATTTTAAATTATGATTAAATTGTTGAATAGAAGTTGATGGAGATCTATAAATTGCAATAATATCAATTTTTGTGGTTTTATCAATAAATAGCTTTATGTATATTAATTTTGATTGGTTAAAAGGTATTATTTCATAATTATAATTAAAATTGTTTTTTACATAAACAACAATTCCATCATTTTGGTTAAAATTACTATTATTGTATATTAAATTATAAGAAGGAATGTTAAACAATTTTTCATTTACAATTTTCCATGTTTCAGTAAAAATTATAATATCAAAATTTTCTTCTAAGTACTGAATAAATATTCGACTTTCGTCTAAATTTCTTTGTATACTACGTATGTTATTGTGATACACTGAAAATGTTTTAGTTTGTAATTTGAGACTGTTATATTCATTTTTACTACTTACCAGCTGTGTCCGAATGTTATTTATTTCAAAATCTTTTAAGTATATGTTCATTCCTAAATCTATAAAAAGATAATATTAACTTATATAAATTAAATTATAAATAATTTAATTAAATTAAATTATAAACAAATTATAACTAAAATAAAATAATCTCTAAAATTTACTCAGACTCTTAATTTCTTTTATTTTATCTTCATTAGTAATATTTATTATGTCTTCTTCTTCATTTTTTCTTATAAAAATCTTCCTATTTTTTATCCAAATAAATTTGTATCCAAATTTCTTCAGTTCTTTTGTCTTTCCAAATAAGTATTTCATATTTGAAGTTAATTCTTCATTTATATATATAATGTTGTTAGGTCCAATTAATTTTATGTCTTCTATATGTAATTTTCCTTTGCTTTTGTAATATTGTTTTGATTTCAATATTATATGATTTTTTATTTCTTCATTTCTAAATTTAATTTTTATAATATCTTCCTTCTTGTTCTTCGCTCTATTAACTTCCAATATATCTTCTTTTTCATTTTTAATTCCTATGTAATTTAAAATTTTCTTTGCAACTTCCTTATCTGTCACATTTGGTTGTTTAGGAACTCCTTTTATCTCTATATTTGATTTCAATGAAATTTGTGATTGTAAATCATTATGTTGTTTAAAAATTGTTATTTCATTTTTCAAGTTTAGTACCTCATTTTTTAATGATACATTTTCTTGTTTCAGTTCTTCTTGTTTTTTTTTAATTTCTATTAAAGTTGTTGTTATTTTCTTATTTTGTTTATATATTTCATCATATTTCTCTGATAAAAAATGTATTGATTTCTGTAATTCCAAAATGATATTAGAGCTTTCTTTATTGCATTTTTGACAAATCCATCTTAGGCCATTTTTTTTTCTTTTGTTCTTTTATTAGAACATCTAAATAATTATTGTCTATATTTAAACATCTTACATGATACCAATTTTCGCAAGAACCATTACATTGTATTGATGTTTGATTCGACTTAATGTTTGTGTTACATTCGTTGCAGGAGTAACTTTTAGAAAATGTAGCTTCTTTTTTGTCTTGTGAACATATATTAAAGTTTTTAATTTTTTCTTCACATTTCTCTTGACTACTTCTTATGGGATATTTTAAAGGTAAATATGAACTTTCATCATCACTCAAAAAACTTTGGTTAAAATTCTCTTTTGGTTTGTCACTTATATCTTGGCTGGTATTTTTTCTATTACTCTTTCTTGTCATTTTAACGTCACAAAATTTGATTATTATTTTATATAAATTCTTATTTTTATATTCTTCACTAATTATACTTGCTGAACTTCAATATTTTCTTGTAAAAAATTTACTTGTAAATCTTTTTTTATCTTCTGTTGTAATTTTTTTGATTAACTTCTTGTAAAATTATTATAAAAAAGTTGTGTATGCAATTTGACTTGCTGTCCTAGACTTTGGCTGATCTACGTAAGGAAAAACATCTTATTTTATACGGGATAGATTAATACAATAATAATAGTCTTTTTACTCTTCCACTTATTTAATTCTACCGAAAAGCTTAATAATCAAATACAGAAATTGTTAAGACGTATACCACGACTCTCTAACAATAACTAACTGTAAAAACTGCAAACTTATCCTTTCTTCATTCAAAGAATTCATCTGTTTACATTAACACCATAAAAACTAATTGCCTTAGAAATAGGATATTTTCTTTTAATCCCTGATCGTTTTTAAAGGGAACCATAGCTGTTTGGGTCGTACCTATAGTTTGTTCACAAATCGGTGAATATATAGTCTGTTCGGTATAGTAAATGATAATTAAAATTACATTACATTCTGATTCCTAAAAAATATTTTATATCTTTTAAATCTATCATTTTAAACTGCTTCATTAAATAGTTTTTAAAACTTGACATTGTATCCATGTTACCAGTTACAATAATTAAATCATCGACGTACAAAATTAAATATATATTTTCAGTAATCTAGTATCTAGAAAATATAAACATCGGTCGCCGGCTGTGCTTTTAAAATTATGTTGTTGTAACACTTCTTCAAAACGCTGAAACCAGCAGTTTGCCGACTGTTTTAGACCATACAGGGATTTATTGAGTTTATTTTTATCGATTTTTATACCTTCTGGTACGGACATGTATATATCTCTTCTTTTAAAATGCCATTAAAGAAGGCGGTTTTTACGTCCATTTGATGGATTAATAAATTGAACTTGTTGGCTAAGGCTAAAATTATTCGTCAGGTAGTTATACGCGCTACTAGGGCAAAAGTTTCGTCATAATCAATTAAATATTGCTGAGTGAAAACTTTTGCGACTAATGGCGCTTTATATTTTGTTGGGTTTCCAAATTCGTCATTTTTAATATTAAATACCCATTTACAGTTTACATTTTTATTTATGGGTTTAGGACAGTTTAGGTACTAGATACCATGTACTATTTTGTACTAGAGAATTAATTTCATTGTTAATTGCCTCATCCCATCTAGACTTATCATCCCGTTCAATTATTTCTTGATAACATAAGGGAATTTTTAAAAGAGCCTGTTTAGCGCATGTTAGAATTTCGATATCATTTTCATTGTATGATATTTTAGGGCGATTTTTATTTCTTTCGCTACGTCTGAGTTCAGATGGACCTGGAGTATCAGATTGATTTTTGGTGTTTTTACTTCTGAGTTCAGGTGAAACTGAGGTCTCAGATTTATTTTCGGTGTTTTTACTTCTGAGTTCAGGTAAAACTGAGGTCTCAGGTTCAAATCTATCATTTTTGCTTCTGAGTTCAGTCGAAACTGGAGTCTGAGATTTTTGTTTTAACTGATTTGTATTATCGATTTCAATAGGTTTATTATTTTTACCTATTTCAAATACCGATTTATTATCAGTTTTAACACCTTTAAAATTGTCAGGTTCAACATTATCTCCAAAATCTAATTTAGGTGAACAATTTTATGCTACATTTTCTTTTTCAGGAAACAGAACTGTTCATCAAGTTGCCAGTCGGGTTCAGAAATATTTTTTAAAGTTATACAAAGCTGGGTTGCCGATACCTGGAAGAATTCCAAAATCTGGGGAAAAATATAAGGTAAAAATGTTACAATTATATCAGAACCGTCTCTACATACAAGCCGTGAAGTAGGAAATCCGGGAATATTGCCATCGGATACACGTTGTTTGTTTAGTGTTGCGCATGGTAATAGGTGATTTTATTGCTGGCGAATAAATGGCGTTTTTTCTTTAGTAAATAACAATTTAGTAGAAAAAAGTGTCGTCAGTGTATATTCAAGGATTGCCTGAAGTACTGATCTTAGTTATTTTTTAAATAATAACTTTTGTTTTAGTAGCATTTAATACTTCCGCAAAGACAAACAGGGTGGTCAACTTTACACTATTGACCGAGCTAATAAACTATCTATAGTTACCCGTTTCATTTTGCACACTGCAATACAGACAAAGAAAAACAAAGGAGTAAATTAAAATTGTTAGTTAATAATAACAAAAGGTTACTTTATTTAAAACAAACAGATCATTAGATCAGAAATGGATTCAGTATATAACAATCATTTTCTTTTTACAACTACTCATTTCAATACAAAGTAGGAACGCCGCAAGGTATACCTTTAGAAACGACCTGGGTCGACGATAACTTAAAACTAAAGAATGTTAAATATAAAAAACAAATAGTTATGGAAATAATATTTTGCAATTGCTCGTACCATCTAATAGGTCTATACATCACAATTAGAGCTGTGAGTTGGCATCACAAAACAATAAACCAAGAGAAAACTGAGCCAAGTAATAACTCACAATACCACAATCACTGGTTTTGTATTGCTCATTAAATGAGAAAAGTTAGTTAAAATAAGTTGAGAGAAATAGTCAATTCATATTAATCACTGGTTTTATAACATAGTTAACATAAAGTCTACTTTACCAATCTTCCTGGGGCTTCTTATTAAATTACCAACACACTTTTCTTCACTTTTTCTTATTTTTATTTTACATACTTGTGCGAGAAATAACAGTTTAAATTTAAACCATAATAATAATAATAATCTTTATTATTAGCTCTTGGCTAGCATAAATACTTACATAAAACAAAAAACTTCAAATACATTCATACACTTTCAACTAAGAAAATATAACAGCTTTAAACTCTATTATCTAAATACTAACATTTTGTTTAATATATATTTTGCACGACCTTTTGAATTGTAAGAGATTATTTGAGGTCCTAACGTTAACAGGCAGTTCATTGTACTGTTTTAACCCTTTATAGAACAAGCTATTCTGACTAAAATTAGTAGAAACTCTACTCAAGTAAAAATTATTTTGCGAGCGGGTGTTATAATCATGTATATCTTTGACAAATTTACAATTCTGGATAAGATGTTCTGGTACTAAATTATTCAGCATTTTATATATAAATATCATAGTATTATAGGTTATAATTTGCCTTACACTTAAAAGATTTGTGGTATTTAACATATCAGCTATCCTAGTATCCTTATTACATCTTAAAATCATACGTAATGCTTTATTTTGTTTCTTCTGCAAAATATCTATCTGAGTATTGTTCATTAAAAATAACAATGTGGAACAAAAATATAAATGTGGAGCAATAATCGTTTTATAAATAGTCAGTTTAGACCAGCAGCTTAAGTTTCGTGACATGCGTCCTAATACATTACTTTTTTTAGCAATTTTGTTTGTAATAAATTTGTAGTGCTCTGAAAAGGATAAATTTTCATCTATCACACATCCTAAGTATTTATATTGAGCCACTCTTTCTACTATTTCATTATTAATTTTAACTTCATTATTTGTAGTAAGAGTTATGTTACTATATTTATTTTTAATTATCATCATTTTTGTTTTGTTAATGTTCAGTTTAAGAGAGTTGTTATTCAACCATTGTAATAAATTACTAAGTTCATCATCTAATGATTGCATTATCTCATCAATTCTATCACCTACAACATATATCACTGTGTCATCAGCAAATAATTGGATTCTACACTTTTTCACAGCCTTGACAATGTCATTTATGTACAGAATAAAAAGAGTGGGCCCTAATACTGTTCCTTGCGGCACACCATACGTTGTTTTTGCAGCAGCTGAGATATTATCGTATTTTGTTACTTGGGTCCGATCAGTTAAATATTCTTTAAACCATTTGAGAATGGAAGCTCCAAATCCATACTTTTCCATTTTGTTTAATAGTAGCTGCCTGTCTATTGTCTCGAAAGCACGCTTAAAGTCCAAGAAAACAACACCAACCATATGACCCTCCTCTAATGCTCCTTTCCAGTTAAACAACACAGTTTGCAAAGCACTCTCACATGAATTTTTATTTCTAAAGCCTGCTTGATATTCACTAAAAATTTTATTGTTTTCAATACATTTTACTATTTGATCATTAACACATACTTCAAGGAGTTTTTCATATGGAGGTACCATATTTATGGGTCTAAATTCTTCACATTCAATAGTACCCTTAACTTTCTCAATTGGGATGACCATGCTGTTCTTCCAAGATCTTGGAAAGATTCCATTCTCCAGGCTGTTGTTAATTATACTGAGAAATTTGTCTCCAATTGTTTCAAATGCGTTTTTTAATATTTGTACTGTGATGCCATCAATATTACTTTCTTTATTTTTCATCTTTTTTACTATTTTTCTCAAATCTGACATTTCTAACATTTCAAACTTTTCCATTTTACATTTAACTTCTATATTACTAACAATTTCATTTGGTATCTTATTTGGAATAATATTTTGTACAATTTCTTTGATACTGTCCAGGAAAAATATGTTAAAATGTTCACTTATTTCTTTTCCTGTGATTCTTTTATTATTAAATATTATTTCCGGTTTAGGACCCTCTATTGTTTTTACATTTATAAGTTTTTTTATTGTTTTCCACATTTCTGTTGAGTCGTCCTTCAACTGGTCAATCTTTTCATTGAAATAATTAAATTTTGCATTTCTGACCATTGTTACAACTATGTTTCTTTGTTGTCTAAAGTTCTTCCAATCATCATCAGCCTTTGATAAAACAGCTCTTTGATAGAGATAGTCTCTTACTCTAATTTCATTACTTATCTCTTCATTCCACCACATTTTATCTCCCCATTTTTCTTTACATATCACTGTTTGTTCTGGAGCGAACTGGTTTAGTGCATATATAAGATTGTCTATTAAACTATCAGCTAGTTTGTTTACGTCTGTTGTACGAAACTCAGGCCATGTCATTTCCATAAGTTTAAGTTGGTATCCTGTTACATCCATAGATTTGTAGTTCCTATAAATTTTTGTTTCACATTTTTCAATGTGCTTGCTTCTAAGATCCACTGTAATGATTGAATGATCCGTTATTTTAGGGGTTGATAGTACCTCGATGTTAATATTCTTTTCATTTGTAAGGAGAAGATCAATTTTTGTAGCAGATGTCCTTGTTACGCGAGTATACTTATCGGTTAACTGGTAGATGCCATGTTTAGCGATTAAATTATTAAGTTTGTCACCATAGAAGTGGTTACTTGCCAAATCTATATTAAAATCACCCAATATTATAAATACTACCTCCTGGTTCAGATTTTCCAAAAAATCATCAAGTTTGTCTAAAAACTCTGCATTACTTGTGCTCGGTGAGTGATATAAAGAATAAATATGGTATTTTTGTTTTTCCAAGATAATTTCAATTCCTGTTATCCACATATTTCTGTTATCATTTATATTAAGAATTTCTTTAAATCTATATCCTTTTTTTATGTAAATTATTGTCCCTCCTGTGTGAGCACTCATAGAAAAACTAGTTACCGTGTTGTAACCAACAATGTCTGTTTCATATGGGGTAAAATCTTTAGTAACATGGGTTTCTGAAAGACACATTATAATTGGTTTGTTCTGATTTGCAATCCACGATAATTCTGTTTTATGTGTACTCAAACCCTGTATATTAAGGTATAAAATACTTGATCTTGATTGCTATATTATGTTTTTGTTGCTACGTAGTTCAGGATATTTTACTTTTTCTTGCAGCTGATCGACTACTCTCTTATATGCCTCACAGTTTTTATCATATGCCTTATGTTTACTGTCAATTTGTGGTATTTTCAACACTTCCGCTGCATATTTACAGTTTATACAGCATACTTCAGTCGAGTTACAATCGGCTGCTTTGTGTTCTCCTGCACATATTTGACATGTAGGTGTTTCTTTTTTACATTCTTTGGCAAAGTGTCCAAACTTCCAACAGTTATAACACTGTTTCACATTTAAACTATCTCTGAAAAAACAACTTTTCCAACCTATATGTAGTTTTTCTCTGTTCTCGATACATTCATATGTATGTACATCCATTTGTAAAATGACATTCGTATTTCCTCTATGGTTTTTAATTTTATGTACTATTTTTAATTCTCTTTCATGTGGTTGAGTGTTTATTGAATTCTGCAAAATAATTTTATCTATTAGACTATCTTCGTCTTCTAATTCTTTCTGATATACATTAAATACTATTATCCTAGGATTTTTCTTTTCTGGCATGTTTACTTCATATGACTGGCCTAAAGAAGTCTTAATACTTTCACAAACATTTCGTACCTTTCCTTGTACATTTTCATTACACTTTATTGCCACTCCTCCATCACGTATATACTTAACTTTTGATACACCAATTCCGAGTCCACAAGGATTAATTTTTTCTTCTATAGTTTTTTTTTGTAGATTCGCTTGTTTGAGCACTATCCTTTGGTTTTATTATTATGACTTGTTCCTTCTGTCTTTTTACCGCTTGGCTATAACCACATTGTCCAGTACCCCACTTCTTTTTTAATTCTTCAATTTCGTCTTGTAAAATGTTGATAATTGTTGTTTTATCTTCTATTATTGTTTCCTTACTCAGCAGTAATTTATTGTACAATTCCAGTGTTTTGCCATTGTTACATTTTTGACAATAAAATTTCATCACACGAGAAGAAAGCTGCAAAACTTTTACTTCTGATGCTGTGAGTCCCCCACAATCTTTACATACTGCTTCATTACAACCATCACAATCAAAAAGGTCCTTATTTCTCACTTTGATTTGATTACAAACCTCACATTTCATTCTTGAGAAAACAGCGCTGAAATCCATATTCTTGAGTTTAACTTCAGACTTCAATCGAAATTAATCTTGCAACGCCATAACTAAAAGCTAAGCGCAGAAAGCCGCTTGCTTCGGAGTAAATTCGAACTTTGCGAACTAAGTGAGGGCTTGGGTAAACATATTAGTTTTTCCCAAATACCTGGAGAAATTGGAATTGTTTATTTGCACATAGACAAATAAATACAATAACTAAAAATACCAGCACTTATTAATTATTGTCACTATCTATCTAGAGGACGAGTAGAGTTAAATTCATACGTGTACAGAGAGATCATTTTTCTTTGCGATCTTTGGGGTGCGCTACTAACCGTACTGCTCTGCCAGGGAATAGCCAAAGCAGACTGACTGACTTGAGCGCGTAGCAACAGCAAGCCCTCGCGGAGAGCCGTGACGGGAAGGTGAGAGGGATATATGCTTAGAAAAAGAAGGCATATCTAATAGAGTTCTGACGAGAACCGACCCGTCAGAAGAATGTAAACAATAGGTACAGGGTGGATTTGCTTGGTAACAAATGTTTTATTTTTACCAAGATGTTGGGGTTTCCCTAACATAGCTGGCCCCGGCTGAGGATTTTATCCTCAGGACCAATTAGAGCAATTTGGTTATGAAGAAGGGAGAGAGCATTCTGCTGAGTCAGAATGATCTAAGAGATCCAATGAGTCTTCATGAGGAAGTGGGCATACCTCTGTAATGCTTCGAGTAAATATGCCATTTTGAGTTTTCACCTTTACTACTCTGACCTTGTTGTCAGAACCTGGGAGAATTTCAATTATTCTGGCCAATGGCCACTTAAGAGGGGGGTTATCATCATCTTTGAGAAGAACCAAATCATTAACCTCCAAATTTTTGGAAGGAAGAAACCACTTGGGTCTGTTCTGGAGCCTATTGGGATAGTCTAATGTCCATTTTTTCCAGAAGTTTTGTTGAATCTGGGTTATTTTTTGATAAAGAGAGAGTCTATTTTCCTGTATATGACCAACTTCTCGTTCTGGGTAAGCAGTCAAACTTTGACCTATCAAAAAATGTCCTGGGGTGAGGCTTTGAAAATCATTAGCGTTGCTAGACAAAGCACAAAGAGGTCTTGAGTTCATTATCGCCTCGATTTGGCAGAGAATGGTGGCAAACTCTTCAAAAGTGAAGTGGGTGTCTCCCACTAACCTTTTGATGTGATACTTTGCCCCTTTAATTGCTGATTCCCAAATTCCGCCATGATGGGGCGAACGAGGTGGAATTGTTTTCCATTTTGTTTCATTTGACAAGAGGAATTCTGCGATAGAGCGAGAAATGTCACGTTTCCTAAAGAAATCATAGAGTTCCTTGAGCTGATTCTTAGAACCCATAAAATTGGTGGCATTATCACTGTAAATTACTGATGGATTGCCTCTGCGAGCTATAAATCTCTTTAGAGTCATTAAAAAGGATTCAGTGGATAAACCTGTCACCAATTCAATGTGGACAGCCTTGGTGACCATGCACACGAAGAGACAAATGTAACATTTTTGAAGAGGAGCTTTCCTTAGCTTTGAAACTTTTATAAGAAAAGGTCCGCCGAAGTCTAAACCGACCTTTTCAAAAGGACGGGCAGCAATTACTCGGTCACGAGGTAAATCTGCCATTACTTGGTGGGCTGGGGTTGCGTTAAAACGAAAAAAAGTAAGACAGTTTCGGATTATCTTCTTAATAGAGCGAAGTCCATTCAGAGGCCAAAATCTAAGTCGAAAGTTAGATAGAACTGTTTGAGGCCCTGCATGTCCCAGCCTTTCATGTTCCTGAATCAACATCAACTGAACAACATGATTGTGTGAGGGCAATAATAGGGGATGTTTTTGTTCAAAGGAAACATCAGCGTGTTCCAGTCTACCACCGACACGTAATAAGCCATACTTGTCAAGAAACGGGTGAAGAGATAGCAAGTTTTTATTTTGCAGTATTTTTTGAGCTTTGATATCAGAAATTTCCTTGGAGAAACTTTCCTGCTGAAGTACTCTGACTATTTGAGTTAAAGAGATGTGCAGCTCATGGACATGAAGTGGGCCAGAAAGTTTTGACGATGAGTTTTGAGGTTGTGGACGAATCTTAAACAGAATGCTATTGTACGTTGTAATTTTTTGAATTTAGAAAAATTTAGAAACAATTTTGTCCAGAATGTCGGTTGCTGACTGACAGCTAGTATAGGAAGAGCCATTTTCTTTTCTTCTGGGGGATTATTTGGTTTTTCAAAAAAATTATATGTTTGTAGGTCCAAAGTTGGGTCCGATAAAAAGTAAGGACCATGGAACCACAAAGGGGAGTGAGAAATTTCCCTTGGAGTAGCTCCACGTGACAGCAAATCTGCCGGATTCTCAGGAGACCTTATATGACGCCAACAACTATTGGGAGTAAGTTGTTGTATTTCAGACACTCTATTAGATACAAAAACGGACCATCTGGATGGATGTGAGTGGATCCAGCACAATGTAATGGTAGAGTCTGTCCACAAATTTACACTATGCACTGAAAATCGACCTTTTATGACAAGGAGAATTTTATGAGTGAGCCTAGCTAATAAGAGCGCGCCACAAAGTTCTAGTCTGGGAAGAGTAATACTTTTAAGAGGAGCGACTCTACTTTTGGAGACCAACAAGTTTGAAGAAACTGTTTTGTCTGAGTAGAGTGCACGAATATAAATGGAGGCGCCATAAGCTTTAATAGAGCTATCGGAAAACCCATGAAGCTCAATGTAATCGATTGTTTTATTTTCACCCAATGCCGAGATATTTTTATTTCAGAAAGCTCTTGTAGGATTTTTAAAAAGGTATTCCATTCCTTTAAGAGAGCTGGAACTAGAGCGTCATCCCAATCTAAACCTGATTGCCAGACTTTCTGCATGAAAATTTTTGCTGTGACAATGATAGGTCCTATGAAACCTAATGGATCATACATCTGGGCTATGGTGGAGAGTACTTGTCTTTTAGTATTTTCAGATTTAATTTTAAGGTCAGGAGTAGATATTAGAAACATATCAGAGTTAGGATTCCATTTTAATCCTAATATTTTACTGTGTACTTCTTCAAACGAGAAATTGTATTCATCAGTTTCCTTCTGAAAGATTTTGTCTAAGAATTCAGGAGAGTTAGAACTCCATTTGTGAAGGTGGAATCCTGCAGAATTGAGAAGGCTATTAAGCTGACTGTAGAGATTTTCTAAATTTTCGTAATCATCACAACCACTGAGAACGTCGTCAACGTAACACTGGGTTAAGAGAGTCTCTGAGGCAAGAGGGAATTCGGACTGTCCTTTAAGGGCGACATCCTTTAAGACCCGAGTCGATAGAAAACTAGCTGGTCTTGTTCCGTAAGTGACAGTAGACAGTTGTATTTGGAGGAGAGGATTTCCAGGTTTTTCTCTCCAGAGAATATTTAATAGAAATCTTTGATCAGGATTTACCTTCACTTGTCTGTACATTTTTTGTATATCTGAGATTAATACAAAGCTGTACGTGCGAAATCTGCATAATATATCAAAAAGATCAGGCTGTACCTGATAGCCTTTAAGAGTAACGTCATTGAGAGAATATCCTGAGGAGGATTTACAAGATCCGTCAAAAACAACACGAAGCTTGGTTGTAGCCTTATCCTCTCGAATGACAGCGTGATGGGGCAAAAAATATTTATTTTCTCCAGAAGGGGTTTTCGGACAGAGGGGGATTATTTCGGCATGACTAAGGGACAAATATTCGTCAATAAATGTTTTATACTCTTGAAAGTACAAGGAATCTTTCTCAACCTTCTTTTCTAGATTATTGAATCTTTTTAGAGCTACAGAAAAAGAGTCTCCAAGTTTAGTGTTTTCTGAAGGGGATTTTAGAGGAATAGCTACTTGGTAGGAGCCATCATCTAGTAATTTTGTGTTTTCTAAGAAGTGAGCTTCATCCCTTCCGGGGATAGGGGTGTTTTCTGCTGAATTTCCTCCAGTGTCCAAGATCTTGTGAGCAGTTGATCAATTTGTGTATGCTCATCAGAACGAACAAACAGAGACACATTCGAGTGAGTATTGGGAGTAGCATGAGAGTTTCTATTAGCGGATTGAGAGACGTTTCCTGCAATAACCCATCCCAATAATGTGTTTTGCATAAAGGGAAGATTTTTTCCAAGTTTATGTAGGCCAGGCAAAAGTAAGTCATAGTAATTGTCAGCGCCAATGAGAATATCAATATCAGAAGGTACATTATAAGTTGCGTCGGCCAAAGTGACATGAGAGGGTATGTTTAGATAGGCAGAGTTTATCTCAATTTGAGGGAGCCTTGAAGTTATTTTAGGGAGTACAGCACAAGACAATCTAAATCTTTTAGATGAGTCGGCCGTAGAGTGAACTGTTACATTTACCATATTGTGAGAAGCCAAACTGCTTTGAGATATGCCTGATATATGTAAAGTTCTTTGGGATGGGACTATACCAAGGGTTTTAACTAACCTTTCAGTGATGAATGAGTTCTGACTTCCACTGTCTAATAATGCCTTTACATGAATGGGTGTTCCCTTAGAGTTATAAATTATTACCTGTGCTGTGGCCAAGAGAACATGGGAATGTTTGGTAGAGTGAGCAGAGACTGCGCATTTGCTTTCTGAAGTGCTAGGCCTTGAATTATTTTGAGAATTATTTCTAGAGTGCCATGTATTTTGATGGCCTTTTTGCCCATTATGCGCCGCATTATTCTGATATCTATTTTGCTTGGACTGATTTTGAGAGAAGTTGTTATTCCGAGAAGAACAACCATTTTGTGTATTATTGCGCGAAGGAAAGTTTTGTGGCACTAAAGTTTTGTCCAAATGCCCAGAATCACATATAAGCGTATGATGCTTTCCTGAGCAAACCAAACAATTTCTTGATGTGCACTGTGCGATTGAGTGAGCATTGCCTAAACAATTTAAACAAAGACCCTTTTTATTAACAAATTTTTGTTTGTCAGAGAGAGTAAGGCCTTTGAAGCTTGAACATGAATAAATTTTGTGAGAAGTTTCATTGCAATAATAGCAAGCAACAACTTGATTATTATTAATACTTGTATGCAAAGTAGTTTTAACTATCTTTTTTTGTGACATGTTTTCACCACTTGAAAGATTTTCCAAAACTTGGCACCTGCGGTCCATAACATCAAAAAATTCCTTCAAGGTGGGTAAACTATCTAAATCTCTTTCTTGTTCAAACGTTTTTCGAGCACTATAAGTGAATTTTTTTCCTAGAAGAAAAATTAATAACATGTGATAAAGTTGAGACTCTGAGTAATCCAAATTTTCCAGAGAATCTAAAGATAATTTTATGTTTGTCAAAAGAGTCCTATTATTTTGAGGTGTATCTTTAGTTATTGGTTGAGTATCAAATAATTTTAAAAAATGAGAATTAACTAGTGAAATAGAATTTTGATATCTTCTTTGTAAGATGTCTAGGGCAGTATGAAAGTTTGCTTCTGTTACCGCTAAACTTTCAACCAGTTTAAGCGCTTCATCTCTCAAGAATGATTTGAGGTACATAAATCTCTGAACGTCTGACAATGTGCTATTATTTATTACAAGGGCTTTAAACAGTTCGTAAAATGAAGGCCATTCAGTAATATCACCACGAAACTCTTTTAACTTTATTTGAGGTAAATTTACGTGAGGGGCGTTCTGAGAAATAGGTACTGCTTGTTGCACGAATTGCATATTATTTGTGGGAGGGTTTAACCCATCCATTAGCGTCTCTAATTCAGCCAATGTATCAAAAAACTTTGTTTCTGTGACATTACGATCCTCTGCGTCAAGGTCCTCTAACCCTTCAAGAATATTTTCAATTTCATCTTGAAGTTTAGTATAGTTATCAAAGTTTTTTTTTAAGGTTTCGTATCTCTGTCGCCACTGAGCAAACGTCAGGGTTTTGTTTTTATTTTCAGTGATCCAATTGCAAATTCGGGTTAGAGAACGTTTCGCAGTAGCTCTTTGTTTTTTGAGAGAGTCTAGTTCTTCCATTTTGAACAAATAACTCAAAATTACAAGTATTATACAAGTTAAATAAGTAGATTCTAAAGAGCTAAAGAGCGTCAGAGAGAATTTATAAAGGCAAACCTTTCATTTAAAATATCAACTAAAAAATATGCGACAAATTTTTCTTTAATTTGTAAGTGTGACCTTTTGTCTAGTATTGAGAAAAGCGGCCAAACACTATTTTAGTATCCGGCTCGAAGGACCATTTTATGTTTTAGTAGCATTTAATACTTCCGCAAACACAAACAGGGTGGTCAACTTTACACTATTGACCGAGCTAATAAACTATCTATAGTTACCGGTTTCATTTTGCACACTGCAATACAGACAAAGAAAAACAAAGGAGTAAATTAAAATTGTTAGTTAATAATAACAAAAGGTTACTTTATTTAAAACAAACAGATCATTAGATCAGAAATGGATTCAGTATACACGGTGTCCCATATAAGAATGCACACTACAGGGATCTCGTAAACCAGAAGAGATACAAAGATGATTAAATTAGAGAAAAGTTGCGCTTTGCTGAACCCTTCAAAGTCACGATTCGAAATCTAAAAAAATCCGATTACTTCCGAAGATATTTGGGAATAACCGAATTTTCCCGATTTCGTTTTTATTTTTTTCTGACTCTATTTAAAAAGATATTACAAAATAAATTTCACATTCTCATTGCCACTTTTTCTGCTCTACAAGCCGGCTTTCTTAGATTTTCAATGCGACGTTTCGTTTCTTGGCAACCATCATCAACTTAATTTTTTTAAATAGTCGAAAAATTTTGTTTTATTCCTAAAAAATTCTAATTTTAATTCTAAATCCCACGACATACCGCTTCTTACATTTATCCGACGTTTCGGACGAAAAAATCATCATCAATATTATTTGATGATTATTACGAAGGAACGAAACGTCGGATCAAAAATCGAATTACGTTATCATGTAGAGGAGAAAAAATTACATGGGAATGTGGATTTTATATTGACTTGTCTTCTTTTGTGAAATCAGAAAAAAATTAATTGCCAAAATTTATGTTTAAAATTTCAAGAATTCGTAGATTTTTTCTGATTCTACTGTAAGAGATAGATTAAAATAAATTTTACATTTTTATTGTCGTTTTTCTCGTCTACAACATGACGTCATTCAATTTTTGATTCTACGTTTTGGCTTTCTCGACCATTATCAACTTTTTTTTAAATAATCGGAAAGTTTTATTTTAAAACAGTTAAAAAAAAGTTGATAATGGTCGAGAAAAGCCAAAACGTAGAATCAAAAATTGAATGACGTCATGTTGTAGAGGAGAAAAACGAAAATACAAATGTAAAATTTATTTTAATCTATCTCTTACAGTAGAATAAAAAAAAAATCTACAAATTGTTGAAATTTTAAACATAAATTTTGGCAATTTATTTTTTTCTGATTTCACAAAAGAAGACAGGTCAAAATAAAATCCACATTCCCATGTAGTTTTTTCTCCTCTACTTGACAACGTAATTAGATTTTTGATCCGACGTTTCGTTCCTTCGTAATAATCATCAAATAATATTGATGATGATTTTTTCGTCCGAAACGTCGGATAAATGTAAGAAGCGATATCTCGTGGGATTTATAATTAAAATTAGAATTTTTTAGGAATAAAACAAAATTTTTCGACTATTTAAAAAAATGAAGTTGATGATGGTTGCGAAGAAACGAAACGTCGTATTGAAAATCTAAGAACGCCGGCTTGTAGAGCAGAAAAAGTGGCAATGAGAATGTGAAATTTATTTTGTC
Source organism: Philopedon plagiatum (assembly GCA_963971165.1). Classification (NCBI taxonomy): domain Eukaryota; kingdom Metazoa; phylum Arthropoda; class Insecta; order Coleoptera; family Curculionidae; genus Philopedon; species Philopedon plagiatum. The sequence continues at coordinate 25,197,054 of OZ020193.1, read as the reverse complement.
AGATCTTTTTAAATAGAGTCAGAAAAAAATAAAAACCAAATCGGGAAAATTCGGTTTTTCCCAAATATCTTCGGAAGTAATCGGATTTTTTTAGATTTCGAATCGCGACTTTGAAGGGTTCAGCAAAGCGCAACTTTTCTCTAATTTAATCATCTTTGTATCTCTTCTGGTTTACGAGATCCCTGTAGTGTGCATTCTTATATGGGACACCGTGTATAACAATCATTTTCTTTTTACAACTACTCATTTCAATACAAAGTAGGAACGCCGCAAGGTATACCTTTAGAAACGACCTGGGTCGACGATAACTTAAAACTAAAGAATGTTAAATATAAAAAACAAATAGTTATGGAAATAATATTTTGCAATTGCTCGTACCATCTAATAGGTCTATACATCACAATTAGAGCTGTGAGTTTGCATCACAAAACAATAAACCAAGAGAAAACTGAGCCAAGTAATAACTCACAATACCACAATCACTGGTTTTGTATTGCTCATTAAATGAGAAAGTTAGTTAAAATAAGTTGAGAGAAATAGTCAATTCATATTAATCACTGGTTATATAACATAGTTAACATAAAGTCTACTTTACCAATCTTCCTGGGGCTTCTTATTAAATTACCAACACACTTTTCTTCACTTTTTCTTATTTTTATTTTACATACTTGTGCGAGAAATAACAGTTTAAATTTAAACCATTCTTGAGAAAACAGCGCTGAAATCCATATTCTTGAGTTTAACTTCAGACTTCAATCGAAATTAATCTTGCAACGCCATAACTAAAAGCTAAGCGCAGAAAGCCGCTTGCTTCGGAGTAAATTCGAACTTTGCGAACTAAGTGAGGGCTTGGGTAAACATATTAGTTTTTCCCAAATACCTGGAGAAATTGGAATTGTTTATTTGTACATAGACAAATAAATACAATAACTAAAAATACCAGCACTTATTAATTATTGTCACTATCTATCTAGAGGACGAGTAAAGTTAAATTCATACGTGTACAGAGAGATCATTTTTCTTTGCGATCTTTGGGGTGCGCTACTAACCGTACTGCTCTGCCAGGGAATAGCCAAAGCAGACTGACCAAAAAATACAAATAGAGAGAAGAGCGGGTCCTATGTAAAATGAGATACAAGACAAATAGACATTAATGACAAATGACAATAATGACATTTCACTACTAGCGCCACCAGCACAAGGTGCATGGTGAACTAAAATTCCTTTTGGCTTTTAGGTTTTTAGTATTTTTAATGTCAGTTTTATCGAAAATGAATATTAATAAAATCTTGTTGACACTTTTGACAGTGTCAACAAAAATTAATTAATATACATTTTTACGAATTTTGAAAAATGGTATTTAAACTAAAAATAAAACTCGTATGGATAAAGATAACACTATTTAATACATTTTAAAATAAATTAAACAAACAGTATTTTAAGGTTATATTTTATAACTAAGTAATCACAAGCAATAACTCGGAGTATGCATTATACTGATAAATGAATCTCCAGTAGTGGTATGATGTGTTTCAGGTGTAGTGTGGAGGGCGTAAGTGTGGGTAGTGCGCCATTGCCAGTTGAGGTCAAAACCAAATTCCTAGGTTTAACAATAGATAAGGGTCTTAGATTTGAGGATCACATAGTTTTACTCAGCAAAAAGGTATCTTCAGCATGTTTTGCTGTTAAAATTGCTGCACAGGAGTTGGGTAAAGAGTTTGCAAAGGCAGTTTATTATGCTTTGGTGGAATCCCGACTTCGATATGGCATATCCTTCTGGGGTGCGGCCAGCCATTATCTTACTGCTGCGGTTTTTGTAATTCAGAAGCGTGCAGTGAGATCTATTTGTGGCGCTCGTGCAAGAGACTCATGCAGGCCGTTGTTTGTGGGAGAGAAGATTCTGACTCTAACATGTTTATATATACTAGAGACTTTGTCTCATATATGAAAACCGAACAAAATTTATTTCGGTTAATCCAAGATATGATACCCGTCAGGGTCTTGACTTGCAGCTGCCTATCCCAACTTCCAGTTTGGTGAGGAATTCTATTTATTATGAAGGTATAAAGATGTTCAATCATCTGCCTCGCGGTATTAGGGAGCTTCCCACTAAGAGGTTATTTAAAAAACAACTTCAGAGGATGTTAGCTGGTAGAGCCTATTATGAACTGGGCGAATTTTATACTGACAGATTTTGACTTATTTAGTTGTATGTTATTTTTAATTTTAACAGTCAACCCCTAGTTTTCTAAGTTTTTTAAGTTTTAATTTATTGATTCTGGTTTTACTTTTTTTTCTGTTTAATTATGTCTGTCTTTTGCTCATGTATTTTACAACTTTTCTGTACCTTTTATTGTTTGTTGATTATGGTTTGTGTGATTTTCTTAGTTTTAGTATTATTTATTTATAATTTTTTTTTTATATACAAGTAGAAAATGTTTTGTTTTTATTTTGTTTTGTACTGTTAAACTGCTCTGGCTTTGTCGGCAAAACTTTGGTTTTTTGATAATAAAGCTTATTTGATTTGATTGATTTGATTTGATTTGGTGGGACATCTCGAATAAAAAATAATCGATCATTCGATTATTGAAATCACTCGAGATATCTCAAGATGTCAACGAGATCATTGGAATGATTTAACCGAGAGGTTGGGCACTCGACGTGGCTGGGGCCGGGGCCAAGATTATATTATAATTTTGAATGATCATTCGATATTAAAGTCATTGTAGACCTAACCTTTCGATTATTTAATTCATTCGATTATTCCCAACACTAATCTTCAGAGAGGTGTTCGTGTCAATGTACCTGCATCAATTAGGCAGTTGCTCAATTTTTACTAAATATTTACATTATGATGCAAAAACAAACTAATTTCGTAAAAAAATCTAGCCCCAGTGCAATAATTTATAATTTGTGGCTATATTTATGTGATACCTTGAAGCTTACCATATAAATATAAACACCTCTCTGATAAAATGTACATGTACTCAACTATTTATCATTCAACATTTATCAATATAAAATATTTTTGTGCTATATAAAATAATCTGTTCGACCAAAGTCAATCAAATACATAACTTTGCCAGCACTTCGTCTTTCAATACTTCCTATTATAAGCAATGCCAATAAATCTATTGAAAGTAAACAATACTTATTAAATATTTTTATCAATAATAAAGTATCTAAATTTAATTATGTCCATAATAATTATTCTGTCTTCTAGCTATTGTAGTACAAAAATTTGTAGTTTTTTATTGTTGCTTCTTGTTAAATAATAATATACACTTTTAAAAGAAGGGAAAAGAAAGGAACTTACAAAAAAAAATTCTTTTCCTTTCAATGGCACAAGATATTTCAGCACCACCTGACATTCAGTCAATACGTAAACTTAATTTAACATACCTGCAGCAGATATTTAGAAAATCAAAATAATAGATCCACAATGAGAGTTCCATAAAATTAAAAAGGATACAAGTCTTGTGAGTTGTCGCATTAGTTCAGCATCTAAGATGATCCATCTGTTCTTTCTTCGCACTGCATGAACAGCTGAAATTTTTATTGAATTTACTTTAGAATAAAGCAAAAGCGAATACACTTTATTAACATGCCTTATTAAACATGTTTGTTCAGATTCACTAAAAAGGTTTAAGATTAAAGGTGGGTTTCTGCAGACCACTTTAAATTTAATTTAACCCTAATTTGACTCTATTTTTAATTTAGTATGAGTTAAATACACATGAAGGCATAAGAGCGTTTATCCACAACTTTAATTTAATTTTACTTTAATTTTAACTTTCAATGAAAAATTTTTTAGAGCAAAATTAAATTTAAATTTAAAGTGGTCTACATAAACCCACCTTTAGTACTGGTTTAAATTAAAATAATAATATTCTAGTTGATCAGGTAGGTTTTGACAGCTTTTTGTCCTGTCATTGTTCCTAAGTTGTCGTTAAAAACATAACCTAATCTAATATTTCAGTGATTTGCTTGGTTTCCACACGATTTTTTTCTTGGAACGTGCTGCTAAAATGAACTTAGTTCTGTTATTGTGGAAAGTACATACCTACTATAAATCTTAGTTGTCTTATTATTGCACTTGTCAGTTTAAAACTGGTTGTCAACTTAGACCAGTCTAGCATTGGAGAATCTGGCCGTTTAAATTTAAATTTAAAAAAATTACCTAATCTTAATTAGAACGGAGATATTGCATTTGGCATATAAAAATAGTAAACAAAAACAATTTATTGGTTCTTTACTTTGCTGATAATTTAAGGTTAGAAGCTGAGATTTAAACCACAATTTGCTGTAAAGGGATGCATCCCACCGATATGTACGTAAACCCAAGCTAGTCATCGTCACCTTTCAGTGTGATTTTTCTTATCTTAAATGGGAAATCTACATTAACTTTATGATATTTATAAGTTGAATGATCTGTTCTACAAAATCTAGTTAATACCTACATCCATGCAAAAACATCTTGGTAAAATAATTTAGAAAATATGTCAATGACCTTATCTCTTTATACTGGGGTTAGATTTTAATAATAAAACTTATGTTTTTATTCAACTTTAGATAATGTGTTATTTACTCACCTCAAATTTAAAGGAAACACTCCCAGTGCTATTTTAGCCTATATAAAATATTAACTTTAGAGATTAAAGATAAGATTTTTTTCCTCAAGTTTTAAAAGATTTTTCTTATTTTTGGTTTACAAGACCGATATTTTATTTGAAATTATTTTATTTGTTAAAAATGAGAGCTGGCCATTTGGTTTCAACCAGAGCCATTAATCCAAAAACAACAACAACAACATTTTATTTGTTATTCGGGCAGAAGACATAGATAGTGTCAAAACAAAAGTTCCCCATATTCAAGAAACTTAGAAACATAGTACAATTACATTTTAATATCACAAAATCGGTTGGATATTATAAAAATTATTTTGGAGAAATGCCGATGACCTCACCTTTTCACAGAGGTTAAAGTAAATAAGAAATTTTAGGTAAATTTATTAATTACTTACCTCAAATTTGAAGGCACCACTCTTGTTCTGAAAAACGCAAAGCCATAAGGCCAAACTTTTTAAGAATACAAATTATTGAAGTAGTAATAAACTAATAAATAATTATTGCACCAAACATCATGTTTTGTGAATTATTGATCCCAAGAAAATGCAAAATGGCGCATGGCGCCCAAACCCAAACGAAAGGACGACTGGCAAAGAAAGCTAGGTTCATTTAACTTTAGTGTTACTCCCTGCAACAGTCAAGAGTATAAAGACAAAGTGAAACAACCAGAAACAACGTTTACTCCCTATTTGTTAGACTGAACCAGCATTATGAGACCAGGTTGCACCAGGCTAAATGAACAATCTGTTCCGTGAGCTAAGCTGTTCTATTGGTCTGAGAATAACCAACCGTATCCATGGATAGCACATCACGTGGCTTTTAATCATAATTTGTAGTGATAGTCCCATGATATTTACCTCACCTTACTTGGTGAGGTGGCGTTACCCCGCAAAATCCCAGTGTTGCCATTTGGGGCGACAAGTCGCCAAAATGACGACTTTTTGTCTCATGAGAGTGTGGCGGCGATTTTCAATAAAAAGCTTATTTTTGGCGACTTTTTACGGGTGAAAAAATTGAATATATGAACATACACGTTGTATACAATACGTAAGAAACAACGTCACAATAATAATCATGATTGTACCGAGGGATTTCTCAAAGAGAATATCTGAACACGCCACGAATTGTACGTCAAATTTTGGAGATTCCCCCAAGCTTGCTCCACAAAAACATTTTTTTATTTAGTACTGACAGTTTTCTAACCCCAATATCTCAAAAAAGCTGTGGCGACAAAGAGGGGACTTTTCTTGGATCGATGGCGACTTTTTGCTTTGTTACTCTGGCAACACTGGGAAAATCCCTTGTTGCCATAAAGCCCATTTAAACCTTCAGACCCCTGAGACTGACTGACTTGAGCGCGTAGCAACAGCAAGCCCTCGCGGAGAGCCGTGACGGGAAGGTGAGAGGGATATATGCTTAGAAAAAGAAGGCATATCTAATAGAGTTCTGACGAGACCCGACCCGTCAGAAGAATGTAAACAATAGGTACAGGGTGGATTTGCTTGGTAACAAATGTTTTATTTTTACCACGATGTTGGGGTTTCCCTAACAACTTTGTTACGCAGAATAAGTGTTTTATTTATTGCGTGTTTATTAGGCGCGGCCCGTGAAATTCTAAAGTTGTATATCTCTGTTGCTACTTATGGGACCCATGCCAAGTTCAGGTTTTTTAATAGTGAGCCTATTAGGAATATTTTGGTAAAAAAATATTTTGTAATTTGCGAAAAAAAGTTGAATTTTTGAATTGACCCACCTGGGTAAAAAATTAACAAGCTTAGGTATTTTATTTATTATTTTTTCTAAATAAATTTTACATCATTTTGTCGACAATTCTTAAATTTTGAGAGAAAAAATATGATAGTAGAAAGTTAGTCATTTGAATTTTTTTTAAACCTGATATATAATTAAAATAAAAGCTTCTCATGGAGCGTTGGGGTAGACACTGACTTATCTGAAGCTCATGACATCCGTGTGAAATGGCACCGACGCGACGGATCCGTTATACCGATACGGATAAGCAACTACAGATGCACTACTACGGATTCTGTTGCATCTGGCCTGCTGTTTATATAAAATTGTCAAGAAGAGTTCATACCGGAAGGTGGTAGAGGATTTCGTCCTCGTCCGAGGAGGCACTATCCCACACATCTGTTTAAAGGACTGGTGAAATCCATAGAGATATTTCCAACTCTGGATGTGTGAGTCGGACACTTCTAGTATACCCACGGCACATAAAGTACTTAGGTTTAGACTTTCGTGGGCTGCCCAAAGATAAACAAAAATACAAACAGTATAAACTGGTCTGGGTTTATTACATAATCGTGAGGCCAACGATATGCAATTGTACCGCGTAGAATAGTTTCCGAAATTTTAAATAAATAATATAATTTGGAAGAAATATGAAAATATGACAATAGACAAAAATGTAATTTTCATGTAATATGTAATTAATTGTGAGTAGTAGAACAAATAAACTGTACATGTAGATATACTCAATATCAGCTTAGAGTTTAATGGCGGCCGTGAACGCATGCCAAAATATTTGCCAACTTATGATTTAAATGTTCCCTAATTCAGAAAACGCCTCGCGGACACAGATAATTGCTGAATTGGTGAGAGATGGATATATAAATGGCCCTACATTTATATGTACGCGACGAAGATACATATTCCGCATCTAATCCTTGGAGCCGGAAAAGCGTCAACAGGTGGAAGCGCCTTACATCGAATGTCATGTAGATGGGCATCCTTTTCTTCGCTAGTTCGCTATTTACAGAGCCGTCTCGTCCGATTTTGATTTATGACGTGTGAAATCAAAGTTGAATCATTTACGGTACAAGTTTACCGTGAAAAGTAGAATGCAGGTCAGGCGCGGACTACAGAGTATTCACTGTAATTACATGGACATCGTCTTACATATAAATGTAATGTCTTACAAAACAAATATAAAGATTACAAACTTTTACTGTATAGCACATATGATGAAATACAAAATATAAGAAGCGTCACCGTACAGATAATTCCCAGAAGTTTTGAAAAGGTCCCAACCTAGAAGGGATTTAATGTTGTGAAAAGTATACTTAGGCCTGGTATTTTCATATAAAGATAGGAAGAATTTATCCGTCAGATAAATTTTATTCTTAGGATAATCAAAAAACTTATATTTTCACGTCGGAATAGTTATAACCGGTAGATAAATACGCTCTATCTTTCGATTTACATATCCGTCACTTATTTCTCCAAATATGCGTTTATCTCAAGGATAATTATCATGTGAAGCATGCGCAAGCGACTGACAGCGTTGATACGCCAGACCTAACCTATATATTATATTTGTTTACAATTTGCCGTTATATCAGTTTATATTTACTACTTTTACTTTAGTTTGCTTGGGCATTCCCCATATTCATTTTATTTTAACTTAAAAGTGTGGTTTTTCTGTCAAGTCTTCTCAAGAATGGATTTGGAAGATTTTAACCTAATCAATGATCCAGAGGGGGAACTGATAGATATTATTGAAAATTTAAATCCAGATCGTGAATACAACATTAGACCAAGGATTGACCATTTCAATTATTGGAATGATACAGAGTTTTTTAATAGATTTCGACTTACAAAACCCACCGTAGTTCTTATACTCCATGAAATTGAACATGATCTTCGTAATCGAACAGAGAGGTATGTGTTACAAAACGTTTTTGAGAATATTAGTTGAAGATATATATATATATATATATATATATATATATATATATATATATATATATATATATATATATATATATATATATATATATTGGATTTGTATATACCTATCATTCTCAATTTCAATTTTTCTTTTTAGGAATTTGGATAGTGCAATTAATCCACTTGACAGACTTCTACTAACCCTCAGATTTCTAGCAACTGGTAATTTTTACATAACTATGGGCGATTTCTCAGGAATACACAAGACCACAGCAGGAAAAATAATTAAGCAAGTTGTAACTGCTGTTTGTCATTTAATTCATACCCATGTACACTTACCTCAAACTGAAGATGAACAGCAAGAAGCACAAAGGGATTTTTTAATATATCACACTTTCCAAGAGTATTTGGTGCAATCGATTGCACGCATGTGAAAATACAGTCACCTGGAGGAGAAAATGCAGAAGTGTATCGAAATCGTAAAGGATATTTTTCTCTCAATTGTCAAGTAGTTTGTAGTGCAAAACTAAAAATTATTGATTTAGTATGTCGTTGGCCTGGATCAGCAAACGATAGTCATATATTTGAAAACTCTGCCCTTAAAAACAGAGTACGAAATGGAGAAATGGGAAATGGAGTTTTGGTAGCTGATAGAGGGTATGCACTAAGGCCATATGTACTAACACCATTTGATAATCCACAAACACAAGTGGAAAACGTTTATAATGAAGCACAAATTAGAACAAGAAATGTGATTGAAAGACTTTTTGGAATTTGGAAGAGACGTTTCGTAGTGTTATCGGTAGGCATTAGGTGCAAAATTGAATTTGCTCAAATGATTATAGTGGCTTGTGCAATTTTACATAATATAGCTATAGATCAAAGAGAAAATCAATTTGAGGATGAGCCCGAAAATATTGAAATTGAACAGAATTTCAAAAATTGCCTATTTTGATCAATTCTTCTAATTATTGATATGTTATAAAATTATTTAAATAATAGTACTAATTTAAATTAAAATGAAAGACAGTATCAGCTTTTTAATTTGTTTTATTTAAAATCTCTAACTGTTTAAATTTAATTTTAATGTCTAGATCCAAGAGTTGCATTTCTTGGTCATGCTTTGCTTTTGCTCTTTTCTCCTGCTCTTCCAAGAGTTGCATTTCTTTGTCATGCTTTGCTTTTGTTCTTTTCTCCTGCTCTTTCTCATTTTTTATTTGAAGGACTACAAGTTCTTCCCTCAATGATAGAACTCCCCCCAACTTGCTATTTAGGATGTCTTTGCCAGGCTTCTTCGGTGTCAAACAGGGATGCTTCTTTGTTTTTAGCATCGCCGGAGACCAATTTTTCCAAGTCTTTATTTGTGGACTTCGTACGCTTACCTGAAAATTCACAAAAAAATGTTATTAAACAATCAAAATCCATCTTTAATTTGTTATAAATTTTTTACAACACTATATACTCTTACAGATCAAAAATACATTTTTGAATATTAGAAACCAAATATATTACGCATACATAAGAACATTTTATTTTCATAAAAACAAGGTTATTTTGCATGTAGCCATTTATTTTAACTAACCTTTATTTCAGAAGTGCTTTCTATTTCACTTTCTCCTGTTCCATTAAGTGGGGTTTCATCCTCGGTTTCTGAAGAAACTCTTTCTTTAAAATCTCCCGATACCTAGAACAAAATATAATATATAAAAAAATCTATTTTTTTACTGCAATAATAAAAAATAGACAGAACAATTATAACAACTAACCATGAGAACATCATATACTTCTACTTCAGTCTCGGTTATTGGATCAAGTATCTCATTCGTTTCACCTTTTTCAATTATTGCCTCTCCAGTCACAGCTACAAAAAATAAGTACAATTTAAGTTCTTGGGTTACTGTACCAAGGTTATAAAAATTGCCTGGTCCTGTTTTTCCTTCGATACCTACTTGTTTTGGGAAGTACACTGTCTGAGTCAAAGACAGATGGTAGACCATTAATAGAAGTGCTTAGCACTTCCAACAGTTCCTTCTCTGAATCGTCAATTTCGACATATTCAGGCACTCCACCACCGGTTTTCATCGTCTCTTCTTTATTTTTATTAATTTTTTTCTTTAAACCCTTTTTCAGTCCATCATATTTTTGACGAAGGGTGTCTACTGTTCTAAATGTCTGTCCTAAAATTATACAAAATATGATAACACTGTTATCTGAATCCTATGAGTTAGTAGGAATTTGTGGATTTGAAAGGTTATATATATATATATATATATATATATATATATATATATATATATATATATATATATATATATATAATGTAATTAGTTACCTGATGTTGCGTTGAAAACATCTGTAATTTTCTGCCAGGTTTCATCTTTTAATTTCCATGTCTCGGAATCCGTTTTTTTATTTTCCAATATATTTTTTTCCTTTAAAGCTATCCGCAACAATAGCCTTGTTTCCTCCGTGGTAAAGTTCGGAGCCCTAGCTCTTTTTTTCTTATCAACTTTATTCATTATTAAAATCAAAAATCAAACCAAAACACAAACACTCGTAAACGATAAAATATAAAATAAACAAGGAATAGGTTAGGTTGATTCTGACAAACATGACACGTGCTTTAATGCTTGTAACACCAAGTTATTTCTCTCTTCAAACAATGGTGAATTTGTATATGTTTATCTCTTTCTCATGTATTCTAACGTTGGCAGCAGTTGATAGTTTTTGGTGTGGCTAAAGATTCGTACCTCGTTTAGTTATCTGGCAGTTAAAATTTGATGAAAATACGGTTTCAAGATATCTGGCAGATAGGAGTGTCGGGTAATATAATCCGATAGATAGTTATTTGTCGGATACAATCTAGTAATCCATACATGAAGATACCGGGCCTTAGTAAGTTAACTAATTTCTCTAAATTGCATAAGGAAGTGTGCCAAGCCATTATCTATTGAATGTTATTGGTATTCGCAAGCAATGAAACGTTTTCTTGAGTAGTGCAATGCATATTATGAAGATAATTTGTAATAGTATTTACTATCGTTAAATACCCGTTAGGATAATTTTAACAAACACTGGAATCAAAGTACAAACGTATTTTTTATTGTCAATGATGTTATATTGATGATGATGTAGTATGTTAACAAAAAACTTTGTTGAACACACTACCTCAATTACTTAAAACTTTCTTTGCAAGTTAAAGAAGAAAACAGTATTGATATTACTGATGAAAAGGAACTACTAAACTACGGATATTACTATACGCAACCCATAATACATGAAGGCATGTGTGGTTGCTTATGCAGTAAGACATATTAGCTAGTACATAATAAAAAGTGTTTCAAATAAAGATATTTCAACACTCCCACTTTTGAAACACTTTTCCCACTTTAAAATATTCTATACATTCTTTAGATTTGTGACATTATTAAACTTAAGTATTCTTAAAGTCCACTATGCCAAGAGCATTCCTTAAATTTTCATAAGTATTTTTCGGTAAGGCTTTAGTAAACAAGTCTGCTTGTTGCTCACTAGACCTTATATATACTGGATTGATTACACTGGTTTGATACTTCTCGCGCATGAAATTTTACGTCTATGTGCTTTGTACGATTATGAAATTCCGGATTTTTGATTAGTCCAAATGCACTTTGATTGTCAATAAGTAAAGTTGTTGGTTTTTGCACATCTTTTATATCACTTAACAACTGTTGTAACTATATAGTTTCATTTGTTGCATTTGATGCAGCGACATACTCAGCTTCTGTTGTTGGTAAAGCTACACTTTGTTGGCGTTTACTGGCCCACGTGACAGGACCATTTGATAGTTTAAACACGTAGCCAATAGTTGATCTTCTGGTTTCACTGCCCCCTGCATAATTTGCATCTGCGTAGCCTACTAAGCATAATGTGTTCGACTTTTCATATTTTATACTGTAACTCATTGTTCCTTTTAATCTTTTAACTATTTAATTATTCGTTTCACTGCATTCCACTGCATATTGGAATGGTTTTCTAGAAACCTGCTTGCGACTCCCACTGCATGCGATATGTCTGGTCTGCTAACAATTGCTGCAAACATTAAAGATTCGACCGCTTGTCTGTAAGGGACGTCCGTTAACAATTGACCGGTTTCTTGTGCAAGATTAGTGTGTAAATCATCAGGTGTACAGGGTGTCCGGATTTCGCTGTATTTGTGGGTTATCTCAGTTATTTGTAGACATAGAAGGTTGCGGCTTGCACGTCATGGCGCTACTTTCTTGTGAAACGAAAAATGCCATAAACAGAATTTTCATAGCTTTCTTTGTTTTCGAGCTACAGGGTGATTTTGAAAATTTTCACTTTTTGAGCACCCCTTGTATCTCGGGTATGCCGCATCATATCAAAATAGTAAAAACAGAGTTGTATGCAGAACGTCGCATAGAATACGATGACGTAGTTAGTTTTTTTCTAAATATAATTTTCGAGTAATGGTATAAAGTTGTAGTTTTTTAAATGGGACACCCTGTATATTTATACATCGCTACATTCCGCTTATCAAGGGCTCTTTGAAAATATATAACACATGATATTAACTTTTTGATTGAAGCCGTTAAATCACAATTTTGAATAAAAATGTTAATTTTTATATAGTAGGCTTTGACTTACAAAACAATTGACATACATTTTATAAATCTTGTATGTTAAGTTGTTGATACCATCCATTTTAACATTTTGATATTATGTTATCGCCAGTTTTTTATTATTGCCATTTAATTTTTGTTATATCGCTTTTTAATTTACTTATAGTTTGTTATATTTGTTGGCACTCATTATATTAATATGGCTGCAAAAGAGACGTTTAAAAATTTTGAAAAATATGATACGTTAACCTGTTTTATTCAGTGCAACGAAAATAGCGATGAGACGTCATAACTATAACACAGATTGTAGGAGTAATCTGTGACTATAATTTGAGAGGTAAATCAATATTTTATGAGGTAACCTTCGCATCTCTTTCACTTTCAATATTTTTAGATATCCAGAAAGGCGGCAACCCAACAAAGTCAACAGTAACAGAATTACGTTATATTTCCAAGGGAGTGACCGGGCAGATTTGGCTTCAGTTTTTCCTGCTTCATATTGGGGTCAAATATAAAATATCATATTTATGAAGGAATCCTAACTGCAAACAGATATCTACATTTCCTGGAAAATATGTTAAGAGAAATTCGCGAAGATGTTCCTTTGGTCCAGTTATAATATATTTTTTCAGCAAGACGGACCTCCTGCTCATAATTCTCACGTTATAAGAACTTATCCGGAAAATCACTTTCCTGGTCACTGGATTCGCACAATAAGATGGCCTCCCAGGTCACCTGATTTGTCAGTTCTCGACTTTTTTGTGGGGTTAGTTGGAAAATAAAATATTTCATACCCGGCATCAAACGATAGAAGAATTGCGCAATGATACTGAAATGGAATTCAGAAATTTGCAAGCACGGCCAGTTATCCTTTTAGTTGCTTTAGGAAGAATAAAAAAATATGACAATATTGTGTAATAACGGAAATCAATTAGATCAATCTCTGTAATGTGTAGGTATACGTTTTACTCCACGGCCTACTGTAAACTATTGACATTTTTATTAAAAATTTTGATTCATCGGCTTCAATAAAAAAATACATATCATGTGTTATATATTTTTGAAAAGCTCTCGATAAGCGGAATATAACGACGTATAAATATACAGGGTGTCACATTTAAAAAACTACAACTTTACACCATTACTCGAAAATTATAATATTTAGAAAAAAAACTAACTACGTCATCGTATTCTACGTAACATTCTGCATTGAAACTAGTTTTTACTATTTTGATAGGATGCGGCATAGCCGAGATAGAAGGGGGGCTCAAAAAGGGAAAATTTTCAAAATCACCCTGTAGCTCGAAAACAAAGAAAGCTATGAAAATTCTGTTTATGGCATTTTTCGTTTCACAAAAAAGTAGCGTCATGACGTGCAAACCGCAACCTTCTATCTCTACTAATAACTGAGATAACCCGCAAATACAACGAAATCCGGACATCCTGTACATACTAATTTTGAGTTTTCGAGTCCAAATTTCATGATTATATTCTTGATATAATTTTCTTGACTAATTATAATTGAGCCATCAGGGCACCTTTCAATTTCGAAATAATTTAATTCATCACTGACAGTTATTTCGAAAGTTGTTTGTACCTTTTGTTGCACTGTTTCTAATGCCTCTTTGCCAGGTGACATAAGCAATCCATCGTCCACATAGATTATCAGTAGTACCTTGTTTCCGGTAATCTAACCAATGTACACACACTTGTCAGCTTCAGTTTGTTTAAACCCAAAACTTGTGAGAATCTGGCTAAACTTCGTGTTCCAGCACCTGGGCGCCTTTTTGAGTCCATATAATGATTTATTTAGCTTGAAGACAAGGTTATTTTTACTTTTTGTACCTTCTGGTAGAGTCATAAATACTTCTTCAAGCTCACCGTGGAGGAATTCAGTTTTAATGTCAAATTGCTTTATTGTATAATTTTCTTGGACAGCTACTGCAAGGAGCACTCTTATTGAGTCATATCTGGTTATCGGTTAGAAAATTTCATGGTAGGCAATGCCTTGTTCTTGAGCAAAGCCCTTTGCACATAATCGTGTTTTGTATCGTGATATTTTTTCCATTATTTTCTCGCTTCACCCTAAAACCCATTTGGAACCAATAGCTCCCTTTCCAGGTGGTAAATTTACCATTTCCCATGTTTTATTTTTGTTTAATGCCTCTATTTCTTCGTCAGTGGCAACTTTCCACTGACTTGAGTTTTCTCCATTAACAGCTTCTTCGTAAGACTGTGGAACATCTATTTCAGTTAGATTAAGTTCGTAATCTTGATATCTTCTGTAGAAGATTCCTCAGATAACTTCTTATTTGAGTGATTATCTCTTCTCGGGGTGGGTTCTGGTTATCTTTGCGTTATGATTTAGTACAACAATCGCCCTCCTACTACAAACAATCTTTATTTGTTACCAAACATAAATATAAACACCCGGTACAAAACCCTTCTTAATCATAATATATTAGTGACTAAACTAAACAAAGTCCAGTTCGCGTAATGAGTACAATCACCGCCTTTCTCATTAAGTTCGAAACAGCCAATTAGCGTTTCTCGGAAGACGGTTAGTGGCCTTCGGTAACATCAAAGTAATTATTAAAAAAATATTAAATCACTTACAGTTTCCAATCTTCGGGCATTATTTAAACAAGCCCATACCTCATGCCTTGGGAAACATCCTTACTACAGAACCAACGGGGCTAGGCCGTATCCGTGGTCTCCACTTCGTCCCTTTTAGCAATGGCAGCTCTTCGTCGTTTCCGTTCGGGAGCTTACCGCTCTTCCTACTCTAGCGACCAAAACCAACTGCCCCTCGCTTTGTTTACACCAGGGTTGCCAGATAAATATGGACGTAGGTCGCAGAGTTCAGCTGCTGGAGTAGCCCAAAGTCGCAGACGTTGCCAAATCTTAAAATAGCCCAAAATCGCAGTTTTGGAGGTTCGAAATTGAAACTAAAGTTTCGAACACTTTTGTAAATTTTGCAAAGCCTCTTTTTGTTTAAATGGAGTTTTTGAACAGATACATTAATTGCTTCAGTTATTTTTTTCCATAACTGCCAGTGAAATCGATTTATTAAAAAGTAACTCAGAAATTGAAATAGATTTGTAGACATTTTTGTCAAAAAATTCCATTTAAGTGAAAAACGTACTTAATACTTAATATCCATCATTAAATAACAATAATGGCATTACTCATATAATGAAACACACTTTACTAGGTATTAGATATCTGCACAAAATATGGTAATAGCTTCCATAAACGCATCGTCCCCGCTCCGTCCTCCTCCAGGATTTCCAGGATGAGCCCCAGAATTTAATAGATATCTCATTTCATCTGTTGGCTTAAATTTGGTGCAGAAATTTTTTTTAACCGATAGATGGATTCGAATTCGTATGATGGTAGAAAGCATCTTCCATTTCATTCTGTTCCTTGCTTTAGTTTTTACTGCATTCATGACTGAAAAGACCCTCTCTACAACAGCATTACTAAAGGGCAGAGAAAGCACACTTAGTGCAAATTCTGCCACTTCTTTAAAACAAAAAGTACCGCCAGCATCAGTGTATAAAAACACTTTGGCCCAGAATTTGCATGAATCCATGTCCAAGTTTTCTTCATTCTCGAACCATTTGACTAACGGAATTTTACGCCACTGTTCCAGAACATCCAGATTACATGGTCCAAAACAATCAGATGCGCGTAACTCCTTGGTGATTCGAATGATTCGATTCGTTAATCGTTCCCAAACCAGTACGAACGAAGTTCGTACTACGAACACGAATAAATATTAGACATACGTCGCCACTATTAAGCCTGTTCGATTGACTTTTCTTTATGCAAGGCACGGTCGGAGTGGTCGGAGACTCCGACCACTCTGAGTACTCCGCTGGAGCTATAAGGATAGGAATTTACTGTTGAACTTGAACATGCCGTTTCTTGTTTCTGATCACGTCTGGTTTTGGAGTTTTGGATCCTTTGAATAATATCGCATTATCGCCCAATTTTTCTTTATGAAAAGTGAAAATAGCCCAATCTGCGACTGGTCGCAGAAACGTAAAATAGGTCGCAGAATGGGTTCGGAAGTAGTCCAATAAATCGCCCAATCTGGCAACCCTGGTTTACACCTGTCGTGTTACCCTTTGCCGCCCGAAGACATTCCGAGAGCTTACGAACGCGTCCGATCAGATACACAGTGGTGCCGTCACTTTAGTTCTTACCATTTTAACCAAGCAAAATTATAAAACAAGGGTGGGCGTGCTACATTTCGTGGTGTTTTAATAGCCCTTTGAGGTCGTAAGTTAGGCACTTGTTCTACAACTTCTTGTTCATCTTCATTTTCTTCTACTTGATTTTCTGCCGGCACTGTGACTTCCGGGAATTCAGTTACGTCATCACTTGACGCATTTGGTCGGCCATTTGCACCATTAGTGGGTTTTCATTGAAACCTTTTTGATTCTCACTAAACATTACATTTCTTGACACAGTAATTTTTTTTTGATACAGGGTCAAAAACTCTGTAGTTTGTCGAGTTCCCAGAATAGCCAACAAAAATTAACTTTTGACTTTTTGGCTCTTGTTTTGTTCGTTTAACATCTGGTATATGGACAAATGCTTCACAGCCAAAAATCTTTACATGTCCCAAGCTCGGTTCTTGATTTGTCCATATTTCATGGGGAGTAAATTACACCTAGACAAAAAAACTTTGACAGGGATAAAGAATAAAATTAAGTCAATGTTTATGTCTCCGCATAACCACTGCCTCACTAACTTGGAATGAAGTGGCATGACAAGATTTATAATGTGATACTCTTGTATTGTTTTAATTGTGACAGCGTAGACGTTAAGTTAAGCATAGGTAACGATCATCATTGTATAATGAGATGTGTGGGAACGGCTCTCTAGCCAATGGGCTTTGCCATTCCCACACATGTATTAGCATTACATACATACTTTGTATTGAATGATGTGAAATAAATAAATAAATAAAAATAAAAAAAAAAAGTAGCGTTAGGTGTTTGAGTCGTTGGTGTCCGATTCACAACATAAGTTGCTGTGTTTACTGCCTCAGCCCACAAGTACTTTGGAAGTCCTGCACAATATAACATAGCTCGTGCACTTTCAACTATTGTTCTGCTGTCACGTTCCATTCTACCATTTTGTTCAGGTGTGTACGGGGCAGTTGTTTCTAACTCTATGCCTTCCCTTTTCATGTACTCTTTAAAATCATGGCCACTGTACTCTGTACCATTATCAACATGTAAAATTTTTACAGGATGACCATATTTTGCTTTAACTTTTTTATTATATGTTTTGAAACGGTCAAAAACATCAGTTTTGTGTTTAATAAAGTACACGGCACTATATTCAGAACATTCATCTTTAAAGGCTAGAAAATATTTTGCACCCTGTACAGAAGGGGTTGCCATTGGACCACACAGGGCACTAAAAACTCGTTCAGCAGGTTGCATTTTCCTGCTGGAGGTTTTTCTGAAAGGTAATTTATGTTGCTTACCATAAAGACATGCTTCACAGAAAAAGTTTTCAGCATTACTAAAGTTTACACCACTAACAAGGCCTTTATTGATCACTTCACCTGGTAGAAGGAGTAACAGTAAAACTAAATTCTATTATAAAAGAAAAAACTTTCAGTTAGAGTAATGCCGATAAATTTAAATACAAATACTTACGTCTCTTATTCAATCGTTCATCAGGGCGGGTGGCAACGGGATTAATTAATTCTGTGAAAGTTATTGTAAATAAAATATGGAAAATTGTTATATTGGTAAAAACTTGCTTCGTTGTTGAAGTATTAAAGGCTCTCGTCTTCATCATTTTCGGACCCCGTTTCACGGTTGCTTACTAAATTTGTCGTTTCCAGTCCTTTCAGGCAGTACTCCTTTACAGAGGTCAATGATATGATTTTGCTCTTTTTGGTAATGGCCTTGTGCATTTTATATTTATATTGAATTAATGGATCACACGCATCGATTAAGCTTTCTACTAACGCATGTGAACAGTTTTTAGGCCACTTATACATTCCCTGGCCATCTCCCCAGATAATTTTAGAAAAAATTATTTGTAAAGAAACAGATTCTACACACCATTTGTTAGTTAATTTACGTAATTTCATAAAATTTATATTATAAATAAATGTTTCTTGTGGCGGATATCCGATGTTACTCAATAAATATTTTTAAAGGTGGCAAAAAAACAAGAAATGAGTAACAGTTACCATATAATTTAATTGCTGTTGGTGTGCAACATTTCTATGGCAATATAGTAATGCTTGCCATAATCCTGCACTATCATATCATATCATATCTTTATTTGGTGCTTAAATACAAACTACTTACACAAGTCAATTACATGGTATGTGATAAACAATACAACTGTTACATTGCATGAGATTATAAAATACTAGAATAAAACAAAATTTAAATTAATGCAGTACACAACATAGATAGAGCATTACAATTAAAACATGTTTAAAAATTTATATTATTAAAATTGCACTCAAGGAACTCTTCATGAGAATAAAAAGCTCCATGGATCAGCAATTTTTTACTTTTATTCTTAAATGGAGAAAGGGGCAACTCTTTAATTTCATTGGGAAGTTTATTATAAAATCGAATCGCCAGACAACCCGGGCCATTCTGACACCTCTTCAGCCTATGGTACCTGGGAATCAAGCTACCTTTATCTCTTGTGTCATGAGAGTGCACATTCTCATGTGTTATGTAAGAGTTCAAGTCTCTCTTAACATGCAATATGATTTCTAGAATATAAATAGTAGGAAATGTTAATATTTTGTTTTGAATAAATGCGTTCCTACAATCAGACCTGTAGGGGAGACCCGAAACAATCCTGACCGCACGTCGCTGAAGCTTGAAAACACGTGCCCCGCCGCTCGCGTGACCCCAAGCTAATACTGAATAAGAAATATGGCAATGACACAAGGAGAAGTAAGCCTGCCTCAACACCTCGTTGGTGACGCAGTGAGATAAGTTTCTCAGCACAAAGATGTTGATGCTTAACTTACCAATTAAGACATCTATATGACGATTCCATGTCAGTCACGGGTCTAGCTGAACCCCCAAGAACCTCACACCATCACGCTCCCTGCCAGGCAAGTGCCGCATTGAAAACATTACATGTTCAGTTTCTGCATCGTTAAATCCTCAGCCATCAATTGTGCTTCAGCAGCGCCGGCAGCTGCATCACTGTATGAAGCCGTGAAGGACATGGTAGTGTCATCCGCAACGAGAGTAAATCGAGATAGCGGAACAGCATGGGGCAGATCGTTAATATAAATTAAGAGCAGAGGACCCAGAACCGATAATGTTTAACACTTGCTTTATTATAATTATGTTAAAACCATGCGGATCTCGGCTACATTTATTTTTCATAGATAAGACAACATCCCTAACTTCATTAAAACTGACCTCGTTAAAGACAAATGAATCGCAAGACACATTACCAAACCGAGTTACATTAGAAATAGGATCAGTCTCAGTTATTTTGATATTTTTTTGTATATTGTACAAGTTTATTGGAAATTTCGCTTAGGGTAAAATGTATCAGCTCGTTACCTAAACTTTCGAATGTGTAGACTCCTACTTTAGATGATGTATGTAAATGGATATGTATAAAAATCTTTTATGCCTATACATTTGTAACCGTGGATGCAATTTCTTTCAAACAGTATTATCTTTACGATAGATTTTTTAGCAAAACAAAGCCGTCTTAAGAGTTAACTGAATATAGACAATAAGATTGTAAATTTATATACGTTTTTGAATCTATATTTTGCTTTTTAAAAAATAATGACTGCCTTTCCGATAGTCTTTTAAGAACCTGAGCCAGTGAATTATGAGAACTTCTGATTAGTTTTACCATTTTTTCCAAATGGCTTTCAAAAGAGAAACAACTGATGTCGTCTAATGGTACTTTAAAATTTTCTGCGTCATCGCAAAAATATGTAGGAGACTGTAAGCATTATAAACTGTTGAAAACAACCCGCATATTACTTTAAAAATCTTGACAAATTCCTCTAACAAACTTCGTGCGTATAACTTACGTTATATGAGGAAACTACCTTTTTTGAAAGCAATATCCTCATTGCACAGTGAAAGTATAAAAAATGTGAGTAAAGCTTGTTTGGCAAAATGTTTTTCATTACAATAATTCCAATATATACTATAAATAATCGGAGCTCTGTTGCTTTCCAGTTTTCGAGTTCTTTCAGAGAGCGACTTTTTCTAGAAAATTCTGAGGGAAGGAACTGTCTTATGTAAAGCAAGTAGTCAGAAGCTTTTTTTTCTTGTCCCGAATATGTAATTTATTTTTCCCGTGTCTTTGAACCAATGCCGTAATAATTTTTTCATTATGCCAATGCAGCACAAATGCATATAGTCTAAAACAAAAATATTTAATTACGTTTAAATTATTAATATTTAAACTCGGTGTAAAACCATTATGATGAGATTTTTGCTCCTGAGTTCTGAAATTTGTGTCACTTCTCGGAATTGACTTCACTGATTTATATACCAAAAACGCCCTAGCTGGGGCATTGCATGTGATAGCCAATACCTCAACTACATACGTTATTCCTTCGAACAAAATACCATTCTCAAGCAGCATATTTAATTCTACAATAAACTGATCTAAAAAACTTTGTAACTTTGGTTTTGAATCACCACGGTATAATGCAATTATAAAAGGGTTTATGTTAAAATCAGGAATAAAAACTTTGCCTAAAATGGGCCAAAACTGGTTTACAGGTACTCCGTCAACATTAAAAATTAGTTTTAATGTATTGTTTTTAATCTTTGATTGTATTTGATCGGATGATAAAACCCTCATTAAATTTTCATAAAATCCAAGATATGCAAATGCTCCCTCATTCCCACTAATAGCGGTAAGAAGCTGAATTTTGATATTTCTTTGCGTTTTTAGAATAGTTCTGGCATCCACAGGTAGATTTAAGTTTAAGTGTCTATTAAGGTCTTTTAGAAGTGTATTAATCTGAATATGGGTAAGTGGATATTTTTTTGACTAGTCTGTTAAAAATGAAATTAATTCAACGTTTGGATTTGGTATGGTGTTTGATGAATTTAATATATCCAAAGAAAGATCTGTTTCGCTTTGGTTGGTGATGTCCTCTGTGATGTCGGTGCCACTGTTGTCTCCTATTATTTCACTTTCTTCAGTCTCGTACTTGTTATTATCATTTAAGTCAAAATCATCCTCACAATCATATTTATATATTTCGTAATCATCTATCGGTTCATCATCATTTAAATCATAATTTAAATCATCGATGCTTGTTTGTAAAGCTGTTTCTTCTAATGGAATACCAACACCGATCTTTATTTTTTTGTTAGACGGGCCAGCAGAGTAAATATCATCAGATATATCGATACCACAGTACAAAACAGTAACAAGTCAAAAAAATAAGTGTTGCGAAAATCCCAAGTAAAGATAAGAATGTTTTTTTATAATGGTATTATTGTTATGTTTTTGCAATAATTAAATAGTTATTTGTGTACCAAGGCCGTAATGTTGATCTCTGTTGGCCGAATCTGAAATTTGTGGCCGAGGCGTAGCCGAGGCCAACAAATTTCCGGTGAGGACAAAAAAGATCATACGGGCGAGGTGCACACAAAATTTTTTAAGCGAGTGTCTCATCAAGTAGGTAACAACTTTTTTTTACAATTTTGTTTCTAAACAAAGACGAAACGGGAAGATTAGATTCAAATTTTTATTAACCAAATGAAAAGTGTATTATTAAGTAACAAAGATGTGTACAGAATTACTTACGGTAAGTATTATAAACAGAAGTTGGGTTATAAAGAAGTTAATAAATTAGGGCATTATTTGATATTAATTGTTATGTTAAATGTACATTTATTACATTTTGAAAATGTAATACCACTTTTAGACATGACATTGTTAACAAACATTTCATTTTCTTCATTTTCAGTAACAATGGTTCTTGCTGGAAAGCTGCTTACTGAAGTACCATCTAATTCAATTTCTTTGGAATTATTTTGAACAGAAAAACGCATACTTGAAGTACCTTCTCCTCCTGCAAGAATTCTATTTGAAATTTCCTTCTTTCTTGAAATGGAATCTGCAATGTAGCCTTCTGCTACAGAGTTAGACTTCCAACCTCCGTGGCTTTTTAACATTAAAATATCAGCCCCTGTTTCAACCAAGAGAGAGGCTGAACTTCTTCTACAAGAATGACCCGTATACTTATTAGCATTTGGTAATTGTAGATACTGTGCAATAAGTGATGGTATTTTTCCAAAGGTATGAACACCAACAACTTGTGTAGAACACTTTCCTTGGCGATAATTTATAAAAAACGTTTGATGACATACATTGAAAGGTCGTAAATTTAAGTATTTTCGAATAAGCTGTAGGGCACTTATATTTTCAATTATTTCATCAGTTATTGTAAATACTCGTTTTTTACCAGTTTTTGTCTCCGGGACTGTGATTACTAACACGTCTCCTTTGTCTTGAATATCATTTATAGACAACTGCCTTAGTTCATTTCGCCTACAAGCACCAGTCAATCCAATTATCAAGCAAATCTAAAAATATCACAATATAGTTATAAGAAGAATGAACTTTAAAAATATTATGTTTTATTACCCTCCACATTAAGTAGTTCTTATCTGGAGCTTCTGTTAAGAATTTATTGATATCCTCTCTTGTAAAAACTGCCGACGTTTTCGCTTTGTAACCTACATTTTGCTTTTTCAAAAAAGCATTCAGTTTTGAAAACTTGCTGATATCAATGTTATTTTTGACCATGATTGTTGATTTTAACATCGAGTATACGGACCATAATGTTGATGATTTTGTAACCTTGGCTTTTTCCAGAAAAATGCGAGAAGTACTTCTTCTTTTAATTTTTTAATCTTATGTATGTTGCACCATTCCATAAAAATCTCATACTGTTTTAAGTAAATCTTCCTGGATTTTTCAGGTAATAAATTTAGAGTTGCTGTATTGGCGGCTTCATATATTTCAGCTGGATTGTCACTATCACTGTCACTCATTTTTCTTTTTAACTGTTTTTATTTGTTATTTATTTTAAATTTCATTTCACTGACAGAAGCGGAAAGCTTGTAAATAAATAGCCTGGCAACGGAACCTTTTCTTTTGTTTTATGGGTAAATAATCCAAACATGCAAATTAAGTGTGTCTAGTAGACCGCCTTCATAGTTTGACAATCTTAACATCGGACGTGGAAATAACTCAAATAAGCAAATTAAATGTGTCTAGTAGGCTGCCCTCATAATGACTTTGTTTGCAAAAGCGGCAGTAAAGTAAAAAAGCGGGCGTAAAGTAAAAAAGCGGCCAAAAAAGGTACACTTCAGGGACGTTAATAGATCCGTAAAACTTCATTTGTTGTGACACTCGCTTAAAAATGATATTTATAATATATAATATCGATGGCTTAGTTCTAACAGGTCGTATCCCACTTACGTAAGTTTTGTCAGGAAACGTAAAAAACTAGTTTGTGAAAAAATTACCGGTAATATTGCAAACAAATTAAAAACGAAGTAACATAATAAGACGATAATAAATGATTGAATTGAACTATTTTTAAAATTTAGACTACCGAGAGATATATTTGTGGGATAAGACTTTTTGGAATTTCTATTATGTGGTTTACGTCTTTTAGCCACCTGTTTCTGTCACTCAGAGTGAGTTTTAAAAATAACATTTTTTGAAACAGGTTCTAAAATTTTTTAAGGGCAAATTAATATACAGGGTGTCTCACTACAGCAGGGTAACAATACGTGTGCAGAAAGGCCTCAGGGATATTTTGTTAGGAGAATCTTGTGATATTGTGTATATGACAAAAACTAAGATTTAAAAAAAAACTAAGAAAAATATGGTACAGGTAAAAGAAAACCCAACTATCTTTATTAATTAAAATCAGTACAAAATATATTTATTTAAAAATCATTTCTGTTTTTTTTTCTTAAATTTTCGTTGAATGAATGAGGAAGATCGTCATAAAAATTATGAACTTCTTTGTCCAGGACAGGCTTAAGATCTTGTAGATGTTTCCATTTAGTGGATTTGATTGGTAATCGCTCTTTGAATAATGGTTGAATATTTACGTCGTCTAGTGTAATCATTTTGGTTCTTTGCGGTAAGTCCTTGTATTCATCAGTGAATTTGAGTTTGTACTGTATTTTTACACTAGGTAAGTATTTTAAAACTCTAAGGTCTGACACAGTAGGATCATTTTTCATTTTTCCTGGACGGATTGACTCATAGCGGATTATTGATTTGTCATCATAATTTTTAAAAAAATCGTGTGTTAGGTATTCTACATCAAACGGAAACGGCTTTTTTCTAGACTCCTTTATTACACTTACATACTGAGAAGGAAGTGTTATTTCGCGTCCTTTTAGTTTTCTTTCGATTAGGGCGTGTGTGGAGTCACACTCCATTTGTGTGTGACCCTTTTCTAAAAAATTTTGTTGTACACAGACCTCATGTTTTACAGAAAAATAACTTAATGCATTGGCTAAAATAGAGTTGCGGTTCTGGTATCCGCCGCCATCAGAAAACAACATGATCTCTCTCTTTTCATTCAAGCAATGTATCTCAAGATGTTTTAAGATACATGACACAAATATAGACGCTTGTAGGTCTCCTTCTGTTTCGTTCCACACATAGTTGGTGCACTGATGGGTGGCAAGATTATAGACAGTAAAAATATGGACTTGTAATCTTGTTTTATAATACAAGCTACTTGCTTGAATGACAGGGCACAATTTTACTGCCTGGACGTCCATAGTAAAAGTATAATTATTACCTTGAATTGCTGCTTCTTTGTCATCGTTTTTTTCTTTATGAGCAAAGTTCTTTGTCTCTATGTGTTGCTGATATTCCTCTTCAGGTAACTGTCTGACCTTATATTGGCAACAAATATCGCATTGGTCCTTTCGGGGATGATAAATTGATAAGTTCTGGTTTTCAAATATTTTGTTAAAAGTAAAAATCGAAAGTGGCGTTTCCTGTTCAGTTTTACAGTGACTACTGTAAAGCTCATAAACATCTTTTTTTGTTTGAAATGGGAACTGTAAATATTTTTTATTGCTATCTTTTCTACAATAGTGAGATTCCATTTTTGCAAGACTATCGAAAAAAGTTTTTAAAAAGTCAATTTGGGCTTTGTTACTTTGTGCAAAAGTTGACTCTCTGCGTTTTTCCATTTTTGTTTTGTTGTTAAACTGAGAAGTATCAGCAGTTCCATGATTTTGATTTTTCATAACCCACAAGCGAACCATTTTTTCTTTTAGATCTACAGTTGACAAAAACATCTTTTTACATACTTGCAGTAGGGCATTGTCCAATCTTAAGTGGTAAAGAAAAGAACCTTGTCGTCTCGAAATTCCTGTTACGTAACATCTTTTTTTCGGCTGGTAAATAATTAAACTGAGTACATAAACTTT
The DNA here is from genome assembly GCA_963971165.1 of Philopedon plagiatum. Lineage (NCBI taxonomy): Eukaryota > Metazoa > Arthropoda > Insecta > Coleoptera > Curculionidae > Philopedon > Philopedon plagiatum. Next base: position 25,170,633 of record OZ020193.1, on the reverse strand, counting down.
TTTTTGTTCCCAAGTCATTTTCCAAAAATGTTTAAAGATTTCTTGACGCTTTTCAGGGATAAAAAGAGAGCAGTTTCGTTTAGCACTTTTTTTGCAAAATTCGCTATTGTTGCAGTAACATTTTAGACTTCGAGCAGCACATTCCACGTTTTGTTTGATGGTTCCAGTGGTAGATCTTGAGTATCCCAAATAGTTCTCCCCCATCATTCTTAGCTTTTTATTTTTGTTTTTTCTCCACTCATCGGGTATAGGTACTATTCTTCGTTTTCTATTTTCAGCTATTCCATTTATCACTTCCTCATTTTCATTTTCTATTTCATTTGCTTCATCACTTTCTTCACTCTGTACCTCATTTGCTTCCATTTCATTGTCATTTCGGTTTGCGTTTTGGTGTCTGGAAAGTAATGAGGGTAGCCATTCTGGATCATCAGCATCATCTTCCCGAAAAGTTATTTCATTTCGAAAACTTTCGGCCTGATCTTCATCTACTAAATTTTCAGAGGAATCAGGACCTGGAATGTTTTGTACTGCAGTTTTTACTTCTTCAGTGTCCTCAAGGATATTTGTATCATCCAAATCAATGCTTTCCTTTGGCAAATCATTATAGTCTAGTTCTTTAGGGCCTTCAGGAGGCACAAAGAGAATGTCATTTGACTCATCAATTATTGTAACAGTTTTAGCCGTTTCGCTTTCATTTTTGACTGTGTTTACAAAACTAGGTTCAGGTGCTTTGTTAGTTACATCGTTACATCTGACAGTGGAACTAAATTGTTATTTATTATTTCACATTCGTAAACTACATTATCTTGAACATTGTTTAAATTAATTATTTTTGTTGGCGCTTGAGTACCTACTTAGCTCTATCATTCTTTTGCTTCTTGAACTGATCTGAAAAGAAGTAGTTTTTTTATTTTGGTTTTTAATTCAAAATGGGGTAAAAAATAAAATTAAACAAGAAAAGGTCTTATTCCAACGTTTCGAATTTGAAAGTTTTTTTTCTTTATTTTAAACATTTACTTGTAAAAAATATATTATTGCAATTTCTTTAAAAATAACAAAAATTTAGGTACACATAGTTAAATGTAAAAATAAAAAAGCAAAAAGAAATTGATTATTATATTTTGTAAATAAAACACTTTTGCTCTTTAATGTTTCACGTTTTAAAAACTCGAAAAATGGACTTGTTCTGTCGAGTAATATTTCACCCTGAGGATGATTCATAAAATAAAGTCTAAACACTGAAATAAGCCGCTTGTTTTTATTTTACATTTTACCTCATTTTAAATTACAAAGTCACAATGAGAAACAGCAACGAGAAGGTAGCAATTATTAATATTTTCCTCTACAAACATGTAAAAACTAATGAAAATTCGTGAAGAAAATAGATATAATCTACCCAAGAGTTAATGCCAAAATGTCGTATCCAACACTGTTTATAACATAACAGGTTAGTTCCAATAAGTCGTATAAACACAAAAATTGTATTTGAATTAAATTTTATATTTTACTAATACCTGAGGTAAAGATTATATAAATATTTAAAAACAAACAAACTGCACTATAAAATAAATACAGATTTTATTCATTATCTTACCTTAATAATAGTTTTTGGTAAAAACTAAGGGCCCCTGTTATAAACACAACACTAACCTATCTGTCACAAACGTATTTTTGCGGGTTACGACTTGTTGCTCTTACAACAAACGCCAACTATGATACGTCCTAATTGAAATGATTATTTTAAAATACCTCCGAGCGCTTTTTGGGTTAAGACGTATTGGAATTAGATTTAAGAGACCTCTTTCATCTCAAAAACGTAATAAATACAATTTCGTAAATAAATATTGTGGGTTACGACCTGTTAGAACTAAGCCATCGATATATAATTTTTTGTTAAATTATATTTTAGGTTTAAAAAAATTCAAATGACTATAACTTTCTACTAACACATTTTTTTCTCTTAAAATTTAAGAATTGTCAACAAAATGATGTAAGATTTGTTTAGAAAAAATAATAAATAAAATATCTAAGCGTGTTAATTTTTTACCCAGGTGGGTCAAGTCAAAAATTCAACTTTTTTTCGCAAATTACCAAAACATTCCTAGTAGGCTCACTATTAAAAAACCTGAATTTGGCATGGGTCCCATAAGTAGCAACAGAGATATACAACTTTGAAATTTCACGGGCCGCGCCTGTTGTTTACAACGTATACAATGTTTTTAAATGGGCCAACTAATAAAATAAAAAAACCCATTAGTGGATATGTCGTAGGCAGAATGCAAATTTAGGCTATTTATAAACTTCCTAGGCATTATAGAAAAAGCCGGCAAAACGCGAGCATAAAATGCATTTTTCGTTATGACTGAAACAAATTCAGGCAAATTGATAAATGTCGGCAAAACAAGAACAGAAGAATATATATCATGTTGTGACTGATTATTTTTAGGCATTTTACAATTTGCCAAAAACGGTGCCGTCAAAACGTGAAAATAAAATGAAAAATACTATTAAGTTTTAAGTATTTTGTTTGTTCATATAATAATGCAGTTACAGTAAGCGTAATAATTATTTTTGTTAAGAAAACATAAATAAATAGTTAACACTTACAACAAATAAAAATTAAACACAAATTCTTTGAAAATAATAAAATATCCCTATAATTTAACATTTAAGTAAGAACGTACCTACCTATTACTAATATAAAACTACAACTAAAAGTTCAAAAAAAAATCCTTTATTTATTACTGCATGTTTTGACGGCACCGTTTTTGGCAAATTGTAAAATGCCTAAAAATAATCAGACACAACATGATATATATTCTTCTGTTCTTGTTTTGCCGACATTTATCAATTTGCCTGAATTTGTTTCAGTCATAACGAAAAATGCATTTTATGCTCGCGTTTTGCCGGCTTTTTCTATAATGCCTAGGAAGTTTATAAATAGCCTAAATTTGCATTCTGCCTACGACAGATATACAATTTGAATTTGATTTGACTTGTTACGCTTTTGCACGAAAAAAAAAATGGAATAAATTGATGATAACAATGGGTGCAAATGAATGCAGAAAGAAAAAAAAAACAGTAGTTTTCGAACGTGTCTTTATTAAATTTATAAACAAAAATTAACAACAATTTACATTAAGCACCTTCATCTGAAGAATCTGTTTCCGGAATATTTGAGCTCTCTTGAAGATTATGGTAAAAAGGCCAATAAACTTGTTTAATAGACTTATCTTTGCACATTTCAAGCAGATCTCGTTTTTTTGCTGCAGAAATATTAGGCGCTCTAGAGTAGGCCGCAGGTAAGTTAGGCACTCCTATTCTAGAAGATTTTACTCTCAAATTTTTTTTTACAATAATCTTTTTATAATTTACTTGCTCGTATGAAGTTTTGTAAAAAATTGTGGTTGGGTGTTCTTTCTCTGCTCTAACTATTTTAACATCCCTCCAAATTACTTTTTCTTTATCTTCATTCAAAGTAAAATTATTTCCGATATTTGGAAGAAATTTTTTAAAGTCATAAACATCGTTGGTTGAAATTTCATCCACAGTATAAGGAAGGCCATGTTTTTTCGCATTGCGAATCACCATGGTCCATTGGGAGGGAACGTAAATTGGGCCGCTTTTCAGAACCCTCTTCTTCTCTCGTTCAATACTAGCATGCATGCTATCACCCTCATTTTGGGTGTGACCAATTATCAGAAAATTATGTGTTATACTTTTCACAAAGTCAAATTGTTGAATACGGTAGAGATACATTCTAAATAAAAATTAATTTTTATTTTGGCCGACACAGTTGTCGGAATAAAAAATTAAATTTTCTTTTTTATTTTCGGAAATAAATGTGTGCAAAAAACTTGAGATTTCATTAGCTCCTCGTTTAGCTATACATTCGTGCCATAAGTAGCAGAAACCTTTTTTGTTTTGTAAGTCAAAAATCGTAAAATTAAATGTAGACAGTTTTCGCTTGTAGTAAAATGAGTTTACGTCAATCACCACATCTGCCGTCATAACGAAGAGGGCAGTAAGGATATATGGAAACCCATATATACTTACTGCCCTCTTCGTTATGACGGCAGACATGGAGTTGATAATACCGCCTGCAAATCAAAACAATATACATCTACATTTTTAGACTCAACATCTCTAGCCTTTTGTTCTCTACTAAGCTCCTTTTCCTTTAGATGATTGTCAATACTTTCTTTAAGATTTTGTTTTGATTCTTCATTGGAATTCTTGTAGTTCTCGCACAAGGAGCATTGATCCTTCTTGGGAATATGGAAGGCTATATTTGTTTCAGTATTTAGTATCAGCGAATAAACACCATGTTTCACAAATTCCTCATTTCTTGCCTGACACTGCTCCACGTATAGATTATACATTGTTCTTATATTTAAACTGCCATCTAAATAAGTTTTATTTGTGCGAGAACGACAGTAATGTGAACCTATTGTAGGAAACGAGTTTATATGTTCTAGAATATGATTTTGTGTTTCTTGAGAAATTTTTCTTTGTTTATTATGCTTTCCTCTTTGGTCAGCCTTTATCATTCCTTTATCATCTATTTTTTTAGTTGTTGTGATTACATGATTATTAATGGACAGAGTATTTTTGAAGAAAGTTTTACACACCTGCACAGATCTATTCTCAATTTGAAATGCGTATTTGAAATTTTTGGACCGACTACTTCCTGGTTTGGCATGGCGGTAAGGAGGGTCAATTTCAGCCATACAAGAATTAATAAAAGTTCTGTGCAAATATATGTTACCTAGTTTCCAATAGTACTGAAAAACGTCATTACGCATTTCTTCGTTAATTTTGAAAGAACATCTTAATCGACATTTTTCAGAACATACAGGTCCCATTTTTCTTGAAGTTACCAGTTTACCCCTATAGATAGTGTTGATGTGTTCCTGTCCTAAATTTCTAGATTGTTTTTTTATATTTCTTTCCCATGTATCAGGATTCTTTAGCCATTTTCTTACCAGCGTTTTTCGTTTTCGTTTGTTGCTTATCATTGGAGTATTTTCATTTTCGTATATTTCCTCTGTTTCTGTTGCTTCACTTTCGCTATCTTCTTCAGGATAATAGTCTTTATCTTTAACACTATCGTCACTATCATAATCCCTGTTCTGAATATCGTTTTTTGCATTCCCAGAAATATCGGGTGCAGGTGGCCGACTCCGTTAAATACGAGGGAGTTTATACTAGCGTTTCTGTTACCCTTTCGTTGCGGCGAGGTCTCCAGCCTAACTGAACCTCCAGTGCGGGACACTTTATAGTACTGTAGCACAGGGGAATCTTTTAGTGCAGAAAATGAAAATTTTCACCAGCAGTACATATATCGATACAACAATCAGTGTTTACTCATGCTTACATAGCTTAATAATAAATGCACTCGCATGAGTACTTGCACACGCACTCGCATACTCACTCGCATACTCGCACACATACAAAACATACTTAGATAAACATACATCTGTAATGGTTACTGTAGACATAACTTATTAATCCTTACTAAACTCGCTCGCACACGCATACTCGCACACGCACTCGCACACACAAAACATACTTAGATAAACATACATCTGTAATGGTTACTGTAGACATAACTTATTAATTCTTACTAAACTCGCTCGCACACGCACTCGCATATTCGCTCACGCACTCGCATAATCGCACACGCACTCGCATACGCGCACTCATACAAAACATACTTAGATAAACATACAACTGCCATGGTTACTGTAGACATAACTTATTAATCCTTACTAAACTCACTCGCACACGTACTCGCACAACCATTCGCAAACTTCGTCACGTTCGAAACACAATAAGACCCAGGTAATAAAAAAAATTAACCTTTTTAACATTATTTAATTACTAATTAAAAAAGTAAACACACATAAACAACGCTAAACTATATACAGGGTGTCCGGGAAAATGTGGGAAATCTCCCTGATATGAAAAAAACACGTGAAAAGAATACTACAAGTTCATATAAACTTTTTTCGTATGGGCCTCCTCTTCGGAGATATGGACTCCCAAAGAGCTCCAATGAAATCAAGTTTTTTACACATAATTATTGAACCACCAGGTATATTCCAATTTTTTTTTAATATGATGTATACCAGGTTAGACCCTTCAAATTACTATCCAAGAAAGTGTTGTGAAGTACTCACAGCTGCAGGGACGGACTAGCTGTGACACTCATGACCCCATTTTTTTTACGCCCTGTATGATAAGACCTTTGGACGATGTTTTTTACATACCTTTAACTATTAACTTTAAATTAAGTACTCTTCATTCATGTCGTTAATCCTAACCGTTTTCGAAAAAAACGTCATTTTATTTACACTGTTAGTCCCCTAACTTCTGTCGGGTTGAATATGAAAAAGAGGAATTTTTCCCTGTCGCCAACATAGTTTTAGTAAAACGTTAAACTTTAACTGCTTAATTAAAAACTTCGTAAGAGGTTTCAACATGGGCTCCGTGAAGTCTTATACACTCGCGGGCACGACGAATTGAGGACTGCTGTACCCGCCACAATAACCCAGCATTGTTCCTTATTTGATCACAATAAAACGTGATTCTCCGTAGAAGTTCCTCCCTACTATCGACCGGAGTAGAATACACCAAGGTTTTGAGGTGTCCCCACAGGTAAAAATCCAACGACGTTAGGTCGGGAGATCGAGGAGGCCAGGCAATAGGTCCTCCCCTACCTATCCAACGGTTTGGATTATTCAAGTGCTCCCGCACAGCAACGCTGAAATGAGGTTTTGCTCCATCGTGCATGTAGTACATGTTTCGGCGGATTTCAAGTGGTAAGTGCTCTACTAAATCGTGAAAAGCGTTCTGGAGGAATTCCAAATAAAGTTGTCCATTCAGTCGTGCCGGCAATACGAATGGTCCAATCAAAAAATTGCCAATGATTCCTGCCCAGACATTAATTGATTGGAACTGATGTTGATGATGCGAAACAATAGTTGCATGAGGATTTTCATCAGCCCATACATGTGAGTTGTGTAAATTCATGATACCATTTTTGGTAAACCCTGCTTCGTCCGTGAAGAGAATAGTGCTAATGAAGTTTACATTATTTCGTTGCTGATCCAATAGCCAGTTTGCAAACTGCATTCTACGGGGAATATCTTCAGGAATCAGTTCATGCACTTTTTGCAAATGATTTGGATATAACAGCTGTTCTTGAAGAACTTCATTTACTATTGTTTTCGACGTATTAAACTGCGCTGATAATTTTCGAATGCTCGTTGAAGGAGTGTCATACAGTATTTAAAATATTTTCCTCTAGTTGCGGCGTACGTACTGTTCTTCCCCGACCAGCATCAGTACTTCTTTTCCCAAAATTTGCTAAAATTATGAAGAAATTTAATAACATTACCTTAGTAAATGCAATCGCCTACCATTCTCCCTTAGACGTTGGTCAACTCGTTGAAATGTTTTCTGATCGGGAAGAGTACGATTAGGATATCTGTCGTGATACTTATAACCTTCTGGCTTCCAAAGCATTGCAAGATGCAAGACCATACATCAGCTGCATATCTGCATACTCAATAAACGTGTATTCCATATTTCGAATTATTTCACAATTAATTTCACCACGAAATCCAAAAATATCGAAATAAAGAGTCAATGTGTCAGCGATGTGAAAGTTGACAAGTTCTAAAAATGCAGGATATTTATTTCTTTCGTACCTAGCTACGTTTGCAACAACAATACTTTGTTTTTGGGGCCGATAAAATAAAACGCACATTTTTTGTGAACCTAGGTCGAACTGTAATTCACAGAATGAGACGTATCTGTTATCGAAATACGCCAAATACATGATGTAAATAATATGACGTTTTTTCGAAAACGGTTAGGATTAACGACATGAATGAAGAGTACTTAATTTTTAGGCAATAGTTAAGTCCAAAGTTCTTATCATACAGGGCGTAAAAAAATGGGGTCATGAGTGTCACAGCTAGTCCGTCCCTGCAGCTGTGAGTACTTCACAACACTTTCTTGGATAGTAATTTGAAGGGTCTAACCTGGTATACATCATATTAAAACAAAATTGGAATATACCTGGTGGTTCAATAATTATGTGTAAAAAACTTGATTTCATTGGAGCTCTTTGGGAGCCCATATCTCCGAAGAGGAGGCCCATACGAAAAAAGTTTATATGAACTTGTAGTATTCTTTTCACGTGTTTTTTTCATATCCGGGAGATTTCCCACATTTTCCCGGACACCCTGTATATGTATTTTTGAAAAATACAATAATAAACATTTATATGTAATCATAAAAATGAAACAAAGTTTCTAAAACAGTTTAAAAATTTTTCTGTGTGTGGTAAGTTTCAAAACACGGTATAATACATAACGCTATTTCCCCACAATCTACACAGAAGTAAACGGTTTTTTTTTACAATATTATTTTTCGCACAAACAGCGCACCTCCTTTGGCTACATTTTCCTTCTCCAGTAGAAGGAACCTTTCGTGGAAAATGTCTTCCTGTAAGACGGGTTGGATGATCGGCCATAGTCCTGCCCTTAGAAGCAGATCTGTAAGTAAATTTTAATAAATAAATACGAAAACAACATAAAATTGTAACTATGTTTACCTGACTGGGGTGGATATTTTGCCAATATCTCTCGAATTAAGTCAATCTGGAATTTCGCTAATGGTATAGATCCTTTCTTCAAATCTTTGTACAAGACATGCGAATTCAGAAGGGCCAAGTCCAAAAGATGAAAGAACACCTTTTTATACCACTTCGTAGTACGTCGTAAACATTGGACTGAACTTAATAACATATCTGTCTTGTCTATTCCCCCCATAAATTTGTTATATTGAACTATACATTCTGGCTTCATTATTTGGCGACCAGTGGCGCGATCAACTTTGCAGTTGGAACAGCATTGTTTTCGTGAGCAGTTGACAACAGGTAAACTTCTCGTTTGTCGCAATATTTCACAGCCAAAAGTTTTTCAGATGTGGAACGAAAAGTAAATTCGCCTCTTTGCATTTTTTCTGCCATTACTGGCATGTGTTTTCTATTTTTCTTTACTGTCCCGCAAGCATTCGTTAAACGAGAATATAACCAAAGGAAAAGATCTGTGCTGCTATACCAATTATCAACATATAAACAATGACCTTCGTCCAAATAACGTTCTAATAAAATTAAAACAACATCTCCCGAAATACCAAATCTATCACTAGATTTTATGTCGGTTGTCTTTCCATTTATATATGATAAAGTCTAATATATATCCAGTCTTTGTCACATAATACAGAAAACTTTATTCCGAAGCGATGGCGTTTAGAAGGAATGTACTGTTTGAAAAACAGCCTTCCTTTGAATAATAGAAGGCTTTCATCTATGCATATCTCTTTTCCTGGCCTGAAAGTAGATTTAAACTTTTCCCTCATATGGTCAATAATTTTCCTGAGTTTGAAAGGAGTATAATTGGATTTTGGAGTGCTGTTATCACAAAAGTGCAGCAAACGCAAAATAATTAGATAACGATCTCTGCCCATTATCTCGCCAAAGATTGGGGTCTTCAATAGAGAATCTTTACTCCAGTACTCCGAGATCTGCAGCTTTTTTACTCTGGGCATTAGTAAAGTTAGGCCGAAAAATCTTCAGATTTCCTCGACGTTCGTATCGCTCCAAGACACTAAACGGGATTTTTTTTTCACGTTCGTTTGTTCACATACATATTTGTAATAATTACTCGTCTCCTGAACTATAAAATGCATTATATGCTCGGTAAAAAATGTTGCGAAGCAATCTAGAGGACTACTGTTTGCATCTAAGTTATCCGCAGTGCAGCCTCTAGTCGAAAGAAATGGAAAAATTGAAGGTTTCAAATTAGTTTTATCCCAGTTAAAATCAAAACTTGGAAAATCTAACTCACTTTCTGGTTCGCTAGCAGATTCTGCAGATCATAGGAGTGTGCAGATCAGCTAAAACTTCCGCCGTAGTTTGATCCTCATCCTCCCATTCGGGATCCAATCGATTCTCAATAAATTCATCTTCACTGTCAGAACGCGTTAAAATCTCCAACTCAGTCGTTGTGCAAATCTTTCCGTTACGACGATCGGGCAAATTTGCCATAACGCGGCGCCGAGTCACCTCACCTTAGACAAGGGAAAGATAGTGGACGCGTAACGATGCCTGCCTGCCTGTTACCTACTGCCACATAAATCATGGCCGGCCAAAACAGCAAGGTCTCTCCAGTGGCGTATCGCGCAAAAGGAGTAAACGAGGATTTTAAATACGGTCATATTGATATAATTTATTAAAAATAAAGTTGTTTTAATGACGATGGTAGTTTTATTGCAACCTAAAAGTTACATTTTAGTTTAAACTAATAGTATGTTTTTGTTATGGATACTTTCAAGTTGTTGACTTATAGAACCAGAAATGAACTGTATAAAATAAGAATTAGTTAAAAAACATTTACATGGTTAAATAGGTTTTTTTTCAGATATTGATTATTTTTCGTTGTTTGTGAAAAATCTGGTTTAGCTTAATATAATAAGAAACACAAATGCAAAACAAATTTTTATTAATTTTAAATAAATTAACATCGTTTGTAAAACACCGATTTACTAATATAACCTAGATTAAAAGACAGATTGCGCATAAAAGCAGTTTTATTACTACATATTTTACAGTTTAATATATGTAAAGTAACAAGCCATGTATACAATATCTACAGGGTTAGTGCCTGAATTTTGATCACTTCCTTTTTCTTTGGTTTTTAAAAAACGGCAATGAGTTTTTACCAAAATGCAGTAAAGTTTGTGCAGTATTCTAATCAATACAAAAATGTGATACAGGGTGTTTTAAGAAAAAAACAGGCCAAACGAAATTTGTATTTGTGTAAATGGAACACCCTGTTTCTTCTTGTGAGCTTCTCATAACTAAATTGTTATTATAATTATTAAACTAAACACTACTCTAGGTATATAGAAATCATTGTCCTTTAAATAAAATTAGTTTCGTTAACTGGTTTCGAACAGGGTTAGATTGTTGTGACTGTATTTTAGTAATAAAATGTATCCTGACACTTAAATATTTTGTGAACACAGATTGAACCAAAAAATATACATGATTTACTGAATTGTCTAAAACATGATTGTCCAAAGTGTGAAAAACTTTTGACTCAAAACAATTATATATTATTTTATTGGTCAACATTAACACAAAGTTACGTTTGTACAAACGATCATTATATATACGTAAGTAATGTTCAGCCTTCTTACATATTTGTATAGTATCTTCGGAGGGATATGTTAATCCCCCGTGACTTTTTTGAGAAATCAGTGAATTGAGAAAATTTTCACGATTTCCTATTAATGCTGCAACACAGGTTTCACATTGAATAGTTTTTTGCAACTGATAGACAATAAAACCTGCAATGTATATAACAATTTGAGACGAGCCATCTGTCATGACAATAGTATTCATAATATAGTCGTGATCGTTTACAATTTCAAATATATCTTCTTTTAAATTTAGATCTTGTTCAGTAAATCCAGGTGTACTGTAGTTTATGTGATCTTCTGGGTTGGTATAATTGGTTGTGGATGAAGCTACTAACACTGGAATGTGATCGAGTGGAATACAATTTCCCACACCACTTCCCCCCTTATGAGCAGACGTTTATATGCACCCATAAACTGACGGGCGCTGGGGTTATTATTCCATCCACCTTTGGACCTAATGGATGAAAAAAACAACTCAATATGATCTTGACTTATTTTGTAAAGAGGAAGATATATTAGCAATTGTTGTTCAGCCACCAAATCAGTATATAACTGCAAAGCGCTCTTTAAAGAAACAATAATGCCAACAAAACCAGTTTTCCTTTGTGAATTAATTATAAGTTCCCCGTTAGCAAAAGTTAACTTCGAAATATACTGTATTGCAAAATGTATAAATTCTGTGGTTGTTGTAATATTCTTTGGGTACAAAGCTTTCTTAAAGCCCGGTGCAACAAGGGATCTACTGTTAAGTACATCAAAAATATTATTTAATATTCTTATAAAGCGTACAGTTCCTTTACATCCTTTAAATTCTGCCAAGCACAACTTATTTTCACAATATTCTAAAGCATCTGCAACAGAAGTGCTCAATAGTTGCACAGCCAACCGAACTTTCATCTTCTGTTTAAAGAAGTTAACATGTGCACTACGTAGCTTATTCCCAAGGTGTAAGCCCTCACTTTTCTGTAATTGGTCTAATGCTTCTATATATTTCCAGTGGATTTCATTACCATCTTCATCTACTATAACTTTTTTTTCACCAAATGTATTTCGTACCAATTTTATCATGTGGCTTGGATCAAGAAAAAAATATGCATTGTCATTAGTAATAGTCAAAAATTAAAAGTCACTGACATTTTAATTTTTTTACGTCCATATAAAATTAAAATTTAACAAGATTTGTTGACGAAAATAAAGTACTTTACCACAAAATATAAAGAAGAAAATTCAAGAAATCTCTGGCATTATTATTTTAGAATATTGCCTTTATTTAAATTAGAAAACAGGAAAAATATTTTTTTGGCAGTGTCAATGTCAAATTTTAACCCTAAATTTCAGAATGATCTAAGTTTTTGTGAGTTTTCAATACCAAGTTCTTGGAATTCTCAACTATCACAGGATGATTTACCATATAACCCACCTAAATATCCAGCAACTGATATACATACTAAAGGAATAATTAAAAATTTTGAAGAGAATATAACTAATGAAGATAAATTTGAAAGTGGACCTTCATCAAAACCAAAAAATAAAAATAATTTACAAGAAAATTGGATTTGTTCATATTGTCAGAAGGAAATATCAATAAAAGAAAATTACATAAGTTGTAATTACTACTGTAAAGACTTAGTTCACATATCATGTGCTGAAATTACCATAACTCAGTTTAAAAAAATAAAACAACTGGAAAATTTAGTTAAATGGAAATGTAAAAATTGCGAATCTAATAAAGACTCAAAATTTGTCCAATATATTAAATATGAATTTGAGAAACTCCATGAAAAAATAAACCATTTGACAAAAGAAATTGGTAATTATAGATCAAATTTACCATTAGTTGATAGCAAGAATACGTACGCTTATGTTGTTAATAACAGTAATACCTCAAAAAATAAAGATAACTCTAGTCAAGGAATTATTATTAAAACGCATTGCAAAGAAAATATTGAGAAAATGAAAGAAATTGTTGAAAATAAAATAAATCATAAATCAATTAAAGTACCGATTATATCTTGCAACACAACAAAAACGGGTAATATAATAGTTAAAAGTAATAATAAAGAAAATACCATTCAACTTATGAACTTAACAAAGAAAACCTTGGGGAACGATTTTCAAATTAGTTTGACTAAAGAAAGAAAGCCAAGAGTAGTTTTTATAGGGACAAAAAATAAATATTCAAGCAGTGAAGAATTTAAAATGGAACTAATTGACCTGAATCACTATGTTGATGATGAGGATCAATTTGAAATAAAATACCAGAGAAAATCTAAATACTTAAAAAATAACAAATGGATAATTTATGCAGAAACTTCTGGAAGAACATTTAACAAGATAATTGATAAAACTGTTAATGTCTCATGGGGTCAGTGTAAAGTTACTGAGGATTTTAATATAAAAAAATGCATGAAATGTTGTGGCTATGGACATAAGACAGTAGACTGTAAGAAAATCCAAAAATGTTCCTTTTGTGCAGGAGATCACATGTATAAAATCTGTAACAATACTACCTTTTCCCCAAAATGTATTAACTGTCTTCAATATAAAAATAAATCTGGTAATATCACTATAAATCATAGAAGTAATGACCCAAAATGTCCAATATTACTTCAAAAAATAAAATTTACTAAAAGTATCACTAATTATTCTGATAATGGACTTTGAATTTCTTCAGGCTTTAAACAGTACTAATGAAACAATATTTATTGATAATTGGGAAAATTTTAACGAAATTAATAATAATTTTTTAATTAATATTTTACACACTAATATTCGTAGTGTTTCAAAAAATCTCGATAGTTTTCTTATATTTTTAGAAACGTTAAAGAGAAATGGTACACATTATGATATTATTATACTCTCAGAAACATGGAAAATTACAAATGTAGATTTATATAACATAAATAATTATACTCTTTTTTATAATTCTTCTGATTTATGTCAGAATGATGGAACGATACTATACATCAAAAATAGTTTATACTTTAATGTTACAAAAACTGAAAAAAATGGTTTCATATTTCTTAGAGCAATTTGCCAAAAAAATCATTTAAAATTTGGGTTAACTTGTATTTATAGACCTCCTTCTTCAGACATTAATATTTTCTTAAATGAACTTGAAAAATTACTTAAATCATACAAACAAAAATTGGATTTATTTGTTGGTGATATTAACATTGACATTTTAAATGATGAAAGTATAGAATCAAACAGGTATTTAAATATATTAAACTCATATTCATATGTTTCATACCTAGAGGGACCTACACGGATATCGGAGACAAGTAAAACCTGCATAGATCATTTTTTTGTTAAAGATAATTTCTCTAATATTGACGTAAATTCTAAAATAAATTTTTATATTTTTAATAACAACACAACAGATCATTTTCCAATAGCATGCAATATTAAAATTTTCAAAAAAACGCCATCTTATACTCAAAAAAATGTTAATAAGAAAATAATTAATTATTATAAATTGAATAACCTATTAAAGAATGAAAATTGGGAGTATCTTAAAAAAGTAACAGATGTAGAAACTGCATTTAACTTGTTTTTTAATAAACTACTAAATTTTATTAATTTGTCAAAACAAGACTACATTTGTAAAAATAAAATTAAAAAAATAAAGCCATGGATAAATGAGGAATTAATATCATGTATAAAAATAAGGGATAAAATGAGTAAAGTTGTTATAAAAAATAGAAAAAATGAAAAAATTCTAACAGATTATAAAAAATATAGAAATTATGTTAATAAACTAATAAAATTTACAAAAGAAGAGTATTATAAGAAAAAAATTTTAGAAACTAAAAATAATATCAAAGATGTTTGGAAAATAGTCAACGAAGTTACCGGAAAAGTTGAAAAACAAAATAATTTCTTTGAATTATATGATAAATCCAATAATAGGCTAACACATGACAGAAAAGAAATTGCAGAAACTTTTGCTAACCATTTTACAAATATAGGACCTGATTTAGCTAAAAATATTTGTGTTCCTTCAAATTATATTAATATCGAGCAGTATAGTATTTCAAACAGCTTATTTTTTAAACCAGTTACAGAAATTAAAATTATAAATTTCATAAGCTCACTTAAAATCAATTCTTCTCCAGGAACTGATGAAATAAATAATGGCATTTTAAAATCTACTGGAAAATACCTTTCAAAAATTTTATGTCATCTTTTCAATTTAAGCATTTCCAAAGGAATTTTTCCATCAATGTTAAAGTCATCTGTTATTGTACCAATTTTTAAATCTGATGATAATAAAGAATGTAACAATTATAGACCAATTTCTTTAATTAACACAATAGGAAAATTATTAGAAAAATGTATAAAAGAACAATTATATAATTTTATTGAAAAAAACAAATTATTTAGTCAAAATCAATTTGGTTTCAGAGAGAAATTGGGCACCGAAAATGCAATTTTTAATGTTACTCATTTAATTTCAGAATACTTAAACAAAAACAAAAAAGTGATTGGGACATTTTTAGACTTAAAAAAGGCATTTGATACAGTTTCCCATCAAAAACTCTTATCTAAATTAAAAAATTATGGAATTCGAGGTATTGCACACGATTTATTTAAAAGTTATTTATCTAACAGGGAACAAAAGGTAAAAATTGATAATACTATTAGTGGTAACAAAACCTTACTCTGTGGTGTTCCTCAGGGTACTGTTTTGGGACCGGCATTATTTTTAGTTTATGTAAATGATTTACTTAAAACAAAATTAAATGGTAAAATTTTTTCATATGCAGATGATACGGTTTTAATTAATGAAGGAAATTCTTGGGAAGAATGCATATATAAATGTGAAATTGATATGTGTATTATTAAAAACAATTTAAGTTTTGACCTTCTGAACTTAAATTTGTCTAAAACAAATTTTATTACTTTTACGTGTTATAAAGATAAACAACCAAAAAATATAAAGGAAATTAAAATACACGAACCGACTTGTCTCTTAAAAGTAGATGATTCATATAATTTAATTTATAAAAATTGTCATTGCAGAAATATCATAAAAAAAGTTGATGTAGTAAAGTATTTGGGTATATTTATTGACCAAAATTTAAAGTGGACTTATCATATAAATACTCTTACTAAAAAATTAAGAGCTACCTTATCTAAATTTAGAATTTTAAAAAATATTGTAAGTAGAAAACTATGTTTAATGTTTTATTATTCTCTTTTTAAATCAGTTCTATCGTACGGCATAATTGGATGGGGAAGTACTTATGACACTGGTTTAAAATTAGTTTTAATGATGCAAAAATACGTATTAAAAATTATTTACAACAAAAATATTTTGTTTCCTTCGAAAGTTATATTTGATACGTACAATATACTTAATGTAAAAGAACTATTCTACAAAGCAGCCTTAACATACATCTATAAAAATAATAAAGCGTTAAATATAGAAACGGTAAATCATTTATATGAAACTAGACAAAAAATAAATATATCTCTATATGCTGAAAAATTTAATTTAACATTAATAAAAAAACATTCTTTAAATATTGGTATAAAAATTTTTAATATACTACCCAAAAAAATTAAATGTTTAAGTTACATTTCATTTAAAAAATATATAAAAAAATGGATAAAAGAAAACAGCTCTAAGATTGATGAAACTATAAAAATAAAATAAGTAATATTTTAATATTATTATTAGAACTTTGTAAAGGACATTATTAATTTTGTATAATGATTATTTAATTTATAGCTTTAATATTGTTTTTACCTGTATTTTAAAATTAATATTTTTGTATATAATTTTTATTTTAAATATAAACAATATTACCATATCACTATAAATTACGGACAGATGATTCACCTATGTGTTTATAGTGATTTAACCAAATAAATTTCTAATTACTTAACTTTGTATTATATATTATACTATAATTATATTATATTATAAATAAATAAATAACACTAAATTAGTACCATTTAGACTAAACCTTGTTAATAAATTTGTAACCTGACATGAACAACCCAACAAATTACCCATAGTTATGTTTGATCGTGCACCATCACAGGTTAGAGACACCACGTTTACTCCTGTGTTTCTAAGCAATGTACTGCTTTACTATTGAACACTTCTGCTCACCATTTAACCCACTACTTAAAAAATAGCCTACTGGAAGTTTCCAAGCACCATTAATACAAACAACTAACAGTACGAAAACTTCTTTGGCTAATTCATTGGAGTCATCATTTATGTCGACTCCAAAATTTACATACCCATAGAAATTCTTACCATCCCATTCTAACAACTTTCGTATAGACATTTCATCTATAACTAAGGCACAAATACATGGTCTCTCAGAGTATTTAACTTCTTTTTGTAATGTGTCAAAAGCTTCTGTTGTGAAACCTGGTGCAGCATTAATAGTTTTTAACCATTTTCCTATCGTACTACTATGTGGTAAGCAAGTGTCAAAACTAGTTCGAACAAAATCATATGCTTTTGGAGAAAAAAAATTTAGACTAATGGCAAACTTCCGTAATTCAGGCGAATATTTACCCTGTTTATTTAATTTCTTTTGTAACATTTCTTTAGTAACTGTGGGCATATTTTGTAGAAGTTGTGATTTCTCTTTGTCCAGCAAATTGTTTTTCTCCAAATTCTTAATGACATGTTTAAGAGATATTACTTTTTTTTATATCTTTTTAATGACTGTGATAAAACACGAATTTTTGTGGTCTTCCTTTTGCTTCTACAACCTTGTTGAAACAGTCTTCTTCTTAATAATTGTTTTCTTGGGGTTTCAGGTTCAGGAATGGGTGTCGAAGGACCTGTTTCTGGGGTATTAGGGCGTGAATGTGCCCTTTTCCTATTCTAAAATAATAAGTGTGTTTTTAGTAGTTTGAAAGGTAAAATCATAAATACAAAATGTACCTGTCTTATCTGAAGATATTTAGGTAATTCTGTGAAAAGTGTTGGGACTGCTTGCTTCAACAATCTAACCCTCAACCCAGATTCACTTTTATAAAACCACCGGGGTTGAAAATGCTTAGAGCAAATGCGGTCACTTGCCAATGGAGACCAATCTTTAATTTTCATATTCGAAACCCATTGGTTGCGTTTTTCCACATCCTTGGGAAAACTGTAAAAAAAAATAAATTAGGTTCTCTTCCCTGTAGAAATTTTTACTGAAGTAACTAACCATATTTCGGTAGTGTACCTACAAAAATTTGGTGCTAGCTAATGTTAAGTAATTTTAATTAATAAATCCTATTTATTTGTATCTTATTCAATATTTTAATAAATAAATGTATTTACTTTAACTCACAAATTAATTATTTCACTAATGCATTAAGAGTACTACGCGTGTTGATAGGTTATCCAAAAAATACTAAATGTAAAATAAAAACTGCTAGGAGTATCCTTTAACATTCTAATTATTTTATTTTCACAATAGAATGTGCAAATAATTTCACTTAAACCATACTGAGCTTTAAGAAACTGATACCTACGCCTCTGGATATTTGGCGTCCTTGAACAAGCAATACGGCTTTGAGCCACAAATTCTAACTGAAAATTACTGGAATACTTAACCAACGTGTACTCATTCTTTTAATAACCAATCATTCTTTTACCTATTAAAAGGAAATAGGCAGAAAGCTACATTTTATAACAAAAAGATACAAACAAATAACAAGCTTCATCATACATCACTTTAATTTTACCTGTGAAAGGTGACTCCGGGTTCCTTTCTCTCGCTGCGGCTTTTACAACCATATGCTGAACAATTTACCATCGTGAATTCGGCGATTTTTCAAATTTACTGGCACTTTTTATGGAGAAATTCAAGAAATAAACTACCACGATCTTAAGTTTGTCTGCCACATATACAATGGCCGCCGCTTCAACATGCGTAACAGATTCGAACTATTGCCATAAATGTGCGCGCGGTATCCTCTCCCTTCTATAATCAAAGCACCTCACAGTACCATTGCAAAGACCCAACTGACTAACTGACAGCTGACACTCTGGACATCCGCGACGCTCGGTCTAACCTGTAAAACACTTCCCACCACTAAAAATTAAAATTCGGATTGTAGCAGAGAAAGAATATAAAACTTACTAAATATCGGACGCACGCACCGTAGGAACGAAAAATCAGCGCCCGAAAATTCGGACGCCCGCAGCGAAAGGGTTAAAACAGTTTAGCAAAATTTACCGGGGTTGTAACGTAAATAGCATTAAAATATTATAATGATTTTGAAATTTGTGTAGGCAATTTACTTTTCGTACATTTTATAATTTAGTGATTTTTTTTGTATTTGAAATTATATTATTTTGCATCAAATTTATTGCGTTTTGGTATAAAAGTTTTTCGACAATCCAATTAAGTATATGGTATTAAATTAAACTAGGTGGTAGGGAAGTAAATGAAATACAGGTATGGATTAAATAAAGATCCATCTATTACTAAATAGTACATACTCTATGTATGACTGGATACAATTAATACTCTTCACTAATCATCGTAATTCATAAATTTTTTAAAATTATTTGTTTAGGATGTTGTTTTTGTTTGTTGTTTGTTTGCGCTTTATTACTTTTAATCTGCTGATTTGCAAATTTTATAGTAAAATAAATGCGCAATCTTGTATACAACGAAAGAAAATAATTCAAAGGAAAATCTTTACAGGGATGATTGAAAACTATTATTTCAAATTTATTTTTCAAATACGCACCAACACCAATTTGGCAAGCTATGTTGTTGAAGTTTTCAATAAATATATTTTCTAATTGTATTATGTGCTCTACATGATTTTTCGGGGGTACTATTAAACCTCCAAATGGTAAGTTTTCGGAAGGATAATATGCTTTTAGCCTACAAAAAGTGGTTGCCTGTTCTTCAATTGGACTTGAGGTATTAAAATTTGTGCATGTGCTACATGTATGTTGTCATAAGCACTTTTTCAAAAGATATCCGCTAACATAAACTAACGCGTTTCCTTCAGGAGTTTTTATATCTCTGTAGTCACCTGTAAGTACAGTCAATCGCCCATTCTTGGGACAGTTTTCAACTTTAAGAGCTCCCAACTTTTTTATATCTCTTATTGTAACAAATTTATTTCTGCTAAAAGTTGAGTGGTCCGGTCTAGTTTTCATATGTTTAAATCCCTTTGTGAAAATGTGGCTCATCCCGAAGAAAAAATAAAAAAACCTTCCTGTCCCAAGTTAGGATGATGTGCCCCAACTTGGGACACATTGTGATTTTGGTGTTTGTCCTTTTTTGGGAACCGTATTCTTAACATGGGACGGTAAATTTTAAAAAATATAAGTTCTTTTATATTTGGTACCCAACAAAAACCTATTTTTTCTCAAAAAAAACTAGTTTATTATCAAAAGTACAAATGTTTATTTTAAAGTAATATAAATTTCCAATTGAAAACATTTTATCAGCAAAAAAATGTCTATATTAATTTATTACACAAACTAAAAATCTACTCTACTAATAAGGCATTGTCAGAAGAAATTTTTCAACAAAACAAATCCACCTTGAAAATTTGAGTGCTAATAATACATTACATGCTAAATTTGTATACATTTCTGTTTACAGAAACTGAATCGATTTTTTTTACAATTTGTGACTTATTTATAAACATTCTATCTCCTATGTCCGGAAAATTAAACTTGTCATTGCTTCCTTTATAATTTCTAAGGAAATCTATCAAAACTCTCTCGTTATCCTTTATTTCAACAATTTTTCCAATAAAAATTTTCGAAACTTGTTTCTTAGAACCCTCATTATAAATAATAGATACACGAACAAAATCTCCTTTTCCATAATATTCTGTGCCTTTCGGTGGTTTACTTACTATAGCACGTGTCTCGTTTTGGTCTATGATGTCCTTAATCTGTTTTTTGTTTTCGTCTGTCTTTTCATTTTCTTGTACTTCAATTGGTTCTAATCTATCAGTCTCTAACATATCAGTATCAACATCTTCACACTCTTCAAGGTCCGCAAAATCCTCAGGATCACAATCACTGCTCGAGTCATGCAGAGATATTTGGTCATCTTCGCTTGAATCGGACAAGTCGTAGATTGTCTTTTTCGTTGTGTTTTTGTTTCTGTTTGCGTGCCTGCGGAAGTGCATTAGATTTTTTTTTTACTTGTACTTGGAGGGTCTTTACTCTTAAGAGTTTGATTTGTCTTTTCATTTTCTTTTTATTTGAACATCTCTAAAGTCTCTGCTTCTGATAGACTTTTTCCTGCATTTATAGTAATTTTTTTCTTTCGTTGCTTCGTAGTAGTGTCAGACTCCCTTGTTGTTCTTAAAAAGTCTTCAAATGAAGTAGTCCACTCTTCGGCATTAACATTTTCTTTTATGGGAAGCCTTTTAAGAACTTGTTGTGCATCTAATGGGTAGATCCCGCTAGCCCTAAATCCAGCCTTCAGGTTATTTTCAGAATTAGCTTTTGTTGCTTCTAAAGTTTGCTTTAATTTTAAGGGAAACACATCTTTGCTTATTGCTCCCCGATTTCTGTTTTTGTAGTCTTGCAGTATCTTCCTCCACGCGGTTTTTAATGGACTAAAATGGGCCAAATCCAAGGGTTGGCACAAGTGGGTGCTATTTGGCGGTAGCAGCAGAAACTTTATGTTATTTTCAATGCACAACTCGAGAACTCTAATAGAAATATGGTTAGCTAGATTATCGCCAATAATGGCTTTAGGGCCATCACCTAACTTTTTCAAATAAGGCAGAGCTATTGAAAGAAACCAGTCCTCGAAAAGAGGCCCCTCAAACCACCCAGATTTTGATCTATTATATCTGGCCCCCTTTGGCCCTCCTTCCATCCAAGTGTGATACAAGTTACTTGTAGATTTATAGACAACATAGACTGGGAGGGTTATCCCGCTAGCTGTCCCTGCAAACATTACCGAAAACGAAGATTTAGAAGCATCGTTTATTTTTTCAGGATGTTTACAATTTCTTCAAACTATTATTTTGATTTTGCCAGGATTATCCTGCATGCTAGTCTCGTCATAGTTTATGATGGCCGTAGGAGGAATGTCTTTCAAACTCTTTTAGCTCGTCAAAATATTTTTTTCTACAACCGAGCGAAAAGTACAAATTTGCGCTTTCAAAAGAAAGCGCAAAGTTGGACATTTTCGAGGAACAAGCGTTTGTTTTACTTTGTCGCTCGCCGAGCGGCAAAGTTACTTTGTCGCTCGCTTAGTTACCATGGACACCTTAATAATATTAAAGAAACGTCCAGCGTATCTGCGACTTTTGACACAAAATATAAACTGTCAAATTTGATATCAATAATCATTAATTACATTACAAAATATTTTTATAAAAATACCGGTTGTAGAAAAAATCATGTGTGTAATTCGAGCGCAAAGTGACATTGCCGCTCTCGCGAGATAGCCGCGCTCCGCTACGCGTCGCGCGTCTAACTTCTCGCTCAGAGCGGCAATATATCACTTTGCGCTCTTAATACACAAATAGCTAGTGAACACCTTCGGGACTGACTGCTGCTCTAGCGCGTTTTATATTTTATGAGAAAGGCGAGTTTTCAACATTTGACTTTGTCGTCTTAAAAAGTTTTTCATCCATTTATTGCCTGGTTTATTATTAATAAACCGTTGTTCGGTAACACCCTTGGAATACGTTTTTTTTTACGATATCCTTAAGATTGTTACTTGTCAAAGGAAATCCCCATTTGGCAGCCAAAGATAGACATTCTGATATGCGAGCTTCTTCTGCTACAGAAAATACAGGCGGTCGACCATATTTATTGGTTTGTTTTGCGTTTACCCTTCTATTCACAGTGCTTTTGGGTATACCATACTTTGCCTCAGCCTGCCTGACTGACAAATGATGTTCTTTTATATCGTTAATGGCTCGGTTTAAAAGTTCTGAGAAATCATGATATTTTCGTTTTCTTGTATTCATTTTTATCTAAATAAAAAGAAAATAATTATGACCAAATTTTGCAACCTAACTTGGGACAGCTGTCCCAAGTTGGGACTATTTGTAATTATTTTGTTTATTTTAATTTAGGAAAAAAAACAAGCGTTTCACAAAAAATTTATCCACACATCATGGTCAACTAATAAATACCGTAGGGGAATTTGAACAGGAATATGCCACAACATATTTAGTTCAAAAGCTAAGAGTCACTTCGGTTATTAAGATTTCATAAATAATTTTAGGTTAAATTGCGACAGTTACAAAAACTTGCCGAAGTGCTTCAAGAAGGTCGCTCTTCATCTGCGGGTAGACGCGTACTAACGTACTAACTTAGGCTCGCTCCGCTAGAAAACATTATTCTGCAGTACAGGGTTGCCAATTTATAGCGCGCACAAAAACTGATGTTTTTGTCCCAATTTGGGCAGCAGTCCCAAGTATGGGCGATTGACTGTACTTTAAGTGGAGTTTGATCTAAGTTTGCAGGCAAAAGTTCTTCACAGTTTTGCAACCAAATTTCATTTATATCCCCCATACAATTGGCTCCATCTGCCTGATCAAAATACCTTAAATTAAATAATTTTTTGAAAGACCTGCAAAACTGAATTGGTGTAGGATTTCTTGCGTTGCCACAACAGTTACGTATTTGGCCAAAAAAGTTTTCCAGGCAGTCCTGATTTAAATTTCTGGTCAGAAGAAAAAAATAACCTTTGGCGCGTAACAACTGCCACAACTCAAAAATGGCATTGATGGTGATTCGCCATCCATTTAAAAATTTCATTTGATTAGTTATATTTTTCCCTCATAAGTAGTGACCTTCATATTTTTAAACAAATCATCCATTTCCTTTAAAAATAGGTTTTGTTTTTCTGTACCCATAAAAGCTTTAAAATTATGAAGATGACATGAGTTTAATACATCAAAAAGGTCGTTCATTTTATTAATAAAACTGGCTGTTGTTTTGGCGTCAGAAGGAAGAACTTTTAAATCGATGCAAGTATGGATAGCAACTGCTACAGAACGACTGAAAACCTGCGAAGCAAAGTTAACCTTCATTTTCTGAAAGTTATTCGGATAGATGTGTTCGTTTGTTAATTTATGTGCCATTCTAAATTCTTTCAATTTATCGTACGCTTTATCCAGGTACGCTTTATTTGTTTCTCCCGGTGAAAATGTGAATTTATAAGTAAAAAAATTGTTTCTAGTGGATTTTAGAAGGTGTGGAACATCGTAAAAATATACTATTTTATGGTTGTCAACAAAAAAGAAAGGATTGTCACATGTTATCCCTAAATCATGTTTAACTAATTTTTGGAAATTTGAGCCTTGATCAGACGTTACCTCGAAAACATTTAGACTAGCACTGTTAAGTCTTTTAATGCTCTCAAACAATATTTCTTTTAGTTCACTTGAAGGTGCTGAGGTTTTGTAAACGAAATATGCAATTGGCTGTTTCCAATTACTAGCCACGCCTCTGGCCATTACAACCAACACACTCCTCGCTATATCCGTACTATTTGATGTGTATGTCTCTTGAAATCCTACAATTTTATCCCTGGATATTTCATAGAATAAATGTGACTTTACAGACATTTCATCCAAACATAAAATACAGTCTCTTTCTTTATCTTTTAAAACTCGGGATCGCAATTCTGTCAGTCGAAAAATAAAATCGTTAAAACCGGCATTAACGACCCATCGCCGTGTGAAACGATTTAACGTTGCTTTCGATGGTAACCTATATACTGTGGATAATTGTTTGTAAGCTTTTGGGCCCAAAAAGTAAATGCTTAATGCGAATTGTTTAAATTCGTCGAAATATCGAGATCCTTTAGGAGCCTTGTTAAGCAAATTAAGTTGAGCTTTTAAAACCGTACAAGACAAGACTGGAATTTCTGTCTAAAAATATTAAGACGTCTTCCAGATTTATCCCAGTTTCTAACATCTTTTTGCATTTAGGAGTTCTCGATGTTCTTTTTAACGCTTTAACCTCATTCCTTAATTTTCTTTTCCTTGGGGTGTCGGATGTCAGGTTTATTGAAGTCCGAGTGGAGTGATCTGAAAAAGAAACCCTTTAAGTAGCAATATACACAGTTATAATAATTAAAATCAACGATAAAAGTTGTCAGTTGTTTCGTAATATTACAAACCTTTTTGAATAACGATTTTTTCCTCCTTTAGTTCGCCTTCCGTTTGAACGGAAACAACTTTATTTAACAACTTGTTATGAGCTAAAGATGTGCTATTGTGCTACTTTCATCATCTAAAAAATGATAACGGTATTTTTATACATATTCTTTTTAAGACACCCACGGTACGTTAGTACTTAGGCTTGAAGTCTACGTGGGATGTCTTAGATAAAAAAAAGACGCCTTCTACATTGTGATTTTATTAAAATAAATGTAAATATATTTGTGTAAAATTTGTTCGGCACTTCATCTAAATGCATCAAACTTACTCTATAAACTATAGACGATACTGCATTTTTCAAGATAAAACACTTTTTATAAAAAGTTAAGCAAGCTATTAGCACATTTTGTTTAGTTTAGTTAATGAATAATAAAAAATTTAAAATAAAATGAAATAAAATTAAATTAAAAAAATAAATAAATATAAAATTTCATAAAGCCTACCTCTTGCTGTGGGCAACATTAATGAGGGAACTGCAGACCTATGAACTCGACTTTTTTCATCGTTTGAGAAATTTTCCTCAGTTAAATGCAAGTTGCAAACCCTTAATAGGGTATAACATTGATCTGGCGTAAGACTGGCATATCGGTGATCGTCAATAAATCCCAAGACTTTCTTCCAAAGTTTGCATCTACGGCAAGTAGATAGTGCGTATAGTAACATAGAAAATTACAATTAATTATTATTAGTCATTGCAATTTTTAAGTAAATAAAAGTGTTGTAAAATATATTTTTACTTAAACAAAAAAATAAATTTTACCCAGTTTCATCTTTGGGACATCGAAAAAATGAAAATTCTCCTCCCGTTTTACTATAACAACCATCAACTGAACAATAATTCACAGACATTTTCACACAAAACTTAACAACTGCAAAAACTACAAAACAAGACAGCTGGAAACAGAAATAATAAATAATTCTAACCGGTGCAACAGCCCGCTAATATAACTTTCCCAACAACGCGTGAGACGGACAGCCTATATTAACTCGCTAATACTAATATTCACATACAGCCACATACCAACACTCAGGCGGGGAGAACAGCGCGTCGTTTACCGTCTGCAGCGCCGAGTGATCCTTCTTGTCTTTGTTGATGTTCGGTGCTTACGGTTAATCATATTCTCTTTAGTGTTCACTGTTTGGTCATTGTACAGCAAATTCACTGACGCATAGATCTAAAAATAATTAAGAGTAACCTAATTAAAGCACCTTAAAAACCTGTATTTAGTATAAATCTAAATATCTTGCTTGTCTCGCTATCAGTATTATTTTGATGACCTCTATGTATTGGAATATTTTCATGTGTATCCATAACCATGTTATACTCATTCTGTAAAGATGATAATATCTCATGGTTATTCGCCTCCAGAATATTTACTGCTTGGCAACTGTGCATCAAAATCTGAAAGTAATGAAGAATTACTTAAAACGCTTGCGTTTTTATTTAGTCTTAAATTAAATACCCCACTGGCCTCGCTATCGACATTATTTGGATTAAACTCTGGATCACAATAAGAAATAAGCTCGGTTGGGGTTGGTATCTTTGAAATAGCCTATAATAAAAAATTCTTTAATTTTTGTCCTTGCGATAGAAATACTTGCACCCTTACCAAATTCTTTTCTTCAAGTAAATTAAGTGTTTCTTCAATTTCTACGTTTTCTTCAACTTCAATTACTTCCAGATGCTCGCTATAATAGTCATGCTCCTAATTTTTTTTTTGTATTTTTGATTTCAAATCTTTATGGAAAAATTTAAAAATAGTTACTAAAAAGCATTTAAAATAATTTTATGTTTGGCATTTAAGCCCTATACAAAGCATACCATCTAAAAACTATATTACACGAATAGAATTATTTCAAGTTTTCTTCATCTCTGAAAATAAACTTTTTAAAAATTACTTTCCAAAAGATAAATGGCTTTTTTGCAATTTTTGTACCATATTTTATAGTTTGGACAATTCAGGTAGGCTGAACCCCAGTGGCGGCTGGTGAAATTTCAAAGTTGTATATCTCTATTCCTACTTGCAGGACCCGTATCAAATTTAGGGGTTTTAATAGTGAGCCCACTGGGAATGATTTGGTAAAGAAAAAATCATTTTGTATTTTGCGAAAAAAAGTTGAATTTTTGGTGTGCCCCTCCTAGGAAAAAAATGAACACGTCTAGGTATTTTATTTATTATTTTTTCTAAACAAATTTTACATCATTTTGTTGACATTTTTTAAATTTTGAGAGAAAACAATGTGTTAGTAGAAAGTTATAGTCATTTGAATTTTTTTAAGCCTAAAATATAATTTAAAAAAAAATTCAAATGACTATAACTTTCTCCTAACACATTTTTGTCTCTCAAAATTTAAAAACTGGCGACAAAATGATGTCAAATTTGTTTAGAAAAAATAATAAATAAAATACCTAGACGTGTTCATTTTTTTCCTAGGAGGGGCACACCAAAAATTCAACTTTTTCGCAAATTACAAAATGTTTTTATTCTTTACCAAAACATTCCCAGTGGGCTCACTATTAAAACTCCTAAATTTGGTACGGGTCCTGTAAGTAGAAACACAGATATACAACTTTGAAATTTCACCAGCCGCCACTGCTGAACCCTAGATTTATAGGTGTCGCATTATTTTCTAAGTTTTGTTGAATCTCATTAAAGTCGGTGGTTTTGGGGTGCTGGCTACTTACAGTCATAGTTCAACAAGTTTTTGATTATATTTATTATAGCAATTATTTTGCAGTTTGCTTTATATGTTATAAAAATGTAACCATAATATAAAGAATGCACGCGAAACACTGAGAGCATGTTGCATGTAGGCTGTGAGGGTCAAACTAGTTTTACAGGCAACTTTCAGTAAATCAGCACTTAAAAATATTAAGTCTCTTATAGTACCTAATTATAGAAACTATATACGTCCGCGCTAAAAATTATCATCACAAAGACTTTCATCTATTTTTATAGCACCGATTTTTTAATAAAGTAACGCCGGTCACATGACTAATTTTGCTATATTGAGTCATATAACGTCAGCATTTTGGCCAGAGTTATTTTAATCAGCAACAGTAATCATTTTCCTATAATGTATAACAACACTTTAAAGCTTTGGAATTTTTCTTATAAAATGTGAAAGTACTAAGCAAATCATTCCTATTTTTTGATCTACTTAAGGTAGGTATATAAGAAACTTGCTTATCCAAATATGTTTTTCCTTAGTTATATCTATGTTGCCAATAACATAAAATAGTAGAAATAAATATATGGGTCGCTGCGGCTACCAGCAACAAAAATATAGTCAGTATGACCGGCGTTACTTAATGTGACCCGTGTTACAATAATTACATAATTTCATGGGCACTTCAAAAAATACACCAGATAAAGTATAAAAAAATAATTTATTTGAACAAATTTTACAAACATCAAAAAACCAGTAATGTTTTAAACTACTCGAACCGAAAATGCTTAATGCGAAAATAATTAACAACTTAAACTAATACTTTAACATAATTTACTTTTAAAAAGAAAACATGTTACTTTAATAATTCTATTAAAAAATATCGGGAATAGTATATTCTGTAACAAGGTTAGAATGAAAAAACTCGATACGAGTGGAAAATTCCGAACGCGAGCGCTAGCGAGCGTGAGGAACCACGAGTATTGAGTTTTTTCATTCTAACTGAGTAACAGACTATATTTTCTCCACGACCAGAAAGTATGAATCAAATTAATGAATGTCAAATTCTATATCTGATTCATTCGATTTTTCACTCATTATTTCATTTAAATTGAAGCTTTTCTGACAAAAATTATGACGCCGCCACCATTGGCATCTGTCACTGACAATTTTGAAATCCACGGCAATCTATGTCGTTTGGTTCGATTACAGAATATTCATACCGTACCTTGTTATGGAATGAGAATACATGCGAAACACATAAGAAGTAAGTAGTTCAGAATAAATATTCTAACTCAAGAGTCAGAATGTATATGTTCTATTATTAAAAATGATTTCGGAATTTCTACATTCTGTAATGGTTGTGGAGAAATGTATATTTCAACCCCCGTTTATCTAATGAAATTGGCGATCTGATTTTTTTAACTATGTCTTGAAGAGGGTAATTATGCACATATTCTGCTTTTTAATGTAAATTTAGGGGAAAAATATGACAGGATAAAAGTATCGATGTACTATATTGCGACCAATATATATCTACTGAACCAAATTGCGAATATAGATGTACTAAATGCCGACCTACTGTACGTATTTCCGAATTAGAAGTAGCCCAATTCCGACCGAATAATTTGAAACACTAAGAAAATGAAACTTCACTATTTTATGCGTATTTATTACATAAAATGATTTAAACATAATTTAGATTACAAAAATTGGAACATGGTAATTAACTATAACGGGTGAGAACCCTAATGTATAGATCTATAAGAAAAAAATGTACGGGCACAAATTTACATAATTATTTATCAGTAATAATTTCGCAATTTTTTAGTTCTGGAACATCATACTGTCCTCTTTTATTCATTAAAATGGGATTTTTAATCTTGCAAATTATGTCAGTCTGTGGGTAATCTAATATATGAAGGGCTCAGTGCCAAAGTAGCCTAACCCACATTTGACCACTTTGGAGAAAATGGGTATGAAAGTTGGCGGGAATGTACAAATTAACTTTTATATTTATTAGAGCGAATTTAATTTGACTGGGCTTAAAATACACAAAAAATATATTTCAACATAAGAAAAAAATTATTGGACCTATCTGAATTTTTTTTAAGGATATTAAATGGGATAGGCGTTTTTGCTGCTAATAATTTGTTTTTTTGTACATTGTAATGAGGGATAAGCGTTGTAAAAGAAAATATAAAATTTATTTTCTACGAAAACATAAATGTTATTTTCTACCAAAATCAAACTTAAAAACATTCTAAATATCTCAGTACAACTAAAACTATATTAATTCTCAATATCGCTCTCCTCATTTTCACCAAAAAGGCCGTTATCTTCCACATTTTCATCGCCTAGCAAAGTTAAATAAAACTCATGGTGGAGTGGAGGTATATACTTTAGGAGCTGTAGAAGGTCATCTTTTTTTTGCTTCTGTATCTTTCGTCCGTTTTGAAATAAAAGCTCTAACTGGATATTTCCGAATTTACCCTGTCTTCCCCTTGATTTTTTTGTTATATCAATTTCCATGAAAGGGGCAGCTTCTTGATGAGTATACTTGTATTTAATAATTTTAGAGCTTCCTTTCTGTAACCGTATCCATCTCATGTTAAGCCATGATACTTTATTATTGTCTGTCGATTTTTTTCTATTGGTTATGGTCTCTTCCAGTGGCTTAGATGAAAAGAAATTTTCAGTAGTCATTTTTTGGACAACAAACTTCGGTTCGGACTTTTTAGAATTTTTAATCATATCCACCCAGTGATCAGGAATATAGATATGGGGATTAAATTTTTTTGCTTTTTCTATTACTGCGAAGTTTTGATCACACGAAGAAAAGGAATGCCCTGGTATGAAGAATTTCAAATCAATGACTCCAAGATTTTCTGAGTTGTCTAACAGATGAGCAAGAAGTAATACTACTTTGATATTTCTGTTTTGCCCTCCACAACTGTCACTGTAAAATATCACCTTTTTAGTGTCAGCTGGAATAAATTTATTTATGTGCTCAATAAGACATGAGCCTACTTCCTGTGCTCCACGGGAGGCCACGCTCTCATTCCAAATATACATGTAACCTACAGTTTCAGTTTCATCATGAACACAAAAATTGTACGTCCACAATTGCCGTTTATAATAGGCTATTCCGGTGGACAGTACAGGTGTGGGTAGGGTTTTTTGCAAATCAAAAACAAGTACTTTGGTATCTTTAGTTTCATGAGACATTGCAACGTCAAATTTTTTGCTTTCCTTAGCCGCCTCTGCTTTACGCTGATGTAGCTCTTGTTCTACTGTTAACTTTTGTTTTTCTACAAGATTAGTACATCCTTTTATTGCTGCAGTAAAATGATCACAGGTTTGACATGTATCAGTTTGTGGTCTGTGAAAATGTAAATTAAAAGATGTGGCAAAAATATGTCTAAACACAAACAAAGACAAAGTTTCTCTTGAATCTTTAAGACATTGCTTTTCATATAACTCATACACAATTTTCATATTTAAGTCAGGAGCAAGATATTTTCGCTGGTAGTTATCCTTTCTGCTGTAGTGAGAGTTGTAGGCAGGTATGCCATTAATGAAATTTTTTAAGTACTGGATACTCTCAGAAGAAGATTTATTGTGAGGAGTGTGCCGGCCTCTTCGATCTTCAAGTGGCGTGCCGTCCTTTGATTGTAGTTTTAGTGCAGAAGTAATTTTGCCATCACTTATTTTTATCGTATCTCTAAAAAAAATTTTACATACTCTGACGTCTTGCAGCTCTTCATTTTTCAGTAAATAAAGTCTAGAATTTGAGCGGCGCGAGACATCATTTTTGGTATACGTCCTTTTAGTCTTAGATACCTGTACATGTTTGCTTATATACATGTTTTTCTGTATGTATGGTAGAGAGTAATAGTGATTAAATATTTCCTGCCTTCTTTCTGCACTTATTAACTCATTACATCGCCGAGGACAACCACAATCTGTATTGGAGAATATTTTTGCCTTTATTATTTTTCCAGTTGTCGATTTATATTCCAAACCCCTCTGCCTGTTTAATTTTCTGATTGTTTTCTTATGTTTTTCTGTTCTACGAAGCCTTTTACGACTTTTCGGTGTCCCTTGTTCATTTTCCGTCTCTGAAACGAAAAAAAGCTGTAAGATATACTTCAAATCCTGCTTTTACATGACTTCCTATTTTCTTTTTCTAAACAATCGTCTTCGCCTAAGCCGCACACAACAGTATGCAGCAAAAATGCCTAACCCACATCCTAACAAAATAGATATTTTTTACCAAAATATAGATACTATCAAGTGGAAAACAATAATATAATTAACTAGGACTTACCTGAATCAGTGGGACTTATGTTTCCAGGTTCAAAATTTGGATCAACATCAGAAAAATCGCTAAAATCTGCACCGTTCTCTAGTTCTGGCATGCCTCTTTCCGCCATTTTTTGTGGTTTAGGCGTTTTTGGCGCATCATATTTCACTTTAACTCTGTAGTGTCAAAAAAATATGATAGATGGCGGGAGGTATTCTATTGTTGGCGAGTTAGGCTACTTTGGCAAAATGAAATATTGATTGTTTGGACTAGAAAGCAATCTTTAGGACATGTTTTATGTGTTGGTGGGTTAGGCTACTTTGGCACTGAGCCCTTCATATCATCTTTCTCCGGCCACCTCCAGTGGAATCCACTGTTGGTCATAGTCTTAATTCTTCGTCCCCCACTTGTTTCTTCAAGAATTTGCCCAGGGAAATACTCTCCTTCGTACTGCACAATTGCAAAATCTCCCACAATATATCTTTGGCCTTTGGAAGCAGCCTTAACATTAGTAGTTGATTCGTCCTTAGATGTACTTGAATTTGATGTTGCTTCCCCTATGGCAGGCTTATTCCTTTTTTCATTTCTTTTAATATCGGCTGCAGTTTCGCTTTTATTGGCTTTGGCAATTTTTTCTTCCAACTTTTTTTTCTTCTCTTCTGTTCTTTTTTGATATTCCATATATTCGTCACTAATTGCTACTGTCGGTGTTTTCTTTTTAATAACTTTACTAATATCCTTCTTTGCAACAGCTGTTGATTTACGTTTGGCGTTTTCCATTTCCTTGGACCAGAACAAGGCTTTCTTAAATGGCGTTGGTATATTTATAGGACCGTTTGGTTTATCTGGTGTTTCATTGCCTTTAATTTTTTCACAAATCTGAGGTAAATTAGGTGAAACATTATTATAATTTTTATTTTCTTTTCCAAACGATTTAGAGCTTATATCAAAACTTTGAAATTCTGTAAAAGATTTTTGCTTCGTTTTATTTTCTGCAAATTGGATTGTCTTAGTGTTTTGACAATATTCGGTGTTTTTCTTGAATTCATTTAAAGGCAATTTTGTGTAAAATCGTTTTCAAGTACATCATTTAATATTTCTTTTTCCAATATGTCTTCAATATTTTTGTTATTACTATCTAAACAATCATTTATTTTTACTAGGCCATTGGACAGAACATCCAGATTTATTATTTCACTATTACGGAGCCAAATGCTGTCATCTATGTTTATAATTGCAGTGGAATCTGCGAATGAATTATCGAGATTTATCATGTTGTTTTCAAGGGTTAAATCATGCATCGTCGTGACAGATGGAACTGAATCATTAACTGGTTCTTCATCTCTAATTTCATCGGCAGATGAATTAGCCAAATTTATTGTGTTGTTTTTCGGGGTTAAGTCATGCGTTGCCATATCTGTAAAAAATAAAACTGGTTCATTATCTTGTTCTTCCTCTAACCTTGGTGGAATTTCTGGAGTTTGCTCCTCTTCTCTTATTTCATGAATGGGAAGCTTTGATCATTTCTTTATGGACTTCCAAAAATAAAACAAACCTTCCTGGAAACTTTCTCTGGGCCAGACAATCGCATTTTTATATTCTTTAAACAATTTTAAAACTTTTTGATCAATTCTTTCCTCAAATTCTTTGAGAAAAGCTAAATCTCTATCACAAGAACATTTTGGTATCGTTTGAATCCTTGTTTCGTTTAACACGGTAGGACCAGTATTAGGAACTAACATTTTTGAATAATCCACTCTGTTTTCGTTAAATGGATACAACCCACAGGACTCAAATCCATGTTTTATAATTTTTTCACTGCCGGAATGTTCCAGACAATTCTTTAGAAGAGGAGAAAAATCTTCCTCTTTTTAATTTTTCTCCCTGATTGCTTAACGTCCACTTATGAACACATTCTTTCCAATATTGTTTTACAGGTTTGAAAACTGCTACGTCAAGCGGCTGTATTATATGTGTCGAGTTGGCTAAAAGGGCAGTTAAGATAATTCCATTTTTTTTGCAAAATTCTGTTAGCGGTAAGTTTATATGCGAACTGTGTCCATCTAAAAACAATACAATTGGCAAAGGGTATATTACTATTTTGTATCCATGGAAAGAAGATATATATTCAAAAAAATTGTCGCTTTTCATCCATCCGGACTCTGAACGACCCAGTCCCCATTTTGATGGCGTTTTCGATATTATATTAGGAGGCATTCTTTTTGTAAGGAAAAAGAACGAGTGGAGGTGGCATTTGTCCTGCTGCAGTAACTGTCAAAAGCACAATTAAACACTCTTTTTCGTCATTTTGAATCCTATTATTCACTTTTTTAGATCCTTTGCGCACAATAGCTTGTTTCTCTTTCGGTGCTAAGTAGAATCCAGTCTCGTCGCAATTAAAAATTCTCTGTGGATCGCCAAGGGCATCCATTAAATTGTGGTTCGAGAAATATGACAGTACTCTTTTAAACCTTCCTCTAACTGATCCTTCTGTTACTTCAGCTCGGGGCTTTGTTAAGTGTTGCGAAACTCTTTATGATAATCCGGATGCCTGGCTTGAAATCCTTCATAAAGTCAAAAATCAAAAGTCAAAAATAGCTTTATTGATATAAGATTACAATCTCCTTATCAAAGCTGCTTAACCTAGTAAAATTTAAGATTAATAACAATATGAGTACATAATAGATGAAAAAAAAAACAAACAATAAAAAGTAAAAACAAACAAAACATGGAACAGAAGGGACAAAATCCCACAAAAAAACCTACAGTAAATTGCATAAAATGTTAAAAGTCACAGAATAAAATAAAATAAATATAAAAAACAAGTTAAAACTGTCATTGATCAAAATTGTCTGCAAAATACTCGGAAACTGAATAGTAGGCTTTCTTAACTAATAATTTTCTGACCTCTCTCCTAAAGTATTTTTTATTTCTCAATTTTCTAATATTTAGAGGCAAATGATTAAATGCTTTTTTACTGTCATATATAATGGATCTTTTTATTAAAGAGGAGGAGGGAATTGGTAATGCTGTGACATGAGAGGCTCTTGTATTATAAACACTAGGAGAGTCAATCTCATGTCCGTACTTATCATCTACAAGACACACTGTTTCAAGGATAAATACACATGCCAGTGTCAAGATTTTCTGAGAAACAAAATGAGGTTTACAAGACTCTCTATATCTCAACTTACATAGAAATATTATGGCACGTTTTTGTAAAAGAAAAACCGTATTAAACAACTGGTCTGAACAAGAACCCCAGAAGCACACCCCATACCGCAAATGTGAGTCAATAAGCGCAAAATATACACTCCTTGCTATAGCAGTATCCAGTTCACTTGACACAATTCTTAATGCATAACAACCCCTACAGAGCTTTTTCCTTAATTCGGAAATGTGTGATTCAAATTTTAGTTTATTGTCAATGTATAAACCTAAAAATTTGTTAGCTTGTAAATCCTGAACAATTTCTGTATTTACAAATACATTATTTATACAACATTTAAAGGATACAATATTTGTTTTAGAAATATTTAAAGTTAAATAATTCGCATCACACCATTCCTTAATTTTTATAAGATCACTATTGATCCTACTCTCCAACTGACTAGCATCACTGTCTCGCCACAGAATAGTCGTATCGTCAGCAAACATTGTAAACACACCCGATATATTCAGATTTGAGAGATCATTCACGTAGAGCAAAAATAATAATGGTCCCAATACAGACCCTTGAGGAACACCAGAAAGGATAGCCCTCCTCCCAGACTCCTCACCATTAAAACATACAGACTGTTGCCTGTCAGACAAATACGAGGATATCCAGTCTAGAGATGCACCTCTAAAACCATAAAGTTCAAGCTTGCCCAGCAGTATCCCGTGATTCACGCAATCAAATGCTTTGGTCAAATCACAAAACACCGCCGCGGCAGCCTCACCATCATTCGGTCCAAAATAAAGCGCTTTCAGAAAGGAGAAAATGGCATCACTGGTATTCCTTGAAGTCTGAAAGCCAAACTGAGCTCCACTTAAAAGGCTAAACCTACTAATGAAGCTGACAATACGTAACTTTACAAGCTTTTCAATGACTTTTGCTAGAGTTGGAAGTAAAGATACAGGCCTATAATTTGAAGCGGATTCGCTGTCTCCTCCCTTAAATAGTGGAATCACCCTGGCCACCTTCAAGGAAGCAGGGAAGACACCAGAGTAGAAAGAATAATTTATTGCTTCAACTAGCATATGCAAAGTCCGATCTGGAAGCCTTAGAAGAATCTCCAGCGATATATCATCCCAACCAGAAGCATTCTTGTTTTTTATTTCCTTAAAAATACTTTTGATCTCGTAAATGTCAGTTGGATAAAAATAAAATGACTCAGGTACTGATACGTCCCTCATAAAGTCCAAAGCATCTACCTTAGGGTTAATGTTGGAGGATAACCGCGATGCAACTGAACAGTAGAATAAATTTAATTGTTCAGAAGTTAAAGTCGAATCAGTAATTTGAGTAGTTTTACCGTTCAGCTTACTAACGATACTCCAACTTTCCTTCTGTTTATTTTTAGATTAGCCAATGCGACTGGAATAGTACCTATGTTTAGCGAATTTAATTAATTTTCTATAAATACTACAATATTTGGTAAAATACAACATAAAACAGTCACTATTAATAAAATATTTCCGAAGCATATGCAAGGATCGCATATTTTGGGCTGATATTTTAAGCCCTTTGGTGAACCATGGCTATCTATTCTTATTCTTTATGTTTTTAAGAGGAAATGCTAGATTAAAATTAAAAGTTAACAGATTATGAAACTCTGCGAGTCGGTCCTCTGAAGTTAGTACACTGCTCCAGTCACATTCTAAACATGCCTCTGAAAACCTCCCATAGTTTCTCTGTGTA
Organism: Philopedon plagiatum; assembly: GCA_963971165.1. Taxonomy (NCBI): domain Eukaryota; kingdom Metazoa; phylum Arthropoda; class Insecta; order Coleoptera; family Curculionidae; genus Philopedon; species Philopedon plagiatum. The sequence continues at coordinate 25,133,332 of OZ020193.1, read as the reverse complement.
AAAAGTCTGCCCCTTCTATTCCCTTTTCCTACCCTTTCCCTTCGAATCTCAAAATTGCACAAGACAGCCTCATGGTCACATACCAGTGACGTCCTGGAAAGCCATCCTTAGATGTGTTTGGCCGATTTAGATTTTGAACCAGCTTGGCAACACTCTCTAGAAGTTGTAATTTGGTCACTGGAAAACCACATTTACCAAGGTAGTCAATCCAGTTTTAACAATATGTTCTTCCTCGTTGGCAAGGACAGTTGGTGCTCCTACTATGTCATTCTTATATTTTTTCTTGACCTTGTCAATTAACGTTGTTTTTGGCATGGCAAATTGATCTGAGGCCTTTTTATAACCCATGCCATTTCTGATAGCATGCAAAGCATTCTCTAATGCTTCTTTGGAATAACGTTTTGTCTTTTTTTCCATTTTAACCAGCGCGTCTAAAAATAAAAGAAAAAATTCTGAAAACAGCGACGACACCAAAAAACTGAACAATTCGGTAAAAACATAACATTATATCTACTAAAAAACAACATTATCCTAAAGGCAAAAAAACATCTAATTCGTAATATTCATTGTTCATAATTACGACCAGGCCAGTCGCAAATAGGTATCCTCAAATATGTATGTACCTAATTGCGACCCCTTTCTTTATTCAATAGCAATTGTGATTTTTTAAGTTTTTAAACAAATAATGATTGTCATAAATTTTTCTTTGCTTAAAAAAACAAGATTTATATATATATATATATATATATATATATATATATATATATATATATATATATATATATATATATATATGACAATTTTACCAACAACTTTCTCGTACAAAAGAGGAAAATTAGTTGCAATTGAGGCATATTTACTTAGAACTAAAATTTTTCGGGTCGCAATTGGCTCAGAACAGCAAATACATATCGAAATATAAGTAGACACAAAATAGAGAAAAAAAAACTTAAGATAGATTTTTTGGCTAAAAACATTATCTGGCTTTGTAAAATGCTATTCCGACCAGCTGGTCGTAATTTGGTACAACGAAAAATATATTGTACGAAATTAGCCACCGCTTAAAGTTATGTATTTTATGGACTTTGCATTAAAAACACTACAAAATTCAACGCTCATACTTAGCAATAAACACTTAACTAACTAAAATATGATATACATGTAAGTTTACTTACCTATTTTTCCAGTGCTGGTCTTAAGAAATTTTATTTTTATTAAGTTGATTTGACAGGCTCTGACGCGCATGTGCTATACACGTCGCTGTTCTAATTAACTACTGATGGAAGGATATATACGCACAATTGTATGAGATGAAATAGATAGGCTATCTTACTCTTCGCACGTGAGATGTAGTGGGCGGGTAAAATGTAGATTTCGGTTAAAAACCGTTAAAATCGGAATTACGTGCAGGGTCGGGATTCGGTGCATTTACGTTAATAGGTTATGGTTTTTATTACTACCAACCTAACATACTACAACTGGGCCGTACTTAAATATTTATGTCTTGATGTATCGAAAATAACACCCCCACTATATCAAATCATAATATTCGTCAGACCCAAACCATTCATAAATTTATAATGTTTGTTAACATTTAAACTCTTGGTAAGGATATCCGCACTCATTTCATCAGTTGGCAAGTAAACCAAGTTGATATTTTCATTGAAAACTGCTTCTCTGATAAAATGGTGGCGTATGTCTATATGTTTGGAACGCTTATGGTATACAGGGTTATTCGCAAGTTTCTGGGAACTCACGATATCATTATACAGCGTTAAACATCTATTAATTCCAGTTATTTCATGGAATAAATTCTTCAAATATAAAGCCTCTGTGGCTCCTTCTGAAGTTGCCATATACTCGACCTCTGTGCTCGATAAAACTACAGTTTTTTGTTTTCTGCTTTCCCAGGATATGGCACTTCCAGATAACTTAAAAACGAAGCCGGTATAAGATTTTCTGTCCAACCTATCACTACCCCAATCTGCATCCACAAACCCTTCCAAATCTACATCACACTTCTCAAAAACTAGACCATAATCCGTGGTACCTTGCAGATACTTTAATACCCTTTTTACGGATTTCAAATGAGACTCTGTATACTTGTTGTTAAACTGACTTAAAAAACTCTCCGGAAAAGCAATGTCGGGTCTCGTTAGAACCGCCAAGTACATCAAAGTCCCTATAACCTGTTGATATGGTAATTTTTCACTACATGTATCAACTTTTAGACCAAAATCAGGATTAACTTCTAAAGGTGTACAAGCAGATTTACAATTTGACATATTAAATTTTCTCAGAATTTGTGTTACATAATCTGTTTGATCTAATTTTATGATCCCCTTTTCCCAGTCTCTAGTAACATTCATTCCTAAAATCTGCTTGACTTCACCCAAGTTTTTTAACTTAAACTTATCATTAAGCTGTGCTTTCAAATAGTCAGTCTCCTGAGTATTGTTCGAGAAAACAAAAAAAATCATCAACATATGAGGCTACAATAGTTAAACTGTCCTTATTCGCTTTAATATATATACAGTATTCCAAAGCAGATCTTTTGTACCCCATATCAGTAAGAACACGATCTCAACTTTCTCGTACCATACTCTAGAGGCTGGCTTTAAACCATAAATGGCCTTCTTCAATTTACACCCTTTTACACTACCAGTATTCTTAAAACCTTCAGGCTGTTTCATATATAATGATTCACGTAAGTCGCCATTTACAAAAGCCGTCATAACATCATAATGACTTACTACCAAATTTAATTCGACAGCAAGTACAATTAAAAGTCTTAATGTGCTAAACCGAACCACTGGTGAAAATGTTTCTTCATAGTCTATACCTGATTTCTGTGTGAAACCTTTCGTCACGAGCGTGGCTCTAAACCGCACACTACCTTCACTGTTTTGCTTTTTCTTAAACACCCGCTTGCAATCCACAATATTTTCTCCTTCTGGAGCTTCCACTAATTCCCACGCTTCATTATCAAGAAATTACTGATACCTTCCTTCATTGCTTCTCGCCACTGATCAGGTTTCTGGCTTTCTATGAAATTTTCAGGCACATAGTCACTGTCACTATCAACACTTTCAGAGGAAGATTCCTCACAAGATTCATATATGACTATCTTCACTTTTAACAGAAACATTCTGACTAGGGACCCCCACTTGATCTGGTTTTATCATGATTTTCACTTTTTCACTATCCTCCATGATAACTATATCCCTACTTGTAAAGATAGTGTCATTTTCTGGGTTAAAGACTCTATAGCCTTTTGTGTTTTCTCTAAAGCCAACTAAAATCATTTCTTTTGACTTTTTGTCCCACTTTCTTCTGTTTGCTTTCGGGACACGATCCATCGATGTGCTTAATGTTTTCAACATTTGGTTTTTTACCATACCATACTTCAAAAGTAGTTTTGTTATCTAGTCCAGCTGCAAGGGACCTATTGTTTAAGTAAACAGCTGTATTTACAGCTTCTGCCCAAAATTTAACATCAAGGTCAGCATCAAACAACAAGCACTTTCACTTTTCAACTATTGAACGATTCATTCGCTCCAGCATACCATTCTGTTCAGGTGTGTAAGGGTTTGTTTTTTGATGAATGATGCCATTTCTCTTAAAAAATTGCACCATATCATTACTGCAGAACTCACCACCATTATCTGATCTTAACGTTTTAATTCTGTGCCACATTTGGTTTTCCACCAAAACTTTAAATTCTTTAAAGCAATCGAAAACTTCAAATTTGTTTTTAAGAAATAAACAAAGATCATTCTACTAAAATCATCCTCGCAAAGTAAAAAGTATTTTGAGCCCCCAATTGACTTACTTTCCATGGGACCGCAAACGTCAGCATGTACTAGCTCTAGTAGAGAAGTTGCCCGTGTACCTTCATGCTTAAAAGGAAGTCTCGTTTGCTTGCCTTCACAGCAAGTCACACAATTTTTTGACACATCTGTATTAGTTCTAAAACTCATACCTTCAACAATTCCACTGATAACAAGTTAGTCGTCAAACCAGGAATGCACATTGCCTTAGGTACAGTAATATCATAATTATTCTTATTAACTACTGTTGCAATGTTCACATCACCAATACACGATACGGGAAGTCTTTCACCGTTTGCCGTTATAATGTCCTTTAACTCTGTATTAGTCGAAACATTCTTTAACCACTCACGCTGTGCAGTTAAATGAGTACCGGCACCGGAATCAATATACCAGTCTTGTTTGCTGAATTCGCCGCTCAAAAATTCTGCAATAAAAGCTCCCTTTAATTCAGTTTTTTTTGGGCATTTGTTTTTATAATGTCCTGTTTGTTTACACTTGTAACACCTAAGATTTTTGAGGATAGAATTCCCACTGACAGTTGCGCCTGGTGCATTTGAACTATCCTTATTGCCAACTTTAGAATAATTATACCTGTTGCCATATTTGTAGTTCCCACGAACTCCGAAGGCACTGCCGGTACCTGCATTATTGGCCGGTTGCATATCAAGCAATTTTGATTGAATGCTGTCCGCCGTTATATTGATTCCAGAATGTTCTATCGCCATTATCATTGGTACGTACTTTTCCATTAGCCCCGCCAACAAAAGCGATCCAATCCAATTATCATCGATTTGAAAGCCGGTTCCCTTCAATTTTTGGGCTGTTTCCATCAACTGACTTACATATGCTTGCATCGAGTCACAATTTTCGAGTCTAATCGAACTTAATGCACGCAGGAAACCAATTCTTCGACTGAAGCCATGATCGTCAAACAACTTTTGCAACTGTTGCCACAGATCTTTGGTTTTCCCTTTCTTCTTTCACTTGCACATAAAGAGACGGGTCAGTCGTTAAAACTAACTTTGCCAAGGCCTTTCCATCTTTTCCTGCGTCCGTTTCCGTGCCATCCAAGCACTTGTCCAGCTCATCCAAAACTAACAAGTTTTGAACTGCAAATGCCCAATCACTGTAATTGTCTCGGCCTTTCAGCTTCGGAACACTAGATAAAAAGTTAACCGCCATCACTTGAGACGAAATATTCAGAACATGTAACTAACTATTCCCGAAAAAACTAAAAAACGTAAACCCTACGTCGTTCTGGGCCCATAACCTGTTGTTCGGGAACGAAAGGAATAAAACACAGCAGTTCCGTTAACAGTTCGATCTCGACTAATAGGTTATGATTTTTATTACTACCAACCTAACATACTACAACTGGGCCGTACTTAAATATTTATGTCTTGATGTATCAAAAATAACACTTTTTTATTAGATTATCTAAGAAGCCTCTTGTTTCAGCAAAGATATTTAAAAAACAGTTTTGGCAAATAGTGCCACTAATTCCATCAAGTTTATACTGTACCCTAACTTGTCGATTTTTCACAGAGGCATTAGTTCTACTTCTGTCCTTTGGCTTTATTAATATTAAACCAGCCAAATATCGTTTCTGAACCTCTTTGTTTGGCAAATGTCTATAGGGGAAGCTCTTGTACCTTTGGCCACAAATATTACTTTACGCATATTTTCAAATTGAAATGTCTTTAAAATGTAGTTTAAATACGGATCAGAAGCCCAGTCTGTGTACTACATACTTTCACTGTGTAAAACTGAAAAAATAATTTTTGCAGATTTTAGAAGAAAAAAATTATACACGGAAAAAAAATATTTTAATTTTAAATATAAATATAATAGAAAATAATATATTTTATATTACTATATGTTACAGGAATCCCGGATTTTAAAAAGTGATATAAAAATATATTTAAGCAGATTTTAATTTGTAAAAACCAATATTTTACAACAAGTGAAATAATGTTTTTTAAATGGTAAAATCCTTTTTATTACAAAATGACACTAATATTGTATTTTAAATGGTAAAATTCAATTTATTACATTGTGAAATATATTTATTTTAAAAAGTAATATCTTCATTTTACTTAATTACGTATTCTTAATAAAAATATATTAAGCTTTTAAAATATTTTATTTTCAATATTAATATCCTCTTTATTACTTCTGAAAATACTTGGGTATTAAAGATAAAACTTATCACTTTTAAAATTAAAATGTGTTTATTAAAATTCAAAAAATATGTAATAACATTAAAAAAGCTATATATTATGTTTTTAAAATCTTGCATTTTTAAAAATAATATCTTTTGTATTATTTTCCAAAACACTAATTACTTAAACATAAAATATATGTTTATTGGAATACTATTGATTTATCCATCTGTGGAAGCCTTATATGTTGTAAGTCAGGAATATGACCATAGTGTGTTTTAATCCAGGTTATAATTTTTCTCCTTCAATGACCTTAATCATACTGGTGCAATATCTGTTTAACTTGCATGATCCTTGACTTTTGGGAAGTCTTTTATTCAAGCCTTTAGTTTGGACTTTTCCTGAGAACAAAAGAAATTGGTTAGTAAAAAATCATTTTTTTATAAAACAATCATTGCTATTTCCATGTCAGAAATATAATATGCAATGTTTACAAGTATACTTACACATTTTAAGGTTGGTTTATGCAGACCACTTTAAATTTAATTTAACCCTAATTTTACTTTAATTTTGCTTTAAGAAAATTTCAGGGCATTTATACAGATTATTTATGTTTCACTTACGCAGGCGCACATAATACCAAAAGTGTGAAAGGTTGGCATTGGTTTGGGAAATTTTTACGTCAGCTGTCATTTCCATTTCTGCATTTTATCGTTTCGTGGTTTTTATTGCTTGTAAATTATGGATAAAATTAGGTTTTTTTACAGAAAAAACCGTTATAATCATTAAAAGAAGGGTTAGAATTCGGTTCCGATTTCGGTCTAGGGAATTTTATATTACCAGGTCAGCTCGCACATGCGCAACTCCATTTTCATTTAATTTAACCTTAAGAAGATAAAAGTTGGCGAACTTCCTAAAGTAAAATTAAAGCAAAATTAAATTAAAGTTGTGGATAAACGCTCTTATGCCTTCATGTGTATTTAACTCGCACTAAATTAAATGTAAAGTAAAATTAGGGTTACATTAAATTTAAAGTGGTCTGCATAAACCAGGCTTTACTTGTAACAAAATGTAAATATTTACTTACCAGATCTATTACATAAATAATATTTAACTGGTTCATTCTTAAACTTTGATGTGCTTGATAAAACATAACTGGACTGGTTTAGTTTTTCTGTTGACTTCTTCCAGGCAAGAAATTCTAAAAAATAAAATCTTAAAGAGTCTACTCATTAAACTTTAATAGTTATTTATACTATAAGGGATGTAAGTAACATTTACCAGTCGAGGACGAATTTTGCGCCCGAGCGATAGCGAGGGCTGGCAAAAAAGTCCGAGACTGGATAATGTACTTACATCAGTATATAACATAGTAGTATAGTATATAACATACATAGTATATAACATTTTTCCCCCTCCCTGAATTGTATGTTTACCAGAAAATGCTGGATATATTTTTGGATTTTTATTATCATTACATTCGATAGCATTCTCATTAAATTATGAAGGCAGCCGTGATCCGTTGCCAGAGCAATATAAGCAGTTTTTATTTTATCAACAACGTCAAGTTGACAATTCATAGCGAAAAGCTTGAAGAAGTCGAATTATTTGATTCTGTGTGGACAAAATGGATATTTCAGACATAGAAGAATCAGCAAATATTGCTTGTTTATCTCTACTACCGGAAAAGTCGAAAAAAAGGTATGAAGCAGCATATAAATCCTTTAAGAATTGGTGCCAAAGCAAGACGGCTACTGCAGTCTCAGAAGCCTTGTTTTTGGCGTATTTCCACGAGAAAAGTGCTTTACTGAAGTTCCCATCAAGCTTATGGTGTGAGTATTCGATGTTGAAGTCCACCCTTTTTATAGAGGAAAATATAGATATTTCTAAGTATCCAAAACTTCGAGCATTTTTGAAAAGAAAAAATGATGGTTACAGACCCAAAAAATCGAATGTGTTTAACAGGGAAGATGTGAATAAGTTCATGCTTGAAGCCCCCGATGATATGTACTTATTGATGAAGGTCGTAATGGCAATGGGAGTTGCTGGGGCGTGCCGTTCTAATGAACTCTGTGAAATGAAAATGGACAATGTTAAAATAAGTCAAGAAGTCATAATTGTGACCATTCCTGACTCCAAAAATGGAATGTCACGTACATTTACAGTGACAAAAAGTGACGACACTCAGGTTTGTCATTTCAACATAATTCAAAAGTACATTGATATAAGATCCCACATGACGACTATTAATCCGCGATTCTTTATGCGATATCAAAATGGAAAGTGCTTAAACCAGCCTGTTGGGAAAAATACGTTTTCGTCAATTCCAAGTAAAATTGCGAAATTTCTAAAGTTTGAGAACTTCAAAATGTATACTGGACACTCTTTTAGAAGAACGTCGGCAACTTTATTAGCAAATACTGGAGTTGATGTATTAGCTATCAAGCGACATGGTGGATGGAAATCCGCTACTATTGCGGAAAGTTACGTAGCTGAGAGCCTCAACAATAAAAAGGAAGTAGCGAATAAAATTTTATACAATAAGACCCAGCCAGAAGTCTCTTGCAGTGCTTCAACAGTGACAGAAACATTGGTTAGAAATGAAGGATCTGTGGAGTCAGAAAATGTAATACACATCAAGAAGAAACGAGAAAACGTGTTTGCAAATTTTGTTAATAATGTGAATAATTGTAATAATTGTACCATTAATATTCATTTCAATTAATATCACCGGATTTTTGTAATATGTTGATGAAATCAAAAATTAAAGTTATTCTTATAATAATTTCAGATTATTATTTCCCTAGGGATGTAAGTTGACTTATATCCTGTTGTTAAGGGCAACCAATACCTTGTTGAGTAACTTTCACTTCCGTCTGTCAAAGCAGTGTCAAAATAGGTTGCTTACAATACAGGGAGGGGGAAAAAGTATATTATGTTTACCTTCTCTGTTTGAAAATTCCATCTCCTCACTTTCACTTATTTTGTTGTGCTGCAATCCTACAAATTCCCAATATTGTCAAGAGGAGTAGAGTGACAGTGAACACGAGATTAAAGAGAGATGGAAAAACGGAACGCAACTTTGTATTTAGCCGCTCGTCTTCACCGCTAGATACCTTGACATCAAATGATCAAACGACAGAGCATTCTTGCGAACTGTGGAACTATTTAAATATCTTCATATTATATTTTAAAATAAGGTATTTTAGCACCTTAATTGTTAAAAGTTTTTTTTAATAAATCCTAATATACTGAATTTTAAAGCTAAATTCTAATAAATTTGATATTACATTTACAAATCTTGGAGTATTCTTTTTAAAAATATTGGCTTTTAAAGTAAAATTGTAATATATTGGATACTAGCTTGCGCCCGCGACTTCGCCAGCGGTTTTGGCTAGGCGATGATGAATCAGTCAGTCGGGACATATTATATAGGTATATATATATATATATATATATATATATATATATATATATATATATATATATATATATATATATATATATATACATATATATATATATATATATATATATATATATATATATATATATATATATATATATATATATATACATATATAATAAATGTAAATGCGAAGATTTACTTCTTCGCTAGTGCAGCGAAAAGGCCGTGAATGAAAAATAAAAATAATGAGGACTATCTTTGATTCTGGTCTGGATAGTCTGAGATAGTCCTCATTATTTTTATTTTTCATTCACGGCCTTTTCGCTGCACTAGCGAAGAAGTAAATCTTCGCATTTACATTTATTATATTACCTATAGGCCAAGAAATCTTCCATTTTTCTACTAGATATATATATATATATATATATATATATATATATATATATACACTACATTCAAAAGAATTGAAATATTCTTTTTAAAATGTTGGTTTTTAAACTAGGTTAAAATAAATTTATAATAGATTAGATATTACATTTACAAAATTTGAAGTTTTGTTCTTTAAAACATTGGGAGCATATTAATTTACAAACTTAAGGTATTTTAGTTTTTAAAATTTTTGGATTTTAAAGCCGCGGTTTTTGGTATGTCTTTTAGTTTTAAATAAATAAATATTAATCTTATTTCCTTTATGTGATGTACCGTGTTAATTATGAAATAAGACCACCGAATACACCAAACATATAGTTTTATTATCAGGAACATTACTTATGGAATATCCATGGCCCTGCTACTATCTAGAACCGCGAGACACCTGACCATCGCACCGGTCGCCGTGGCATACTGACTTATCGGGAACGCCCTCGCCCGTACAATGGTAAGCTGTCCACGCACGCTCATCTACAGAATGGCAAATACATTACACCCTCCCGCGCTTAAAATCTACAAATATTCAATAATGAAAACGCTCGGGAGGAGCTCTATTTCGTTTAGGTCGTTCAGAAGCTGAAGCACCCACCGAAAGACTTCTACGCCTATAGACGTTCACGTTGTTTTTACCTACATTCTGGTCTCCTAATTTATCGTCACGTGCTTCATCTTCCGAAGTCAAATCAATTACGTCACTGGCTTTGTTCAAATTTTGGACACCGCTTGTTTCACCGCCCTGTAAAAATACTGAGTCATTTTCACTTTCAAAATCTACATCAGACTTATATAACATCAACTGATTTACGTGTCTGGTCCAAATTAAATATGAATCATAAATTTTCACTTTAAATAGATTTTTAGAAACACTATCAACTATAATACCAAGTGTCCAAGTTGGCTTCCTGCCTCGATAATCTTTAACCCGCACTTTTTGACCTACAAAGAATAACACCCTTCTCCCCCCTCTGAAATAAAATTTTTGTGACTGCTGAGCTTTTAAAATATTTTCCTTTACTTTTTTATTGATATTTGAACTGTTTTCATCTCTGTTATTATTTGCAGGCTTTATTAAATCTAGACGCATTCGTAATTTCTTGTTCAACAAACATTGAGCCGGTGACATATTCGTGGAACAATGTGGCGTGTTCCTATACATTAGTAAATATCTACAAATGCAACGCGCTAACTCAATTTTCGAATTTTTTTCGATTTCCTTAAGTAAAAACTGTTTTAAATTTTTGACGCAATTTTCCGCCGCGCCATTTGAGGCTGGATTGAAGGGTGGACTAAACATCTGTTTGATGCCATTACGCTTTAAAAATGTTTTAAATTCCTCTGATGAGAAACATGTCTGATTGTCGGAGACAACACACTTGGGTAAGCCAAATCTAGAGAAAACTTCTCTTAGTTTTGTTATTACAGCATGTGACGTCATGCTAGTCATGGGAAAAGCCTCAACCCATTTTGAAAAACTGTCAATTATTATTAAAATTACCTTGCCTTCAAGTGGCCCCAGAAAATCCAGATCAAGGCGGTCCCAAGGGGAATCTCCTACTGGCCAAGGGGTTAGCGAGACACGAGGGGGATTCGCGCGATAAGTACCCCAAACTTCACATACACGACAGTGTTCCTCAATCTCATTGTTTAACGAAGGCCACCAAACGTACGATCGTGCTAAACTTTTTGATTTTACAATGCCCTGATGTGAAGTGTGTATGAGATCAAGAACATTCTTACGTAAATCCGTGGGCACAATAACGCGATGTCCCCATAAAAGAACATTGTTTTCAACACCAATTTCGTTCTTGCGTTGGAAATATGGTTTTAACTCGGCATTTTTGACAAAAAATGGCCAACCATTTAAACAAAAGTCGCGAACTTGCCTCAAAATTGGATCTGCCATCGTGGCCTCTTCAATGTTTTTAATGTTTAAAGGTATATCACTGTTATTTTCTATATAATTTAGAAAAACCAAATCGTCGTCGGAATCACGAGAATCGCACTTCAGTGGAAGTCTTGACAGAAAATCTGCTACGTTTTTAGCCGATTTCACGTATTCAATTTTAAAATCGTAGCACGATAAAAAATAGGCATATCGCTGCATTTTATTTGCTGACATAATCGGTATGCCATGTTTTGGTCCAAATATTGACACTAGTGCTTGATTATCCGTTCTTAATATAAAACTACGCCCGGTTAAATATTGCGCAAATTTTTTTACGCCGCACACAATACTGCATGCTTCTTTAATCATAACGGCCATTCTTTTTTCTGAATTGGACAAAGTCCTCGACGCATACGCAATAGGTCGCTCTGTACCATTAGGGTACCTATGCGATAATATTGCACCGATTGCGTAATCGCTCGAGTCAGTGGTCAAAATGAGTTCCAAACTTGGATCGTAATGCGCCAATACTTGGTCGGAACACAAAATTGACCGTATTTTATTGAAAGCTCCCGTACATTCGTCTGTCCATGCCCATGGACTATCCTTTTTTAATAATTCATATAAGGGGTGCAAGATATGTGACATATTAGGTACAAATCTATGATAATAATTCACACTGCCTAGAAAAGATCGCAATTGCGTTAAATTTTCAGGAACAGGCGCCTCTTTTACCGCGCGTACTTTATCCGGGCACTTATGTAACCCGTGCTTATCTATTACGTAGCCGAGGTATGTAACTGAATTTTGTAAAAATGAACACTTCTCTCTTTTGACAGTAAGACCGCTTTCGTGTAAAATATTCAAAACTTTGCGTAACCTTGCTAAGTGTTCCTCGAAAGTTTTCGCTGTAACTAAAATATCGTCAACAAATACTGCAACACCTTCTTCGTTTCGTAAAAGATGCTCCATTGCTCTTTGAAATACAGAAGAAGCGGATTTTATACCGTACGGTAAATGCGTGTATTGATACAGACCTCTATGAGTGTTTATCGTAGTTAATTTGCTAGAATTTTCATCCAAAACCAATTGGGCATAAGCATTTTGCAAATCGATTTTTGAGTACTGTTCACCGTTTTTTAGCTTACAAAAAATATCTTCCAGTCGCGGGATGGGGTAAATATCATTTTCTATGGCGGGATTTAAAGTTATCTTATAATCGCCGCAGATTCTTACGGTTTTATCCGGTTTAATAATAGGAACAATTGGGGTCGCCCAATCTGAGTTTTCCACGGGCCGAAGGACACCAATATTTACCAGGCGATCCAGTTCCAAATTTACTTTATCACTTATAGCAAATGGTAATGATCTATGTTTAAAAAATTTTGGAACCGCATCCCTTTTTAATTTAATGGAAACCTGAAATTTCCTAAATGTTCCGAGCTTGTCGGTGAATACATTAGGAAACTCAGTAAACAATGAATTCATTGAGTTACATAAATAATTTAATTCCTTAAAACCGATGTTAAATTTGTACAAAAAATTTCTACCCAACAGTGTCGGCCCTCCGTCCTTAATGACGTAAAAATCGATTAGATGTTTTTGACTGTGGGATGTCACCATCAAACTTATTTTTCCCAGTGGAACAATTCTATGCCCTACGTAACTTAGCAAGTTACTGTGGGACTCGGTCAATCTAACATCTTTGAAACAACTGACCCACGTATTTTCAGATATAACGCTTATTGCCGCGCCAGAATCTACTTGAACCGAGAATCCTTTCCCGTTTAATGAAACTTTTAAATACATAGGTTTAGTGTGATCCGAATTTAACTGAAATAAATTAGCATCATCAACATTATATCCAATTGATCTAGCGTGTGCATCAAGATTACAATCATTATAATTATCATCAGTACAACTTTCACATTGCAAAAAATTAACTTTACGATTAAAATTACACATCTTTCGTAAATGCCCTAACCTGCCACATTTATGACACTTGTAGTCACCATAAACACATTGTTTTTGATCGTGATCTTGACCGCATCTGAAGCACAAACTCTTACCTTGTCTTGGGTAACTATTACCTCTGTTACCTCCCCCTCCTCTGCCGGAGCCTCGTCCATGTTCAGCAAACCCAGCACTTGCGCTGCCTCTACGTGGAAAGCTGCTGTAGTCCGCATTAGTTCCACTACGTGATGATGTTGGCTCATGCCTCCTGCCAGCTGATAACTGATAAAAATCAGTCGGTTCCTGCTTTATACTAGAAGCACTTTGATCGCACTTGATACCAAAGCCCGCTGTAGCCGTTTCAGTTTGTAGGGCTAACTGTATAGCTTTGTTCAACGTTCCTGTGTCAACCATTGTGCACAGTTTATCTAAAACAGGACCTGGTTCTAGCCCTGATATGAACTTATCTAACAAAACTTCATCTAAATGTGTATCAAATTTACAATGCACTGCATGGCTCTTAATCCTGGCGACATAATCGGGGATGGATTCACCCGGTGCTCTCTTGATTTGGTAAAAATTGTATCGTTCCGCCCATTTTAGTTTGATAACGCCAAAATGAGCGTCCAATTTTTCAATAATTGTCTTATATTCAGTTTTGTCAGCTGATGTTGGTACTAACAAATTTTCTACTAACTGAAAAGTTTCTTCTGATAGTCCAGCAAGAAGATACGCTCGCTTTATAGCATCAACCGTGATAGACTTTGCTATGAAACACTGTTCCAAACGCTTTTTGTGAACATTCCAGTCATTACGTTTGAAATCAAACTTAAATTCAGTTGACAATCCGTCAGACATTGTTTACAAACAAACTTTGTTTACGTTCGGGATATGACCAATGTAGACGTCACTGTCCGTGGTGTTGCTCGCGCCGCATCACCTGGTTCCAGCAGTGCGTACGCACACTAAAAACAACCACTTTTTGCACAGCGTTTTTTTTTTTTTTTCGCGTGAATTTCGAACTACGACTCGTCGCCACGTTGTGATGTACCGTGTTAATTATGAAATAAGACCACCGAATACACCAAACATATAGTTTTATTATCAGGAAGATTACTTATGGAATATCCATGGCCCTGCGACATAAACACATTTGAGGGTCCACTATTTACGTATAATCGGAAACTACTATCTAGATCCGCGAGACACCTGACCATCGCACCGGTCGCCGTGGCATACTGACTTATCGGGAACGCCCTCGCCCGTACAATGGTAAGCTGTCCACGCACGCTCATCTACAGAATGGCAAATACATTACACTTTACTACTCATTTTATTGAAAACTAATATGTTATGTATTTATTTTAAAAATACCACCTTCTAATATAAAAATATATTTCAGATAAATACATTGATTATTAAACCTTTAATAGAAATATATTTATTTTAAATATATTTTCTTTAAAACGCAATATTTTGAAAAATACTATTCGTTTTTTTTTCGTGTAGTAATGCAAAATGCTATAGGTACAAGACGGTCTTGTACTTTTGGCCACCCCATCTTGTACCTATAGCCAGCTCATTAGTAAGTTTGTTTTATCGTTGTTAGGTGTTAATGTTGCCTAGAATATAAGAAAACCAGCAAAAAAGTTTTAAATTCTTTATATATATATATATATATATATATATATATATATATATATATATATATATATATATATATATATATATATATATATATATATATATATATATAAAGAAATAAAGAAATATCGACAGGACTATTTATAAAAAAAGGTGAAGAAAATATTGGGGAAACTGTCTATATGGGTCTCCTGACAAAAAACAACCGCAAATGTGCTAGCAGGTCCCTGGTCTGTGAACTCTTTGTGTTTATTCAACTTCCAAGTTTCCCATCTAATAACTTGGTTATGTGCGACTGATGAGTGCTAATAAGCACGAAACACGTGTCGAGCACTACCATACAGACAGTTTCCCCAATATTTTCTTCACCTTTATATATATATATATATATATATATATATATATATATATATATATATATATATATATACTACTGAGAATAGTATTTTTAACCAAAAAGAATTAAAACTATGAAATTGTTAGCTTTTTTATTTATCAATCATTTTAATCTGAAATTAAACATTTAAAAATATTTTTAGCTTATTCAACTTTGTAAGGTCCAAAATTAACAGAAAATGCCAACTGCAATGCCTGGCGGGCAGATCCACCAACACAAGTAGGTGCAGGTATCTTCATTATAAAGTCTTTATTTAAAATTGCGTAAGTCTCTTCAGTTTCATATAAAAATTTATTTTCAGAGTCAGGTTTTTTCTTCATATATTTAACCACAATTTCTTCACCTCTTATATCGATAACTTCTGCTATGTAATAATGAACCTTTTTCTTTCCTTCAAGTTTCGTTAACCAGAAGTCACCTTTTTGTATTTCCAGCGTTTCAGCATTGTCTTCATTTTCATTTGGCGGCCAATCAGTGTCAACTTCAGAATTACCACTATCTAGGTCTTCTTTGTCATCTTCATCAGCAGAAGAGGAATACTCGAAAACCTTCTTGGTGACTTTTTCTGCTTTCTTTTTCTTGGCTAATCTTTTGGCATGCTCTTCTTCTATTTCAGTTTTTTTCGGTGTATCTGTTAACACTCGGCATCTGCCGGGCTTTCTTCTACCTCTAGTACTTGCAGATCTCTGTGCAGCTTTTGGAAATGGACGAATTTGCTCTGGGGTCTTAAATTCCATTGAAGTGTTAATAGACAAATCAGACGACGTTGACGGTCTGGCATTTGTTAAATCATTATCGTTTGCATCTGCGGTGACATGCAATCTGTCTGTGACATTAGAACACAGAAACTCGTCCTCTCCAAAAACATTTTGATTAAATGGCCAAATACCTGCAACTCTAAAGCCAGACTGGATGTTAACTGGAGTAAAAGCTCGAGGATATGCAATGCCAACCAGCTCAGCCACATCATAAATTGTGATTGGCTTCCCCGGATGCGTTTGAAGCCAATTTGAGGCAGATTCATTGTAAAATTTCTTAAAAGGTCCAAATACCCCTCGGTCCAGAGGTTGTAGCTTGTGGCTTGTATGTGGAGGAAACGTAAATAAAATAACTCCAGATCTTTTTGCCAGATCTATCGCTTCTATAGTTATATGGCTCTCATGATTGTCCAAAATGAGTAGAACCTTTCTTTCCTTTGAGGGTTTAACGTGTTGAATAAAATGTTTTAGGAAACCCACAAACTTTTCAGAATTGGACCCACCACTAACGTTTGCCATCCCCAATGTTCCTGGGGGTACCCCTTTAAGCATGTGTTCTTTAAAATGCACCCTGGGAAAAACTAATGCTGGGGGAATTGAATTTCCCAGGGCATTGATGCAGGCAATAATTGTTGTGTTAATGCCCCTCTCGCCAGAAGACATGCTACCAACTTGCTTAATACCTTTCGTAGCGATAACCTTAACTGGATTGTGCACTGTCGGTATCCCACTTTCATCCAGATTATAAAGGGATTCCGTAGGAAACTGGTACTTTTCCAAAAGTATTGCATATTTATTAAAAAACGTCGATACATTATGCCTGTTGAAACTAGTGGCCCGTGATAAACTTGTAGCCTGAGGCTTTCTTAACGCAATGCTTTTTCGACGGCTCATAAAATTATAATACCATGTCTTTCCTGCTTTTTGATTTTTATTCCAAGATTCTGGAAAACGGATATTATTAGTTTTTGCAAATTCAAATGCTAGTTTTTGTGCATCACGCCTTGATAACCCATAAAGCATTTTACTAGACACAACCAGATATTCTTCAAGCATTTTTTCCTGCTCTTCCGAAAAAACTTTTTGTACATCACAGTGGTTTTTATATTCAAAAGGTATTTCAGGGGCCGATTTCTTTAAATGTAACTGTAACGTACTTCTTTTAATATTAAATAATTTTGCTGCAGCCCGTACACCAATTGCATCATCTCGCACAGCGGTCACAGCATTTTTTAATGCTTCAGCATCAATTTTCTGCCTTTTGACACCTTTTTTACTTCGCGGCATCTGAAACCAAAATATTTTTTCTTATATAAAATTGATTTACATGCTTGCTTTTAATTAAATCGATGTTGTAATGTACCTTTGGCCAGCCAAAGGTACAAGACGCTTGTACCTTTGGCCGGCCAAAGGTACAAGATGCTTGTATGGCCGAAGGTACGAGAATACTACCATTTATAAATAAACACGTATAAACAACAAAATGAAGTAAATTTAGCTTCGTTTTGTTATCAAAAATTGAGCTTGGGTCTGCAACAACATATCAAAAACTATAACGGCATCGATAAATACTTACCTTAGTTTTTTTGTTAACATACAACACCTACAAAATAATTTGCTTTGTACCTGTCAAAATACAAGTTAGGTTATAAAATGCGTGTCCGCGTAAGTAACGGATTTTGGTTATTCTCTCACTAAAATTCACGGTGTTGCCAAACATATATACTTTTCATATTATCTAAAAGATCACTTTTAAAGACAATTTCGTGGGTGACCAGAGGTACAAGCATGCCAGAGGTACAAGAACTTCCCCTAATCATGATAAACCTGGTTAAGGTTTATATTCGCAACTTTCTCATGGCATTTTGCCCGGCAGGTCACTGGTATAGCATCAGGTCTACGAGCTGGGATGAATTTACCTTTAGCCGTTATGTATGCTTCTCCCTGTTTATGTTTTTCTGAACGTTCTCTCCGTAACTTCCTTTGCATAGGACCTCGTCCTTTTTTTCTCTTCTTACCTACTATATGCGATAGAGGAATGTTGTCACACGAACTATCCGAAGTTTCTCCCTCAATATCAGCCTTCGACGGATTCCATTGATCACTAGATCCAGCAGAAATGATGTCATTTTCTGATGGAATCTAAAAAAGAGTAATACCCAATTAAAAATGTATAATATAATAATCCCTCAGCAGATCCAATCAAACATATTTTTAGAGTGAGCATTGATTCAAGAAGTACATAACAGCTATTGTAATTTGAAAACAAGGAAACATAATAAAAAGTCACTGCATGAAGTAGTGTTGTCGATGGACCAGGTAACTTTGAGTTTCCTGGAAACTTGATCAGAAATGTTCAATGAATCAGTGACCCTACAATCCAAGTTATTCTCATGTGTTGTGTTTGAAAAATCCTCTTCAGTAACTTCTGAGCTAGCACAGTCAACAACATTAACGATATTGCTTATCTGCAAGGACAACAAAATTATATAAAAATGTGGCAATCCTGTGATTAGGATTTTACTTATTATATTCAACATACCGAATCCATGGTATCATCCTGTTCTGTGGATGGAAAGTGCTCATTACGAATTTCTGTGTCATCGAAGTCCAAAATCTCCACGTCACTTAGTGACTGCAAATAACAAACTTATTAAGCAAAGCGACATTTGAGAATCTGTTGAAATTTAATAATATTATTTACCATGTTAGTTGTGATACTGTTTTGCCCTGTAGATGGATCTCCCTGTTCTGTGGATGGATGGTGCTCCTTACAAATAATTTCTGTGTCAGCGAAGTCTAAAATCTCCACGTCACCTAGTGACCGCAAATAACAAAATCAGAAACCTCTGTCCCATCAAAGTGAAAGATCTGGACATCACGGATGGACTGAAAAGAACAGAAGAGAAATAATCTGTTGACCAAAGTAAAGCATCTTATTGTGAGTCATGTGATTTTAATTATAGCACTTACTGCACCAGTCAAGTTAGGGCCCTGCAGTGGAAATAATGAACTATGAAGTTGGGTGAGCACTTCACTATTTTCCTTGTTATCATTATTCCTATTGACATTATCCGTTTCCTACAAAAAACACTGCTGTAAAAAAATTAATTCGCAACTAAAGCTGACTGGAATAGTAGGTATATTTTATATCAAGTTTGGAATAAGCTATATACAAGAATAGAGAAGTTTGTTTCCCAAACCGTTAGACTGGAAACGCATCTACGAGTGAAGAATAAAGGTGCATTTCCTATGGGGCGGCTGACGCTCGCGGCTGCCGCTCAGCGGCCGGCTGACGCCAGTAATCCATTGACGTTGAAGCTTGCGTCTGACGCTCGAAAAGAAACGGATACATTAAATTGTCACATGAGCAGTACTAGGCGTCAGACGCTGTGCGGCAGCCGCGAGCGTCAGCCGCTCCGTAGGAAACGCACCTTTAGCTATTCCAAACGTGTTTATGTTATACTGTTTCTACGAATACATTTGCAATTTTTTAGATAAAATAGGGATCTTAACGAAGAGTGAACAAAAATAAGCTGTCCGTTTAACAGAACCGTATCCACTCCACTGTATTAATTATTAAGATAGGATAGGTTATTAGAACAACAGAACAGGTTGCTAACTATATTATGCTGAAAAAATAATTAGACTAATGGGGTACTTACTTTGTTAAAAGACGACGACTGAGCATTTTTTTGGCATAATTCCAACAATTTCTTAGTTCTACTACTTAACATAGACATCTTCAAACAAATCACCGACAATAATTACTGCCATAAACACAAAAACTAACCTCAATTTGACGTCGACGTCGTGAAATTTCTAAACGGTGCCGGCGATGATATGTGTAATTATTAGAAATATTTTTATTGTACCATTTGGTACAAATATGATAAATAATACTTAACATACAAATACCAAATAGAATTAATTCTTCTTTAACTAAATATGGTACAAATATGTTAATTAGGACTTATCATAAAATGATCATATTTGGTTAGATTTTCTTATTTGGTACATACATTATAACAGAATTTAACATCTTTGTATCAAATAAACTTAAGAAAATGGTGACTTATCAACTTTTGATCAAAACCAATACATACTTTCTGAGGACTCTGGACATATCATTAGTGTATCAAACCAAAATATGAGCATTCTTCTTTAAAAAACTGGACTTATCATAAAAAATGCATTTTTGGAGTTATCATATTTCTCCCAAACACCACAGATTTGCTTTAATTTTTATTGCTATTGCAGAAATACTGTTGACTGTAGTTTTGGAAAGATAAGTTAAAAAATTACCGACTCGCTGTTTTGCTCCAGTTCCTTATATTTCTTGCTTGCAATTACTTTATCTAAATGAGATTTTAAAATAACGTCGTACTTTGCAATAAGCATAATGATCTCCAGAAAATTTCCGTGATCCAAACTTTCATCTAGGGTATATGTTGACTCGTTAGCTCCTCTGAAAAAAATTACACATTGTTAGGTAACAATAACAAGGTACAACCTAAATATATATTTTTTTAAAACAATATTTAGATTTAGATACCTATATCAAATAAGACTGATACTATTGATATTGATATTACTCTATTGCCTAATAAAAAATAAATAGGTACTTACCTAAATGATAAACCTCTTTTACCAATAAGTTTTATAACATTAATTACTCTGTCTAGGACCTGCCTATTTGTCGTAACTTCTGAATTATGTTCGTTAAAAAGTAGTTTATAAATGGACTTGTTAGTAGAATACATAAGGTAAGATTGAGAATTTCTTCCATGTACAGTGCTGTTTCATGTTCATTGATACGCTGATGAACGTGCCTCCAGTCACTCATGCCTTCCGTAAATATATTTGTTACATTTGTTCCTCAAAAAGCTAAACATACGCAACAGTATAATTTTTTTTTCATAGGACTAAGACAGCCACAATCTACGAGTTTGATTTTGTCTGAAAAATGCTTTCATAATATTAAAATCAGCTGCAGATTGATCTGACGGAAGTTGTGGGTGATACGCGAAAAACTCTTAGGTCCTGTGGAGTTGGATGACTAAAAAAATCCATATGATTCCAATTTTGTTCCAAAGGTCCCCCCTGCTCTTTATTTGGGTCGTCTTGCGCTTCCACTGTTTCTAAAATTGTTGCTGAACTACAAGTGGGTTGATTTTCTCTATTGGCGCTTTGAGTTTTATTACCTACAAATTCTAAAATGCCAAAAAATAGTTAGCTTCAATTCTAAAACCACCTCACCGCCAGTCACTTCAGTGTCTTCAGTAGAAGCCTTACTATTCATAGGGTTGTCAATAATATTTTTATTTTTCTTTGAAAACAATTGATCCAGTTTTTGACAATGGCTTCCTTCTTGCAGTAATTTTTTCTTTTTTCTTTCTCGCCCTTTCACAGCACCACCTTTTAGTCTCTTGATTTTATTTTTTTCCATGTTTCAGAATTTTATATTACTTATATATTTTAATTTAACTTAAAACTATAACAAGTACAGCACAATAATATAACACGCTTTCACCCGTAGGTACGTTAACTCTTCTATA
This sequence comes from Philopedon plagiatum, assembly GCA_963971165.1. Lineage (NCBI taxonomy): Eukaryota > Metazoa > Arthropoda > Insecta > Coleoptera > Curculionidae > Philopedon > Philopedon plagiatum. Next base: position 25,111,304 of record OZ020193.1, on the reverse strand, counting down.
TCGCCGGCCCAACTAGAAACGCAATGTCGCATCAATCATCAATCACTAGGCACTTTCGGGGAAATCCCCAACGCACAAACAGTAAACCAACAACGAGTAATTGCCACAAGCCGAAATTGCCATCTATCGCGTACCGGCACATCGTTAGCCTGCTAACAAAACAGCAACGCAAGAGTAATACCATACTTGCAACAGCAAACTGCAATACTTTATTCATAATAAGAACTGACCAATCGACCATTGCATTCCCAAGAAATGTGTAAAAAAACCTTTTAACTATTAGATCCCAATTATATTGTTGGGTTTTATGTTTCATTTGTTAATTTTCAACAACAATTAACTAGTTTATTTAGTTGTTTTTTAAATACAAATGGTATTTTATCTGTATTTAGCGAGTTAGGTACAAGTTTTACTTTGTATTTTTTTATCAGGCGATGGGGCCTACGAAGAACGGCTGGGCGGAGAGTCTAACCGGCCCATGTACTACCGGCCCACCGGGCATTTGCCCAGTTGCCCAGCCGTCCCATCCAACCCTGAATATCTGCTACGAATTGCGTTATTGGTATTAACCTGTGTGCTATTATGTAGATACATATACATATTTTATTTGTGAGAACAAGAATTTTATAAAAGTGAGGTTAGAAATTTAATAAATTAAACTTAAAATAACATGTAACTTACCTGTTTTTTCTTGCATCTTCCACAGTACCTTGTTTAGCTAATCGAAGTAAATAACTAGATGGAGACTCAAGAGGTAGCCTCATTTTTTCACAACAAAAACAAATCACTCGTCAAAATATAAAATTTTCGAGTTGTTACTGTGTTGTACGGTGGTGTCGATATCGGCGGCACATTTTTTTAAGTGTTAATATTTTGCTGAATATGCTTTTTGAGACATAACCATTTAAATTTAATTTATATATATATATATATATATATATATATATATATATATATATATATATATATACATATATATATGTATATATATATATATATATATATATATATATATATATATATATATATATATATATATATATATATATATATATATATATATATATATATATATATATATTTATTTATTTATTTATTTATTATTCCTGGGTTTTATTAGTCCTGGATAAAATTAAAAATTAGATTACATAATTTTTATTTGTAGTCCAATTTTACGTTTCGGTCTTTTTTCCTTTCGGCCTTCTTCAGAAATTATTGCTTGAAAGAAAATCCTTGGCAGGTCTCTCCAAACATATTACAAAAATGGTAGATATATGTGGACATACAATTTTTGTGTTCCCTGCATTAGTTATCTTTAATTAAAACAAACAATTTAAGGATAAAACAAACACATTCTTTAAACATACTGCAGTATGCATCGGATGAGTCCGATTTCAATAGGCCAGAGCGCTTGGCAAAAATTCGATCGATCCGGATTACTTTACGACACTTCGGTGTCATTGTATCTCTTTATACTTGCTGTAATTACGCATTTCGCTAAAACTTCATAATCGGATTGACCCAATTGTTATCAATAGAATTTGTACCCTATGTCTTCCCCTTAAGTTCCCCTTCCAACTTTCTTGGGTAGACCCCCAGGTCCACGGCAATGCAGTGTTGCCCGATCTCTCTTCACGGCTTGTAAGAGGAGACGGCTGTAATTATAAACTAGCGGTTTTTTACAGCAAAGCATTGTTTTATATTCATTTTTTTTTTAATTAAAGAAATCTGCTCTACATAAGCACCAGAGACATAATCACTACTTATGGAAACCAACGACGTTTTTCCCAGAATTGAACGTTCCAGTTCAAATGGATGATTTGAATAGTATTCCTGGACCGAGCAACATTCCGTCGCCCGATCCATCATCAAGTACCAGATTTTCGGGTAAATATATGCATTTTTGTATGTTAAGATTAGTTTGTGGTAAGTTGCACGATTATCATTACAGTTTAGGTGCAAAATGTGGCTGGTTTTTTAAGAGCATTCATCATCAGGTGATATATACTAATTTGTTTCAAAGAATAGCACCAAAACTAAAGGTTTAATTAAAAATTCGGTCTCAGCATAAATTATAGAGAAAATGGTGAACAATGAGGAAAAAATTACAAAATATCAAAAATTTCAAAAATATTTTTTTGTTTTTTCTTTTTAAATGACTTTCCCTCATTTTTCTATAAAATTAGAATATATTTCCAAAATTTCGTATCATTTGGTTGGTTAGTTTTGGTGCTATTCTTTGAAACAAATTAGTATGTATCAGCTGATGATGAATGCTCTTAATTCCTAGTTTTTCTCGTTTAGTATATTTCCGTGGAAGCGATTTAAAAAAAATGGACTCAATTTTTATAAATTACATCCAGCCCACTACCGTTTTGATTATAAATAATATTTAAATTCGATTGAGCGCAACAAACCCATTGGCTAGCACGCTTCTGAAGCAGGGCCGCTGAGAGCGGGGGGCAACAAGGGGTGACTGCCCCGGGCTCCATGGGGCCCCAACTCAAGTGGAACAAAAAAACTAATTAAACAATTAAACGCAGTAGTAAACGCGAAAATAGAACTAATAATCTATTAATGCTGTCAGTTGAACATAAACTATCAAGTAATACACTGACCAGCAATATTGACGCACCGCTAGACATTTGCAAAATTTTGATGTTATATTTCTTCTAAACCTATTTTTTTGCTTGTTATGGGCTCATTCTTTAAAAATACTTCTTTATTCATAGTTTTTGTTAGAAAGTTAATTGTCATTGTTTATCGGGTGTAACAAACATATCGTGTTTTTTCCCCAAAATTATCACCCTGTGATATATTCTAGCATTCATAAAATATTGCATTTAAAACCCAATTTAAGCCTCGTGTTTTCTTAACATCTTGTTTTTTTGGTTCACTTAATCATGTTTGATAATAAAGGAAGTAGGAACTTTTATATCTCAGCATGTTTTTATTACAATATCATAAGAAGTAACTCTTTAAAAACATTATTAAGCTAACAATAATTAACGATTGCAACACAAATTGCATAAAAATTAAAATAGACATCAGTAGCGTGTGTTTCAGCCTCTACTTCAAATAACCGTTGCACATCGGCGAGGCGTATTCGAAATTAAATTTGCTTTTTGGTTTGTATTGGAACAGTATCATTCCAAATTTAAATACCTAACGTTTCTATGTCTTGCAAGGTTGCAGGAGGAGGCTGACGCTATGTTAATTTTCTGCCAGTAATGCTCCACAAATGCTCGACCGGGTTAAGATCTGGCCAATTCAGAGTCTGAATATTTACCTCGTGTAAATATTTAGTTACAGTGCGCGCTATGTGAGGTCTTGCATTATCGTTATGGGGAAGAATTTCCTTTACAGCGCGAACATATCTTGTTCCTTTACATGGAGGTTCTTTAAATAGCGAAAAGTATATTAATGATATTTTATCTGAGCACGGTGTCCCTTTCGCTCCTTATATCAGCAATAACTTTTTGTTAATGCACGTAGCCCGCATTACAACTGAATATTTGCACGAGATAAATATTCAGACTCTGAATTGGCCACGGCACAGTCCAGATCTTAACCCGATTGAGCATTTGTGGGACATTATTGGCAGAATATTAAGACAGCGCCAGCCTGCTCTTGCAATCTCGCAAGATAGTGTTGTTGAAATTAGGAATGATACCAAATAGCAAATGCAATTTCGAGTATGCCTTGCCGATCGATGTGCATCGGTTATTAGAAGTAGAGGCGGAAACACACGCTACTAATGTATATTTTAATTTGTTATGTAATTTGTGTTGTAATCATTAATTATTGTTAGTTAAATAATGTTTTTAAAAAGTTATTTTTTATGATATTCTAGTAAAACATGCTGAGCTATAAAAGTACCTACTTCCTTTATTATCAAACATAACTAAGTGAACCAAAAAACAAAATGTTAAGAAAACGTGAGGCTCAAGTTAGGTTTTAAATGCAATATTTTATGAATGCTAGAATATTCCACAGGCTGTTGCGAATTTTGGGGAAAAACACAATATGTTTGTTACACCCGGTATATAGGTAATGACAATTAACTTTCTAACAAAAATTACGAATATTATTTACGAATGTTTTTAAAGAATCAGCCTATAATTCGCAAAAAAATCATTCACATCGGACAATAGATTTAAAACAAATATAACATCAAAATTGTTGCAAATTTCCCTATATTTTCATGCTCATGCTTGGTTGTACTAATTTACTATTTCCAGATAATTACCTGGTAAACACGGAATATCATCAGAATTCGGGACCGGTGGAGATGCCGGACACCGAAAATGAACTTCAACTTAAACTGTTAAAAAGATTAAAGGAAGTTAGAGACAGGGAGGTCGGTGAGAATTATGTGCCTTTTTGGCATATCGGTTACAAGGTGAGTTTTCTAATAATTTATTAAATGTCATCATTTTATAAAGGTGTCATCGATGACCCTATGTGCAGAGCTATTGATTATATTTGGACCAATACATACCTTTTTTATTTGAAGAGATGGAAAAATGTTGAAATTAGAAAAATTGTAGATTTCTACAAGAATCATCGGGAAACGTAACCGAAAAAACAATTGAACAGCAAATAAGCGAATTTTGAACTAACCTTAAGTTTTTTTATAGGACTCGCCATGATATTTTATATTTGTTTCTTAAATTCTACTCACTACGAGCTCTATCTTATGTTCAGTTATCTACACCAATGATCGACTGTTTTTCTATAATTTTCTTTATTTATTTCATATATACAGGGTGAGTCGGGAGGAATGGCCTAACTCTAAGGGTGTAATCTAGGCATCAAAATAATAAGAAAAAACTCAAATGCTGTTATCCAATATTCATTTGTTTTCAAATTACAGCGTTAAATAAAATAATAATATTGTTAAACCAAAATATCCAACATTAACATTGTTTTAAATAAATCATTGGTTTAGTAAATTTTCAAAAATACCGCCATTGACTTCCAAACTTTTCCTGCTTTTCTAATTGATTCCTGCCTTTCTTTAATATTGAGTGCAGCATTTCTAATGCGTCTAATTAATGCATCCCTAGCATCTACTTTTACTTTGTATACCTCATCTTTTAACCAACCCCATAAATTATAGTCCAACGGTGTGAGGTCTGGCGATCTAATAGGACCACCGCGACCAATCCAAACCCCTGGAAACCTTTGGTCCAAATATTGCTTGACCCGACGATCGAAATGGGCAGGCGCTCCGTCGTGTTGATAATACATTTGAATTCTGATGTTTAAAGGAACCTCCTCCAGTAGTCCTTCCAATTCATTTTGTAAAAAACTAAGTAGTGATCCCCTGTAAGGCGATTTTCCAAAAGAAAAGGGCCAATTAAATTATTGTCGATCATGCCGCACCACACGTTTACTGAAAACCTATGTTGAAAATTATTTTCGACTATTGCGTGAGGATTTTCGTCCGACCACACATGGGAGTTTCGATTATTGTTGATGCCGTCACGGGTGAATGTAGCTTCGTCAGTAAAAAGGATGTGCGGTACAAGATGACGATTATTAATTAACCACTCACAAAATTGCATACGCTTGGCGTAGTCTCCAGGTTAGGGTGGATCGAAAAACTGCAAAATATATTTTTTTTGTTTTAATGTTTGTCCTATATGCGGAAAAGTGGCTACGTATTACGACTATGTACCCTGAAAAAATTGAGGCTTCTAAGCAATTATCTTCCGGTGCCCCGAGGGGTTCAGAATTTGAAAATTTCAGAAATGTTTGCTGAAAAGTACAAAATATATTTTTTTGTTTTAACGCTTGTCCTATATGCGGAAAAGTGGCTACATATTACGACTACTTACCCTGCAAAAATTGAGGCTTCTAGGCAATTATCTTCCGGTGCCCCGAGGGGCTCAAAATTTGGAGACTTCAGCACAGTTTGCCATACATGTATTGTATCTCTTATAATTTTGCAGCTCTTCGCTTGTCTTTTATAAACAACCCAGAACTCACCACGTGGAGGTGGCTGCAAGCCGAGTTCCACCCGCCCACCCACCTCTTTTTAATATCTCATGTTTTAGGTGTTCTTGAAAAAGTCTGATTTGCATTCAAATTTTGGTAATGACTGTCGAGATGCAATGCGACATCTTATAAAGCCATCCCTATCTTCTGATCCACAAACAGCTGACGATGCTTCTGTCACTAGTTTTACACAGCGTTCTACAGCTTGCGAATGGCATGGGAACTTGAAAATACTAATTTCTTCTGGTATATTTTTTATCAACTGTTCTAAGTGTTCGATTGAGAATTGTTTAGTTATTGGTGGTTCTGTAACTTCTATATCTTGCCAGTTTATTAATTCGATGTAATCTGCTGCTTTAAAATTTATTGGAGGTATTCTGAATTGTCGTATTCCAGTCCTGACACTGTTATTTCTGATTTTCAAAATACGTCTTAAAGCTAGTTCTTTGATGTGCATTCGCGTGTCACCAAGCATGCATATTAATATATTTTCGGGATGTGCGAAGTACCCATTAGTTTGTATCACTCTATGTACTAAATTCTTTAAAGGCGATGGTAAGTATCTGGACCGTTGAATCATATTAAATAAATGAAGTGAACCATACTTTCCATCGGAAGTAGATGCTCGGCTCATGCAGTCGGAGAAAACTCCTTGGACTTGCGAGGGTTGCGAGGCGCAAGTCAGTACTAGACGGCGTCGGTCAATCTTTCTTTCGCCGCCCCGAACTAATGGGGTTGATATGAACGAACTAAAAGATATGATTAAAGAGCTTCAAAATGAAGTAAGGGATGTTAAAAGGGCTATGGACTTCATAAATGAAAAATGCGAGGACGACAGAAAACGCAACAAGATAATGTCCGAGATGTTTGCTGAAATATCAAAAGACAATCAAATTTTGAAGGAAAAAGTACAGAAGCTCGAAACTGTTCTCAACAACCAAAATTCTAGCAAAATTAAACAAAACTTATGTATATCTGGTCTTCCACTGAACGATAATAGTGGCAAGGCATCTCCAGCCGATTTAGTCAAACTTTGTGCTTCTCTAAGCGTTCCCGTTTCGCCGAACGACTTTAATTCCATCCGCCAGTTTAACTCACAAAATGGTATTAAAATAATAGTTACCTGCAAGGATGCCGAAATTAAAGATAGTATTTTAACAGCGCGCTCTAAAAAAGGAAAAATTTCCCCTGCCATATGTGGTTTAGGCACATCTGAAGCACCAATTTTTATCGATGAAGAGCTAACTAAAGAAAATTATAGTCTTTTCAAGAGGGCAAAAGGTCTGAAAGGAGTGGGCTACAAGTATGTATGGCATCGTCACGGCAAGGTGTTGGTTCGTAAAAACGATGGCGATAAACCTATCCTCATAAACAATGAAAATATCCTAAATGAACTTTTAGCTTAAATAAGTATATTTATTTACGATAGCGATTTCTAATTCTTTCTTTTTTTATATATATACATATTTAGAGTAGATTAATACAGTATTGTTTTTGTTTCTTTTATGAAGGACACAATTAACGTAAATAATCTAAAAATAGGTCATGTAAATATACGTTCACTTTTGCCCAGCAAAAACAGTTTAGAAGATAAAATATTTAACCTGAAATTGGACATTTTAGGAGTATCAGAAACGTGGCTTTCGCGGGATATACCCGACAGTGCTTTATCTATGGATGGTTTTAAGTTTTTCAGAGTGGATCGGGGTTCACGGGGAGGCGGAGTCGGAGTTTATATAAGGGATGATTTGCCTGTGGGTAAGGTTGATACTGGGGAACTAAATGAGTCTATTGAGCAGTTGTGGCTTACCATAAAAGTGGGTGGCATTAACCTTGGGTTGGGTGTATTTTATCGACCTCCTAAAAGTAATTTGATTAGTGTGTTTGATTCTTTGGAGAGTGCCGTGTCCTCAGTTATCCCAGTATCTGATGAAATTATAATGATGGGTGACATGAATATCAATCTTCTGGGCTGTAATGGTTCCGTCAACACGTTTGATGCTTTTCTTGCTGTTTACTCCCTGTGCCAGGTTGTTGCCGCTCCAACCCGCTATTCTGGTGGGCAGAGTAGCCTTATTGACTTAATTATCCTGTCTAATAAAGATTTGCTAGATGGCGATGTTGAGCACATAGATATGCATGATGTTACTGACCATCAGCTTACATTTTGTAAAGTTAATTGTAAGGCTCCTCCTAGGCCGCCAAAAATGGTAGAGTTTAGGAATTTCAAGTACTTTGACGTCGAGTTGTTCAATGCTGATGTGATGAATACTAATTGGGCTGACATTTATGATACGCAGTGCTTGCACAGTAAAGTAGAATTGCTCACCGGGAAAATATTACTATTATTTGATGAACATGCCCCCTTATATCGGGTCTGGGTCACGAAGCCAAAGGCTCCCTGGTTTACCGACGTCTTGAAAATTATGAAAAAGGAGCGTAACAGATTGATGTCGAAGTTCAAAAAAAACCCGCTCTGTTCGGGATTGGGAGGCTTATAAAGAGATGAGAAATTTATTTACCCGTGCTGTCCGTGATGAAAAGAAAAACTACTTGGATTTTGTTGCACAAAATCACAGTAAAAAAGAAATGTGGCGCGCTTTAAATGATTTAAATGTGTACAACAGGGGTAAAAGTGTTAAAAGCCTGCCTAACAATTTGAAGAGTCCTGAACGTATCAATAATTTTTTTATAGAGTCGGTAAAAAGTATGGCGCCACCTGTTGATGAGGAATTAGTTAAATCCTATCAACAGGTTCGAGCAGCCACTACGTTTAAAATTTTGCATGTCACGGAAGCGGAAGTTCAGAGTGCCATATCCCAACAAAAATCAAATGCATCCGGGGCCGATGGTCTGTCACTCCTAATGATTAAACTGTGCTGTCCAGTCATTTTGCCGTTCTTAGTTCATATTTTTAATATGTGTTTAGACAGTTCTGTGTTCCCACGTTGTTGGAAAGTCGCTATGGTTGTGCCGTTGCCTAAAATAAATAATCCAAGGGACGTGTCCGATTTGAGACCTATTAGTTTATTATCTGTTTTGTCTAAGGTGTTAGAAAAAATTATTTATGAGCAAACTGTCAATTATTTTAATGAAAATAACTTGTTTTCCTCGTCTCAATCCGGTTTTCGTAAAGGTTATAGTACGGCATCTGTCTTGCTAAAGGTCTTGGACGATATCATCGCGGCCGCAGATCGAGGTGAAGCCTCGGCCCTGGTACTGCTCGATTATAGCAAGGCATTTGATACGCTTGACCATAGGCTGTTATGTGCCAAGCTTCGTTCTTTTGGCTTCGATGAATCCTCGGTGAATTTCTTTAAAGATTATTTAGCAAATCGGTCTCAATTTGTTCACATAGAAAACAATCGTTCTAGCAGTAAAACTATAGGAATGGGAGTGCCGCAGGGTTCAATTCTGGGGCCGTTGTTATTTGTAATCTACACAATAGATATGAGCCAGTTTGTCAAGGATTGCGACATGCAGAGATATGCTGATGACACTCAACTACGAATCAGTTTTAACAAGCACAGTGCTATTGAGGCAAAAGATAAGCTCACACAGTGTTTAAATTCAGTTTATAATTATTCTCATAGTAATGGCTTAAAATTAAATCCCAATAAATCGCTAGCGATTTATTTTGGACCTGACAGTGAGTGGGCAGCAGAGAGCCTGGACTTGGTTATGGCTGGTACCGTAATTCCGGTCGTGAGGGAGTGTAAAAATCTGGGTGTTATTTTCGACAGCAAATTGCGATTTAGAAGCCAGGTGGGAAAAGTCATCCAAAAGTCCTTTCTCTCTTTGAGAAATCTATATAAAAATAAACAGATATTACGCCCTAAACTGAAAAAATCACTGTGTGCTGCACTCGTTCTCTCTCAAGCTAACTACTGTAATTATGTTTATGGACCATGTTTAGATGTTATATGTAAAAAGCGATTACAAAGGGTTCAGAACTCATGTATTCGTTTTATTTACGGATTGCGTGCAAGAGACCATGTTAGATATAAATTGCCTGAGTTAAAATGGCTTACAATGGCGGACAGAGAAAAGTTTCATTTTGCGTGTTTTTTATATCGATTACTTCTGCGAGGTGTTCCCCTATATCTTCGCGAAAAGCTTAATTTTCGACATTCGACGCACTGTCGAAACACTCGTTATAACAATTACCTAAATTTACCCAAACACCGAACAGCCTTGTTTCAACGAAGTTTCTCTTATATGGCTCCTAAAATTTATAATATGGACTTGTGCAATAGGTTTGATGGCTTAAGTATGCATTCGTTTAGATCTAATTACCGAAAGTTTTTGCTGAGCAGATATACATAAAGATTCATTTTGAGATAAAATAAGTATTCCCTTTTTTTGTTAGAGATTTGATAAATTCTGCATTCATTTTTGTTTTCGCATTTATTTTAACTTAATGTAACTTAGAATAGGTTTTTTCTTTTTTTATTGTAATAATTATCATATTTTGTAAACTTATTATGCATGCTCGGTTAATCAAACAGCAATGCTGACCTTCGCCGAGTTTAAAATAAAGACGATTCTATCTATCTATCTATCTATCTATCTATCTTGTTTTGTTTTAATCTCAAACCACAGTGGAACATAAACCGTCTGGATAAAAGTTGTTAAAATATTTAATTTTTCGGAAGGATTTGTGGTTCCCACATATAACCTCAAAACTCTATTTGCTGTAGTCAGCCATCTGGAATGTGCCATTTTGCCAGGCTGCCTTCTTGAAAGACTTTCTGATACAGTTCCTTGTGATATGGCTAAACTAATTTCATATAGGTACTTTTGATCGTTACTGAGGGTACTTAAGTCAAGTTGTGGAAGTTTTGTCGGAATACTCTGAAAATTTGTGATTGGTTGTAGTTCGCAGGTTTCTAGTTGCTTTCCGATATCTCCTGTATATCCACTAGGACCACTTGTTTCCCCATCCAAGTGCTTCATAAGGTGTCGAAGCGGCAGTTCGTTGGCGTGAAGCAAGCATATATACCATTGCAAAGGTTTGCCAATTTTGATTTCTAGCGAACGTATGATGCCATTATGAATGCCGGTATTGACAGCAGTTCCATCACTTCCTATGGCAACCAGATTCGATAAGTCCATGTTTTGTTGCAAAAAAGTCATAATGCTTTGTGAGATATTTTTTGCGGTGCCAGATGAAATACTTAAATGTCCAAGATAGTTTGAACCCGGCTCCGACACTAATACAATGTGTTCCTCGATTACTGATTTTCTCGTAACAATGTTTCCTTCTTTACGTTGAAGCAAGGTGCGATCTTTCCGACCATCAAAGTAAATTGCGTAGAATTCTTTTTCTCCTGTTTCCTGACTTTTTATTAGAATATCACGAGCTCTTTTTCTTTCCCTTCTAACCTTGTTTCTATCTATAACTTTTTCTCCATCTTTTTCCGATATTAACCCCAAGTCTTTCAGTACAGAACTTGTTATTATTGCGGCGGCTCTGTCAGAAATCCCTGTACGATCACAAGCTTGGACCAGACTTGGTAATTTAATTCGCATTTGGGCGATACTTGGTTGTTTCTTGCGTGCTTCATTTTTTTCTTCAAGTAAATAGTTCGTATCTTTAAGCTCATCTTTTTCTTGCTCTTCTCCAGATGATAATTTATCAAAACTATTTTTTTTTGAAATAATAGTACAGGTGGATGAAACATTTCCATTCTCAACTGCTTTTCTGTGAATTGAACGTGCAATTTTTTGGGTAACAATAGGGTCAATTGAGCCGATAATCATATTCCTCGCTGTTCTTTGATCTAACAAGAATTCTCTTTCCCTAATCGGTACCTACTTTATTTTTACATTGGCATAATGTAAAGTCATTACATTTACAAGCCGAAATGTCAAATAATTTATTTTCTGCTGATTCTCTGAAAGTTTTTAATTTTTCCATGAGCGCATCACTTTTTCTTGATTTTAACGGTTTTTTTAAATTTCGTACTTTTCCATGATAGTTTTTAATTTGATGTAATATTTGTTGATCGGAAACAATCGGTATAGAAGCTTTGGTCCATATGGCTTTTAGTTCGACGATGAGAATCGTAGAAATATTAGAAAATGTAGGTTCTGATTTATTTGGAGAAGCATCTAACAACGTCTGGCGTATCCATAAGTAACTTCTCATTAAGTCTGCATAACATGGTAAAATATTGTCTTTAAATTTTAAGGGCGCACCAAATATGGGACACTCAGTTTCGCTTCTAGTTTTAGGCATTTTAAACTCTACTTCACTACATCAGCAAAATGCACAAATTTATGCGAACGTCAACGAAACAAACACTTATTCACACTTCTTGATTATATACAAATATGGTCCAACAAGTCTAAACACGTTTTAGCACAATTGTCTGCAATCGGTAAGACGTACACTTCGCGGAGTGGTCTGCAGCTCGCTACTAAAACAGTTTAAGGCGCCTAGCGCTATCGGCTCGGCGGCATTAAATTTCAAAGTGGTGGGGGCACCGCTAAACCTTAATCGATTGCACTTAAATTTTAGCATGTTTAGTCACTTATCAGCAGGCCACTTTTCCGCATATAGGAGTTCCGGATTTTAAAAATTGATATTTTCGATCCACCCTACTCCAGGTTGAAGATTCTGTACACGCTGTACATGATACGGGTATAAGCCTTGCTCGTTAAGCGTATTGATCACTCGTTTTTGGAGAATCCTCAACTGTTCCAATTCTTCTTGAGCAGGTCGTTGCATCTTCTTCAACTAAAGCTAGAACAATTTCTATTTCTTCTAAATCCTGTCGAATGGCTCGTGCGGATGTTACATTAGCACTAGGAAGCGTTCCGGTCTCGCACAGTTTGTTGAAAACTCTGATAAAGGCCTTTCTGTTCGGTGTTCTTTGATTTGGAAATCGTTGACCATATTCTTCCGCAGCCGCTGTAGCATTCCCATTACACAAACCATAAATAAAAACCATATTGGTGTATTCGAGATGTGAATAAATGTGTGGCATCTTATAAAATTTAAATGATACAAATCCGAAAGTTAACGGTGAATCAATGTAAAATTTTATACTGATACCACGATACACTTACTATTTATACTGACACTGACAGGATGGTGACAGCACAACAATCAAAAGCGGACAATAATACCATTTATTATAAGAATGCTAAATTAATGCAATATTTTGTTTTTGCGTTATAATTTGAAAACAAATGAATATTGGATAACAACATTTGAGGTTTTTCTTATTATTTTGATGCATAGATTACACCCTTAGAGTTAGGCCCATTCCTCCCGACTCACCCTTTATACACTACGGAATGTAAATTCCAATTATAAGTATACAAGTATACAAACAAAACACAGAAAACACCTAAAAGATAAGAAAGAAAAGAAAAGCATGAACATGATGAGTAAACTAACAGAGAAGAAAGAGTATAAAACAATTAAAATTATTTGAACAATATTAATCTTTTGAGTTTTGACAAAGAAATGTTAACAATATCGCAGTCAGAGTATACAGAATTGTAGTTCCACACTATTCTGCCGACAAAGGCGGTTTGACCGTAGTTGGTCCGGTGGTAGCCTTCATAAAAAAGTTGTTGCTGCCTTGTGCGCCTTGCTGGAACAAATAGTGAAACTTGCCCCAATAGTCTATCACAATCAATCTGGCCGTTCAGAAGCTTGTACAAAAAAAGCAGGAGTGCGTCCCTTCGTCTACGTTCTAGGCTCTTCATCCCACACAACATCAGTCTGGTCTCGTGGGAGAGATCCGACGAGGGAAAACGATGCTTGTACAATAAGTACTTTGTAAATTTGTTCTGAACCCTCTCGAGTCTATTCTTATGAGTGGTGTAGCCTGGGGTCCAGATAACCGAACAGTATTCAAGGATGCTCCGAACGAGACAGTTGTAGAGACACATGAGAGATTTCCTGTCGTGGATATATTTGGTGTTGCGCTTTATGAAACCAAGCATCCTGAAGCTCTTGAGAACGATGCTATCAATGTGTTGATTCAAAGACAATTGTCCGTCAAAGATAACTCCAAGGTCGTTAAATGAGTCCTCAGTTCCAATGGTTTCGTTGTTTATTCTGTATGTATGAATAATGGGATTTTTACATATGTAGAAACTGACCGCTTTGCATGTGGATACGTTAATATTTAGATAGTTTGAGGAGCACTAGGAAACAAAATTGTCCAAGTCGGATTGTAAACCGTTCGAGACGGCATCAACAACACTGAAAAATTTAAGGTCGTCCGCATATAATAGAACGTGGGAAGACCCAAAGCAGGACATAGCGTCGTTGATTTTAAAAAATGAAACGCGGCTCGAGCAACCCTCCATACCCCTCGTATATGACAGATAGGTGCTCTAACCAGGTGCTTCAGTCATTCAAAGAAAGACAGTTTGTTATTAGTTTATTTATTATGGGCGACAGTCAGCAAGAAAAGGTTGATACATTTTACAATATTATTTATATTAAACTTAAATACATTAGTAAAAATGTAAGATTAATTTTTAACACATGTTCAAAGTGACCCCCGGTTTGATCAATGCAACATATCTTTAAATGGTTAACGGCATCCCTCAACGACTCTTGGTGGGTTTTAATAAAATTTATTTATTCCATAATTTTCCGCCTTAGTTCTTCTAAAGTGATAAATGTGTTCTGGTGATGCACGCGATCTCTGAGCCATCCCAGAAAGACCTGTCCATCAATGTGCGATCAGGGCTATGGGACACCATCGAACTGAACCATTTTTACCAATCTAAGCCTGATACTTTTTATTTAAAAACTGAGTCGCATTTGGCGTGTTGTGTGCAGGGGCATCATCTTGTTGCCAAATAGCTCGGTTGAGTATATTAGCGGTAGCTCATCTAGAAAGTTATCTATTTCTCCAGTGAGAAAGTGGTGATATCTATCACCAGTTAGGCCACCTTCGTAAAAAAAGACCCTTAATACCATCACCGATAACGCCACACCAAACACTGAAAGCTGTCCATCCTGAAGTTTTGACAGCCTTTACAACACGAAGACTCTCTTGACCCCAATAATGGGTCTATTATACACACTGTTGGTTGCAAAGAAAGCCTCAACTATCCATATTATTGTGTCCAAAAAAGTGTCACCCCCGTGTTGTTGTTCTAGCACAGTGGTTCCCAACCTGGGGGTAATTACCCCCTAAGGGGTAAATTGGGATTTTCTGATGGGTAAAGACAAGGATTGGATCATCATTCAGACATAAAACAAAATTATTAACAAAATCATCTTCATTAAATCTAACTACCTAATCACTAATTTTATTAGTGACTAGTTAGTGAGATTACAGATATTTGAAAATTTTAGGTAATAAATTTTATTATCTAAAATACGAATACAAGCCTGCGACGCGGCGCCGCTGGATGGCGCGTCTATCGGCTCGCTCGTCTTATTGACTTACCTTACTTCTTAATTTAAAACAAAATTGCTAAAAGTGTTTTCTTTAACTGATTAAAACTAATTAAAAATATTACTTACTTTTCGTAATTTAAAGAAAAAAATACAATAGCTAATTTGTTTTTTTTACACTAAACTTTTTTGGGGGTATTTGCTAATATCTAACCTGCTTTATGGGTAATAGCCTTAAAAAGGTTGGGAACCGCTGTTCTAGCATAACATTACAAAATTCCAGTCTTTTGCGTTTATTTTCGTCAGAAAGCTGTTGAACTTTATGAAACTTTATTTGTGTTATAAAGTTTATATTTGAACTTTTTAGAGTGCTTTTTACTATGTAAAATGTAGTGATTAATGCTTCACATTCCACCGGTGTAGAGTTAGTCGGGTTTTCATTAAAATAAAATCTTGTAAAGAATACTTTTTAAAAACAAGTTTCTATTTAGATGTACCAAAACGAAAAAAATAAGTATAGTTTTTTCATTATTGTGGCAATGCCAAAAGATATTTATAAGTGGACGTAGTTCGCCTGGGTGGATCCTATTAAAAGTAGTGTCAAAGTTATCACACAAAGTTCATAAAGGCATCAATTTTATTTGGCAGAAATTGTAAGTAGATACCTAAGTATGTATTTTTTTCTTTTCTATTCACGCGACAAACTTTTAAGACATTACATTTAGCATAATATATTATATATGTTTCAGTGATAACTTTGACACTACTTTTAATAGGATCCACCCACGCGAACTGCGCCCACTTATAAATAGCATTTAGCATTGCCACAATCATAAAATAACTATACTTATTTTTTTCGTTTTAGTACATCTAAATAATAAAAGCTTGTTTTTAAAAAGTACTTTTTACAAGATTTGATTTTTAAATTTTTAGTTAGGTATATCTTAACCTATGTGTAGTATATTCGTAAGTAAAACATCTTGATTTACTACAAATTGGACGATTTATTTTATAGGATCACAATACTTAAAAAATGCTCTTAAAAACAGTAAAAAATCCGGTTGTTGATTTCTTCTTAGTAACATAAACAACTGCTCTTGACCTAACTGTCATAAAGCCCATAATAGCGAGTAGGCTGCAACGGTATGCAACCCAAATAACATAACTAAAGGTGGTCCTATACGTTAATATCTAAAGGATACTATAATGCAAATATTTAGCAATCACCCCACACATCCTCTTAAAGGGCTGGTGAAATCCCTACGAATGTTTCCAGCTCTGAATGTGTGAGTCGATTCCCCAGTACACCCACGGTACATAGTACTTAGACTTCGGTCTTCGTGGGCTGTCAGAACATAAAAAAAGACAGACGTCCCATGTCCTTCACCCTTAAGTTCTGTGATAATTACAATTAAAGATTTAAACGATCTGATCTTATGGTTATACGAGGTCTATTGCTTGCCAATGGACTACTAATACTAATAACGTTTTTCTTTTTATTATCTCGTACAACCTCTAGTTGTTTTAACTCCGGTACCACTATTTCACTGTTGACTTTTTGTTCACTGTTAGAAATTTCACTGCTTACTTTTTCACTAACCTCACTCCCATCTCTAATGCATTTTACAAAATCTTCGTTTATTGTTACTAGACAGCCCTTTTCTATTTCCACCCCATCATAAAATTTTCCTATCTTGACATCTGGTCTACATGTCTTTTCCATTGTAAATCAATATCATTTACTGGTTTACTTATGTAAGTTGCCCTACCTAACTTACTAACAGCTATTGCCTGAACCTATTTCGATTTTGTATTTCTATAATCTTTTGTATAAATAAGCTCCTCCTCTTCAAAATTTACATTTCTAATTCCATGATGGAATTTTATTTAACTTTCCCTAGCCTTTTCTACTACAGACTTTGAC
Organism: Philopedon plagiatum; assembly: GCA_963971165.1. Lineage (NCBI taxonomy): Eukaryota > Metazoa > Arthropoda > Insecta > Coleoptera > Curculionidae > Philopedon > Philopedon plagiatum. The sequence goes on along the minus strand of OZ020193.1, from coordinate 25,094,001 downwards.
AAAAAATCTAAACGTGTTTTTACCTTTCTTGAAAACATCAACCTTGAAGGAGTTTCCCCTGTAACACAATGTGGTGTATTTCGGTAAGAAAAGAGGTACTTACTTATCAAGGTTGAAAGACTTGCGTTTTTAGAAACTGGGTCTATTAGAAGCTTATTAAGAGTACTTTTAAAAGTTTTAACGCTATTCTCTGCTACACCATTCGTCGCTGGGTGGTACGGAGGAGAAGTTATATGTTTAATACCGTTTATTTTACAAAAGTCCTCAAATTCCTGGCTTACCAGTTGTGGTTCGTTATCTGATATTATAGTATTGGGTAAACCATATTGAGAATAACAGTCACGTAACTTGTCAGTTGTACTTAGCGAGTCTGTTTTAGTCATGTCATACACTTCCGGCCATTTTGAATATGCGTCTGTAATAATTAAGAAAGTTCTCCCCCTAACGGGACCTAAAAAATCCACGTTGAAGCTATCAAACACATGCTTACCTTCATCAAATTTTATAAGTGGAATCTTGTTTGGGTTTTGTGAATATGTCATACAAGGTTTACAACTTTTTACAAACTTTTCATTATCAGAGTCCAAGTTTGGCCACCAAAAATACTGCCTCAGTTGTGTTTTCATTTTTACCATGCCGTTATGTGCGCCTTGGATTTCCAACAAAAGCTGTTCCCTAAATTTAGTAGGAATTATCACACGAAGACCCCACATCAACACGCCACTCTCAATACTAATCTAACTTTCTACTTTGAAAACCATTTAAAACATCTGAAGTTTCATTTGGTCAACCATCCCTGTGTACAAAAATACTTTAGTTAAATCCGGATCTACCCTAGTTTCTTTTCTTATTTCGTCTGCTCTAACAGGAATACTGTCTTCCACCAAAAAATTAAAATAATCAAATTCTGTCAATTCGGTATGATCTGTTCCATTGACAGGAAAACGTGAAATCCCATCTGCTCCCCCATTTTCAGATCCCCTGCCTAATGTGCTGAAACCTGTAATTAAAATTGCTTAAAAAGAAAGCCCATCGCTGGAGACACCCCGCAGCCATCTGCGGCATTCCTTTGTTTTCTCCAAATAATGTCAATAACGGCTTATGATCTGAACACAAAATAAATGAATTTCCCATTAAGTACTGAAAATGTCTTCATACACCTCAGTATATTGATAGTGCCTCATTATGTATCTGAATAATTTGACTCTGCCTGGGTTAATGTCCTTGAAGCAAAACGTACAGGTCGCTCGGTTCCATCTGGAAACACATGCAGTAACACTGAACCATGGTGCTTTTTAGTATGCAGTCCCTAGAATTCTCATTAAAAATACTTTCTGGAATCACTGATATTCCAGCACCAGAGTATAACCCATCTCTAAAAAAGTTTATGATTATCCACAAACTCACCCTTAAAGGCTTTACGTACTCTATACCATTATTTACATAATACATTTCCATGAAGTCAAAAACTTCATCGCTTTCAATCTGTACGTCATTAGTTTGCACATAGTTAGTTTTTTGACCACAAACCTTAGCTAAATATCCTGCCTTTTTACAAGTTTTACATTTATACTTAGTGTACTTACAGTTTTCAGTCTTATGGTTATCATAACCACAACATTTCCACTTAAGAAACATCTTGTTTTTATTATTACTGTACTTTTTACCATCCTTATTTGCTCCTTGCCCATTCTCATACCTCTGCTGCATTCCTCCTGTCCCACCATGGCTATTAAGGGACAAGCGATGCAATTGATGAGATCCGTTTAAAGATGTTGCCATTGCAGCTTCTTTGTTTACAGCTACCTCCAGGATTTGCTCTAGTGATAGTTAAATAATACAATAATTTTTTTCAGCATCAAACACTTCATTCTCAAAATCTTGTGTTTTTTCCTTTCTCGTTTATATTTTAGCTCTCTCTGTTCAATTTCTTTAGTGAGCTTATTTATTTCTTCATTAAGTTGGTAGGTGACATCATTGTTATCCAATTTTGCATATTCAGCAGCATTATTTGCTTCTTTAACTTGTCTTTTAATTTAAAATTTTCTTGGTGAAGTGACTTTATCTGCTGCAAAGCCTCTTGCTGAATCTTATTTTCTTTTAGAATATTTGCTTCACATTCATCAGTGCATACCATCTTATGCTTTCCCAGTTTTACATGATTCTTCCAATCCCTTTCTAAACAGCTGGGGTGCAATACATTATGACACGATACACAATAATAGCTCATAAAAGTCTTATTTGCTCAACATTTAAATTTACTTTTATTTGCCATAACTATAATGCGCCCAGAAAAAAATCAATACGGTCCTGACTCCAAATCAAATTTACATACATTTCTAACTTAAATTATTTTTATAGTCCATCACTTCCGCCAAAAAAGGTAAACTCACAACAGGTAAACAAATTCAAACGAATGTTTATGTTTCTGCGATAAGAGCAAATCTATCAGTTTATCGTGATTCTTTATTTACGTTTATTCTATATTAAAACCCACTTTTTATTAGTTTTTCATCATTTTTACGAGAAGTAAAAGTTTTATAAATCCCACTCTTCGCCGAAAAATTAGTTGGTTTCAAGCCGAACATGTCGGTGCCGTTCAATTTATAATATTTCACATTTAACCGCTTAAAAAATCAAAACTTTACGGAGCGATCCAAACACACGTACACATCGCTTGATATACTATATTATATGATGCCCATATCAAGGGGATTGTAAAGAAAAAGGTAATCCGCCATCTTAGGGCGTCCGCCATATTGGATTTAGAAGGACGTCGCTAGATTATCGTATTTTACTCGTCAAACCCTTTCGTTTGATACCCATATCAAGGGGATCGTAAAGAAAAAGGTAATCCGCCATCTTGTGGAGTCTGCCATATTGGGTTTAGAATGACGTCACTAGATTATCGTATTTTACTCTTTAAACCCTTTCATTTGATGCCCATATGAAGGGGATTGTAAAGAAAAAGGTAATCCATCTTGGCGCGTCCGCCATATTGGATTTAGAATGACGTCGCTAGATTATCGTATTTTACTCTTCAAACCCTTTCATTTAATGCCCATATCAAGGGGATTGTAAAGAAAAGGTAATCCGCCATCTTGTGGCGTCCGCAAAATTGGGTGTAGAATGACGTCACATCGCTTATCGTATTCTACTCGTCAAACCCTTTCATTTGATACCCATGTCAAGGGGGTTGTAAAAAAAGGTAATCCGCCATCTTGTGGCGTCCACCATATTGGTTTTAGAATAACGTCACATACCCTATCGTATTCTACTGGTCAAACCCTTTCATTTGATACCCATATCAAGGGGATTGTAAAGAAAAAGGTAATCCGCCATCTTGTGGCGTCCTCCATATTAGGTTTAGAATGACGTAACATCGCTTATCGTATTCTACTCGTCAAACCCTTTCATTTGATACCCATGTCAAGGGGGTTGTAAAAAAAAATAAGGTGCGCGCACACTTAGGCGAAGCGTCGCGAAGCGAAGAGAATTTTATCCGTCCAAGAAACTTACGTGCAATCAAATGGAAGCCCGCACAACGCTTCTCGACGCTTCAGTGTGCGGGCTCCCATTTGATTGCATGTAAAGTTCTTGGTTGGATAAAATTCTCTTCTCTTCTCTTCGCGACGCTTCGCCTAAGTGTGCGCGCACCTTTAATTCGCCATATTGGGTTTAGAAGGTCACATAGCCTATCGTATTCTACTCGTCAAACCCTTTCATTTGATACCCATATCAAGGGGATTGTCAAGAAAAAGGTAAATGACGGATTACCTTTTTCTTGGGGCGTCCGCCATATTGGATTTAGAACAATATTAAATATACTATATTGCATTGTCATCGGACTTATACACGTTTACAAAATTTTAAAGCTCTAGTTCAACTACAACTAGTCGAAATTTTGATTGTAATATTTGACCTAAACATATTAACAAACATACATATGCTACGGCTAATATGCAAATTTGAATAGTTTATAAACTAGGTGGATAGTTTATAAACTAAGCAAACCATTGGGTATTTTGATAGAAAACGCAATTTCCACTATAATAGCAGCTATTTTGCAAACTAACCAACGGCTTTGGCTAATTTACTTGAAATTATTAAGAAAACCAAAATAGCTGGTTAGTTTATGAACTATCCAAGGCGACCTGGCTAATATAAAATCCATAATATCTAGTAACACAAAATAGCCAAAGCTTTGGCTAGTTTATAATCTAACTAGGCTTAAGTTCATGGCATTTTTTATTTGATGAATTAGAGATGAATAAAATGCAAACTTTTGATTCAAATTTTTTGTTATTTTTAAATAAGTACAATATACTTAGATATTTTAATAGTAAGAAATGTTTTTGGGTGTATGGCGGGCGCACCAACGAAAGTTATATAAAATGCATGGTAAAAAATAACAAGAGGGTAATTATTTATTGCAACATGATTCACTGTTGTGACATTTGCTGTTACACATGCACCCCAAATAAATGCATTTACATGTTTTGTTCATGCAGCGTTTTTTACATTGATAAAGTCGCCTTCCACTTAACTAGGCGGCTTATTATCTACGAATCAATCAGCAGAAGCAGAGGTCCCAAAAATATTTCTAAAAGTAAAAAACAATATGGCGGTACATGGACAGCTGATGTTTAATAAAATTTAATGATAATAGGTTAACAGTTTATTTGAAACTGACAGGCATAATTAAACTGACGGCCACCGGGCATTGAAATGTCTCGTTCCGAAATTAATGTTTCAGAGGTGCATTCGTATTGTTGCATGAGGTTGTAATACGACTTTTGAATATTTTGGTTAATTAATAAATTGAAGAAATAAATTAAATATAGAAAATTAGATAAATAAAACAAATTTTAGTATGTTTCAAATATAATAAATAGGATAACACATAGATATATAACATTAATTCTAAGAAAACTATATTACAGAATTTAAAAAAAGGCCAGTGAATAAGAAAACAAAATAAATAATTAAAAATAGCTCTAACATTGTTCAAATTCAGAATCATCAAATTCATCTGCAGTACTTTCACTATCTTCTGCAGTCGAAATAATTAGTGGTTCCACTTGGACATCCAGTATTTTTTCTCTGTTCCACCAGTCCAGGATAACTTTTTCCGTGTGCTCTACTGCTTTCCTCCAGTAGTCCCCCGTAATTTGTGATAGGGATTTTTTCCAAACTTCTTCTACCTGTTGTGAACTCAGACCATTACCAGCATTCTTTTCATAGAACGATTTTGCGCTTGCCCAAATTAGTTCTATGGCATTAAATTGGCAGTGGTAAGGTGGTAACCGCAAAACCTCATGACCGTGTTCCCGCAACATTTCGTCGACGGCATATATTTTTTGTTTTTGAATAGTTTTCGCTTTCATTAGAAGTTCAGATTTTAATAAATCGGGTGATGGATTCTGATCTTCCTGAACCAACCACTGAAAGATGTCGCTTTTTTTCCATGATGAATTTGGTTGTTTATTTAATGCCCGAGAATGATAAGATGCATTGTCTAGCACAATTAACGAAGGTTCATCCAAATTTGGTATAAGTTTTTCTGTGGTCCACTTTTCAAAAAGCTCACAATCCATATTGTCGTGGTAGTCAGCGCTCTTTGATTTAGAGGAGAAAATCAAACTCATTCCCTCTATAAAACCAGTAGACGAGCCAGCATTTATTATAATAAATCTTTTTCCCAAACCACAACCTTTTTTTCGTTTCACTGACTTCACCGAGTCGTCTTGCCATGATTTGGACCCACTCCCATTCGAAAATACCCAAGTTTCATCTAAAAAAACACCTTTTCTAAATTTCGAATCATAATTTTCAACATATTTTTTTAAAAATTTGACTCGCTGACTTGCAATTCTTGGTTGTTCGCACAAATATCTTCTGTTGCAGTCCTTTCTATAACGAAATCCTAAATTTTTTGTCAACGCTGACAATGACCTGAGTCCTATTTCTAAAATACCTCGTTCCTTCAAATCATCTCTCAAAACTGGAAGCGTTATTAATCTGTGATGCATATAAGTCGTATATAACATTCCTCACATCCATTTTTTTACATTCTTGTAAAGTCTCAGTCTTCTTTTTCCTTGATCGTCGTTGCGTTTTCTTCATTGGTATACTTCTACTACTTTCTGAACAATTCTCTGTATAGATCTTAAACTTAGTTTGAGTGCTTCCGAGACTTTCTCTTTAATGGACCTGGGATTTGATACCTCGCCGGTTCCAGTAGCCTTCTTCTGTTCATTTTCAAAGTAGTCTATTAGATTAAGAACCATTTCTTTTGCCTGGGGATGCAAAAAAACCGGCAAACCGATTTTTATTTGCCATGTCACAATATTTTTAATAACTGACACATTTGTCAAAAATGTGTTAACCTTTCATCAAATTTTACCAGATACGTAATTCGGGAGTCTTGATGTAAACATTTTCATATCCACTAAAATTTATGTGTGCTTCTCTCTCTGATTCATGAATGACTGATAAGCTTATCGCGTTTATATTACGGATATCTGTATAATGCCTTTTTATACCTGGACTTGAGCAAAATAACACTAGATTAGTTTGTCTGTGATAAACTCATAACCCGCCTAGTTAAATGGAAGGTGACTTTACCTTACATACCCTTGTGTTGCACCTGAGACTGAAAGTTTTCCCACAGCACTACTAACATTTCTGTGTCTTTTTTGACATCATCAAGAGACGAAAAATTTTGCTTGCATAAATCAAATTGATTTCGTGAAAATAATTGTTCCCGGACATATTTGGTTAAGTGATCTTGATATACAAAAATGAATTTGTAATCTTGATCAGGTCGTGTTTGAAGATCACTTAAATCCACCTGGCAACGCGAATTCCGATTATTTGAACAAATCGGTTTTACCACAATTCCTTTCCTTGCTTTGTTCTTTTTTAACTGACAATTCTCACATCCATCAATGAACAAAGTTACAATTTCTTGGGTAATATTTGAATATTTTTGATTTATTAGCTTTGTTGTAGCTTGTCTTCCGCCGTGCCCAGTTGACTTATGAGATTCTTTAATATCAAACAAATCGTCCATGCAAGCTAATATTTTTCCAGATTTTTAACTTAGAAGAATGTATTGTGCATCAACTCGTTGTAAATCAAAATTCTTAATGAAATAATAATCAGATTTTTGGGCACTTGATGGTAAGGTTATTAACCTCTGCACGACACTTTTATAGCTACTTTTACTGTAATGTTTGGAATTATTTGCTTTCTTATTATAAAAATATAATAAAGAGGCGTTAAATTTTTCTTTGTGATTCATTTTATTAACAATAACTGTTGCTGTTCGTGTGAAATATAGAAACAAACCCGATCAGGACAACACAAAGAAAAACAATAACATTTCATATTCATAACCTAACTTTATTTTTAATTAACCAGAAATTTCGTTGGTTAGTTTATAAACCAGCCAAAGCTTTGGCTATTTTGTGTTACTTGATATTATGGATTTTATATTAGCCAGGTTGCCTTGGATAGTTCATAAACTAACCAGCTATTTTGGTTTTCTTAATAATTTCAAGTAAATTAGCCAAGGCTGTTGGTTAGTTTGCAAAATAGCTGCTATTTTAGTGGAAATTGCGTTTTCTATCAAAATAGCCAATGGTTTGCTTAGTTTATAAACTATCCAGCTAGTTTATAAACTATCCAAATTTGCATATTAGCCGTAACATATACAAACTAACAGGTGAAGTTAAAGAAAAGCTTGTAATAAAGCAGAACATCTAGCTGAATATGTTCGTCAGGATGGCGCGCTGTCATTTTTTTTTCTTTTGAAACCTTGAGAATTTATTATTGTTCTGTTTGTCCTTACAAAGGTGTTTAGGCTTGAAACTTGCCGGTTCTTATACAGTCGTTCACAATGGCGCACCCAGAGGGGCGGCCTAGACACAAAAATTAAAAAAGTGCACTACTAATTGAAGAAATCCACCGAATTGCATTATTCAGTCCCCCCCCCCCCAAGACAAAATCGTGGTTGCGCCCATGGTCATTCATATAATGTCCTTGCTTCTCTTTTATTTTTATTGCATTTTATATAGGTATGTTGTAAATTATATCAACCTGTTCTTGCTGACTGTAGCCCATAATAAATAAACTAATAATAAACTGTTTTTCTTTGAATGACTAAAGCACCTGGTTAGAGCACCTGCCACTTAACTAAAGATTGTTGATGTTTCTACAGAAACCCTATACGACTTGCATTAACTCATGTACAAAAGGTATGGAAAATTACTTAACTTTCGTTTTACTTTTTAAAATTGTACGAAAACAGTCGAACATCGGTGTAGGTAACTTAAAATAGAGCTCTTAATAAATAGAATTTAAAAAACAAACAAAAAATAATATTGCGAGTCCTCTGAAAAAACTTAAGGTTAGTTCAAAACTTACTTTTTTGATGTTCAATTGTTTTTTCAGTTACGTTTCCTGATGGTTCTTGTTCAAATTAACAATTTTTTTAATTTAAAAATTTTTCTGTCTCTTCAAATAAAAATAGTTATCTATTGGTCTAAATATAATCAATAACCCTGTACAGTATATACTTTTGGTAATAATTTTTTTAAAAAATCATAAGTGAGGGACTCAGTGGAAAAGAGGTCCAAGGAATCAGAAACTTGATTTGAGTAAATTGGAGATAACGTTTAACTTTCATAGAAAAATCTGTAAACGTTTAATCAACCATATTCTACATTGTATTGAGAGATACATGTTTGAGAAATCGTATTGCGGTACTATGGGATGAAATTTCCTTGAAAATAAAATTTTGAGAAAACTTTTCTCACTTGGATCATTTTCCCAACGGAGATTATTTAGAATAAAACTGGTACAAGTGCATTTCAAAGATGTTTTATTTATGAAATAAACAAGCATTCAGTATAAACTTGATATAAACTTTTTTTCATACTTGGTTGGTATTTTATTTATAAGTGTTAATCATTGTAATCATTAGCTTCCTCATCGGAGACTAGAAGAAATTTACCACCTTCATAATAGGGCTGAAAAAATATGATCACGTATCACCTAGTTTTGACCAACATAATTTAATTAAATTAGAAAAAAGACGCGAATCCACATATCCTGTTTTATATATAAAATAATTTTAACTCAGAAACCAAGATATTTATTTGAAAAAAATGAATTCAGGAATAATATTCATAATGTTAATAATAGAAATCAGAACGCAATAGAAATACCTAAACATCATACTGAAAAATATAAGTCTTCGTTTAAATATACCTCTTCTGTAATTTATAATTATATTCCTTCTAGTCTAAGGGGCTTAAGCTATATAGCTTTCAAAAAAAAATATAAAAAATTATTTAGTAAGGGTAGGATTGGAAGAATGATTTTTTATAAATCAAAATCCTACCTATTTATGCCAACTAGTATACTACTGTCATTTTTTGGTTTTCTTTTTTACTTTTATCAATTTTATATTTATATTTTTAATTGTTTTATTGGCGTAAATAAACATCTTTATTATTATTATTATATTCTGGAAAATTTGCATCATCGTCTTCTCTTTGCGTATCATCATCTTCTCTTTGTGTATCATCGTCTTCTCCTTGTGTATCATCATCTTCTTTTATTTGCTCTGGCTTCTTCATTTTCTTCCCCCTTTTCTTCGTTTTTGGTGGGTCCTCATGTGGTAGGTCATTATAGAATTGGTGATGAACTGGCGGAACAAACTCTAACAATTCTTGTAAATTCTTCCACTAAATATTTTATTTTTGGACGATGGTTCTACAGAGAGTTGGGTACCAGCTTAGCGGGTCTCCCTTTAGCTTTTACAGACCAATCGACTTCGTAGAACTGAAAATCGTCTGATAATGTGTGCTTGTATTGCTTTATAAAAGGCCAGTTCTTAGTTACGCGGATCCACTTTAAATCTCCCCAGCCAATTGTATATCTTCGTCTGGTATTTTGTGAGGATTCGGTTGTTTTCCTCTTGCATCTAATTTTTCAAATCCACTAGCAGTCTTAGTTTGCACCAGGCGTGGCCCGTGAGTTTTTTTAAAGGTGGGTCAAAATTTTGTGGGCAACTAGTGATACCAACGCAACAAGCAAAATACACTTTTTTAATTAAGAAAAGTTTTTTAATAATGTGCCAAGAAATTATTTACCTACAAATAAACACTGCAAAAATAATAAAATAGGTACTGCAGAATATTGAACATTACTACTCTAGATGTTTATGGCTTTTTTCTATGTGTTTTAATACTCTGGATTAGTAGATTTTAGCGGCTTCCGTTTTGATAAGTTTAGCATCTCCTCAATAGATGTCGCGCCTTGTACTAAAAGCCCAGAATATAAACAGAACAAAATTCTGAGCTAAAAGTATGATTATTAGGAACGCTGCCGAAACTCCGTTTTCTTTAATAAAATACTGGCGACTAGACATAGTAATACGATAATTGTCTACGCACGTGCAGGCTGTAAGCTGTAAATATGAGATTGCCAACAATTTTAAAAATATTTTATCGATGAACAACTTGTTGCCAATACACCTTTTAGAGCCGATCTAATTTTTTAAATAACAAAAAATTTAAAAAAAGTTCTTGCCCCAACACAGATTCGAACCCTCGACCTTCAGGTCAACTCGCTGAGATTGTACCTCTGGACTACGCTGATAATGTAAGAAAATCGTTCCGATACCGTTAAATTTGATGCTAGCGCTGGCCTGACAGAAATCGTATTTATAATTTTTTATGTTTAACCGCTAATAATTAATATTATTAATACAATGCAAATACAATGCGCATATTAGCTATCTAATTAGTTTTTCTTTTTCCGAACCAAATGTTTTGAAATAGTATATTTTATGGGGCGGTTTGAGTATTTCCATAGTGGGAGTGGCCCGATGTTATTGGTGGGCCGTCGACCAATTGTGTCTCTTTTTAACTTCCTCAAGCACGTATGTCTGTTTCTCTCTTACTTTTAATGAATTTATATCGTCCATTAAACCTATAAGATCAATTTAAAATATGATCCAGCCCGGAGCAAGCTTGGATATCCTTTGACGATGGCTTGGCTTGATTCTTTCTTGGGGAGTTTTCGCATGGAACCATGAAACAAGAGATTCTTTTTTGGTTTTAAAAAATTAAAAAATAAATGATTAGGTAGATCACTGAAAATTTTAGGTGGGTCATTGACCAAATGACTTTATGGACGGGCCGCGCCTGGTTTGCACAACTCGCGAGTACCTCCCATACTTACGGCTAAGGTTTTCCAAAAAAAAAATCCTCACAGATCCTGTGGTTCTTTAACATAATAATAGCAGTCCTTATTTTGTTGACGTTTGACGTTATGTCGTTTTCGAGCAGGGATATCTATTGTGATGCAGAAACTAATATATGAATTTTGTAAATTCCAGTCCCCTAACTCCCAGAAATGTGTGAATATTTCTGATGCCTCTGGCTCAGCAATGTCTGTGCATTTATACCGGCATATATGCTTGCAATATGTCAATTTCTCACCTTTCTGTTGGATTTTGTGGTCGATATATGTTTTTCCACTTTTCCTCAATTTCTTTCAAAAGCTCTTTTTGTAGCAGCCGGGCTTTCTAATCCTTTTCTTTCCTTTTCCTGCTTCAACGGAATCTCAACTTGTCTCCCGTAATATTTTTTCTTCATCTTCGTACTCATTAGTAATTGTGATCCCATCATCTTCATTCTCTTCTTCACTTTCATAAGGCATATAAGTTTTGTCAGCGATCGAATCATCCGATTCGAAATCAGAGAAACCTGAAAAAATGCAATTAAGGTTAGAAAATCAAACTTTCTCTTGAAATAATAGAAATTCAAAATTTTATGGATAACTACTACTGAGCTCCAACTTACCTTCTTCCATTTTAATCACAATCTAATAACCAAACGTTCAAGTAATGCTAAAATACTTCTGTGAAAATCGCACAAGTGACACATAACCTAAGCTTCAAACATGGAATGGACTGTTCCAGAAGCAAAATGGTGTAAGTGCCGCCATTTAACAGTGGAAGTATCAACTAAATGCAAATTTTCTGAATGGAAAAGTGGTCCAAGTGCACCTGTACCATTTTTCTCAAACATAAAAGGACTATTTCTGTAGAGCTTAAACTTTATTAAGTCAGATGTCGCTACTCTTACACATATTTACTTGTACCATTTTTTCTCTGACTAAATATGAATCTCATTTGGAGAGATCTGTACTTATACCAATTTTTAAGAAAATCGAACTTGGACCACTTTTACACTGAGCCCCTCAAGTATGGTGGAAATATATAAATCTGATGAGCGTTGCAACCGCGGGGCAGTGCGGCAAAGAAACAGCGTAAACCAGTGAAAATAATTAAAGTGTTTATCGTCTATATAATCGGAAATGTTAACGGTCGGATTTGGCATAAAACGAAAACATTAAGAAGCCCCCAAGGCGCCGGTGGTTTTATAAAAATTGGTGTAATAGCAAATCGATTTCTCTACATCGTAAGAATGTGTATTGTATGTGTATGTGTGTGCAAATTTGGTTTGGTTTACTCAGGAAAACCTGAACAAATCTACAGTGAACACGGCTTACCGTATATTTTAAACCGCGGAGTAGCGACTAACATAGTTATTGACTAAAGTTACAAAACATTTTTAAAGGTTTTTACAACTTAATTCGTTTTTTAATATAATTAGAGGAAAAGAAAATAGTGACAAAGCGGGCGAAAAAGACAATGGTGCTCTTGCATTAAAATACGGTCCAAGAGACTGACGTAACCATCAGCCGCTTCCCCCATAGCAAACTCGCATATTCAATACTTCCTCTTGACCAGAGACGGTACAGAACGCGCGAACGCCATCTATAGGAAGCCAGTGTAATGCAACAACAGATCTAACTAGAGTAAAGCTGCTACTGTTGTATAGGCAGCCGGTAAAACAATATGTAAGCGGAAGCCCGGTACCGGAACCGATTTTTGAGCCTCACTCCAGATTTCCACAGTTTGGTTCCGGTATCGGGTGTTATGCTTCCGCTTACATATTGTTTTACCGGCTGCCTATTAAACGATAGCAGATTTTACTTCAGTAAGGTCTGTTTTGCATTACAGTGGCTTCTTATATATGGCGTTCGTGCATGTTCTGCACCGTCTCTCGTCAAGAGGAAGTATTGAATATGCGAGTTTGCTATGGGGGAAGCTGGTTACGGGGAATGGTTACGTCAGTCTGATGATATCAATAAGGGTGAAAACTTAAGCCGCGTGTTCACGGGTCGACCGGGACTGAACGACCGTCGAATCGAAAGTCGAAAGCAAGTCGAACGTATAATCCCACTTTCCACTTGGTCGTTCATCGATGTCATTCGATTCGGCAGAAGTCGAAAGGGTATCTACTTTGCCCAAAACAAAAACAACTTTTTTTCGCAAATTATAAAATATATTTTTTTCTTTACCAAAACATTCCTAGTATGCTCACTGTCAAAAACCCTGAACTTGGCATGAGTCCCGTAAGTAGCAGCGGAGATATACAACTTTAAAATTTCACCGGCCGCCACTGTCACCAGTAGCTAAATACCGAGGAAGTATATTTCTAATTTTAAACGTGATGATAGGGCTTCTCGCATATTCGTGTCCTTTCTCTGGATAAGAGATGATTTCTGTAAAAGTTCTTCAAAATTTTCGTTATCTAGTCTCAAATGGTTTCTATATGACTTCATCTGCTAGACGTAATTCATTTAGAAGACATCTTGATTCACCTATATAATTGCGTCCAGGCCCGTACCCAGGGGGCGCCAGGGAGGGCTGAGCCCCCCTAGAGCTGGTTTGAGCCCCCCTAGAAAGTTTGCCTATATTTTTAAACGAAAATGTTTATATCGACGTTGTTTATAGTTTGTTTAAAATGTTTCTTAATTTCTTAAATATATATAACCGTTTTGTGTTGTAGCTTTTTCACTTGCTCTTCAAAAGCGCGTATTTTTAAAATAAAAGTCATGTTACTCTTTCTAAATACGTGTTACTAAGTAGACAGTTTTTATTTTATAATAAGAGTACATTTTGAGTTCGTTTAAAATGTTTTCTTAAATTATAATATATCCGTTTTGCAGAAATGTTTTTTATGTCTGACGTGTAGAAAAAATATCAAGCCCCCCAAGATTTTGCTTAGCACCCCCCCCCCCCCCCCCTCCCTCCCCCTTGAAAAGCAGGGCTGGATACGGCCCTTCAAAATCCAGGGTCTACTTAACCAGCGCCGTTTGTTTTTCTTCTTCCTTATGGATTTAATTATTCTCTCCCGCATTATTAAGCAAACTATTTTCAATCCTGCATTCACAACTGCACTTGACGCCATTTTGATGATTACTGCGTTGGTTCAACACAAATCGCATGTGTAAACATTTTCACTGGTAATTTTCATTCGATCCACGTTAAACGACCTAAATCGTTTGGCCCAGGTCGACCCGTGAACACGTGCCTTTACTATCTACCCGGCCCAGAGTTGTCCATAAGATTTTGGACTCTTCTTACTTTAATATAGGAGCATACCTTACTGTCTTTTTCGTCCGCTTTACCACTATTTTCTATTCCTGACTCTATCACAGACGCTAAACCCCTTTTTGTAATATAATTATACTTAAGTTTTTTATGCTGTAGTGTTCTAAAACTGTTTTAACAAATCTCGTGATTTGACAAGGATTGGGATGTTGGTCGGTAAACAAATAAATGACTTTGATAACAGACGCAAGTAAAAAGTTCGGCTATTTTTTCACTCGTAAGCCACTTTTAGCGCCTTATGTAAAAATCTGCCAAGTGTCGATAGATTTGAGAATATTTTATCACGCTTAATCTTTCACGTCATATCCTTGATGTTACTAATACAGGGTTTCCAGCGACTTTTAATTTTTAAATTCCCTGACTTTTCCAGGTTTCCCACGACTCTTTATAATTAAATTCCAGGTATATTTTCCCATTTTTGTCAGTGATTTAAGTAGCAGATAGGTATTTTTATCATAAAATGAAAAATTAGACTTGAATTTTACATTTTTATAATAATTATTGGAGACATAAAGATTGGAGGTTTGAGCTTTTAGGAGCACCCCAAAGGAAAAAAATAATGAACAAAACGAGATTTTTGAATATAAGATACTATAATACTAACAACTTTCATATTGTGACAAAATGGAAATAAAAAGTACTTAATTTTATAAGCGGGACATATTTTTTAATTTACCACTAATAAATAAAATAATATTTTACTGATCGAATTTTAAAACAGTCTTCTTATTATACAGGGTGTCTGTAAAAGGTCTGTACAAAAAGCTACCAGGTATTCCTTAGACTAAAATAAGACGATTTAACCCAACTTACCTATATCCAAAGATGTTTCGTTAGGGCGCTAACAAACGTCAAAGATTTTATTTGAAATGTTATTCTTTTAAATAAAAAGATATTGCCTTTAGCAACTTGTATGAAATTTGGAATGTGAGTCTCTACTTGAAATAGGGTATTTTGGAAGGATTTTTTTGCTTGTGAGTGTTACGTAAGTGGTCAAAAGTTAATCAATGACATGCAAAAAAGGTAATATTTTTTTACCTGTTCGGCCAATACCTTTAAAACTCTTTTAACAGATACACATGCTTGTTTGAAACATTTCTTGTCTCCTGTCCGATTTCGCTATCTGTCATAGTTTAGGCAGAAAAAAATAATTTTGATTTAAAACATATTGTAAAGTCTGTTGGCGTTAAGGAAAGAAAGAGATAAAACAAAAGCTGTTGGTTAAGAGGTACATTTTAATTAAAAAGTATTTTCAGCAAATGTTCGAAATGTCCACCTTTTACATGCATGATTAATGCGTCGTAAGAAATTAAATTGTACTCTTTGTAACATCTCCGCATTGGCTTTTAGAATGTCCATTGCATTCTGAATTCGTCGCCACAATTCCTCTTCTGTATCTAGGGGTGAGGAATACACTAGAGATTTTACAGTACCTACTCCATAAAAAGTAATCCACTGGCGTCATATCAGGAGAGCGGGGTGGCCAGTTTACGGGAGCATCATTTCCTCTACCGATCCATCTGTTTGGGTACTGTTGATTTAAATAGTTGCGGGCATTTAAACTGAAATGCGGGGGTGCCCCATCGTGCATAAACCACATATCTCTGCGAAGTCCCAAGGGAAGAGTATCCACTAATTCTGGTAATGTATGAAGGTGTTCCAAATAATTTACGCCATCTAAACGAGTCGGTAAAATTACTGGACCAATAATAAAACTGTTAGTGATTCCTGCCCATACGTTAATTTTAAATTCATGTTGATAATGAGTTACCTTAGTTGCGTGAGGATTTTCATGTCAGGATAGACATGTTCATTGTGAAAATTTGTTATACCACTCCTTGTAAAACAGGCTTCATCGGTGAATAATATGTTGTTTTCAAAGTTCACATTTTGAGCTCTCTGTTCATTTATGAACCGGCAGAAAGCCAAGCGTAAATCGTGATCAACTGGTAAAAGATCTTGTACTTGTTGGATATGGTATGGATGAAGCAGTTGTTCTCGTAGAACAGTATTAACGACATCTTTCGTTACTCCTACTTCCAAACCTAAACGCCTGGTGCTTAATTTAGGATCTTCGGCAATCCGTTCCAAAATATGCTCTTCAACCTCGGGAGTTCTTATGGAACGTTCACGACCATAACCAACAGTTGTAGGAGCAAAGCGACCCGTTTCACGAAGACGTCTTTCGCTCTCGGCAAAAGTCTGATGGTTTGGTAAGCGACGATTTGGAAACCTTTCGCTGTACACCCTAACACTTTCACGTCCATTTCCTTGACAATACCCAAAAACTAATAATATATCCGTCGTTTCTGCGTTAGTGTATTGAACGGCTATTATGTACAAAAATAGCAAATTAGAAAATTTAATGACAAGTTTTGAACACCGTTTACCGTAAACAACGAAGCTCTGACAGTCAATAAAAGTCTTACCTGCTTTGAGTTCTGATTGAATTTATCAGAAAAAAAAACTGTTTTGAAGTGATAAGTTCATTTGTCAGTCTTCCTCGGAATTTTCTCGACAAGACGGCAAAACCTTTAAATCATGGTCGCAATGTTTACTTAATGCGCATAAAATCAATATTATTTTTTTCTGCCTAAACCTTGACAGCGAAATCGAACAGAAGACAAGAAATGTTTCAAATAAGCATGTGAATCTGTTAAAAGAGTTTTAAAGGTATTGGCCAAACAGGTAAAAAAATATTACCGTTTTTGCATGTCAATGATTAGCTTTGATTAACTTGATTTCTTTGTATGTTTCTCCATTTTTTTCTTTTATTTTAGGAACTTGGGATTAGTTCCCATTTAAGTTAACCTTTTATTTCAAATAGATCAAATGTACAAGAGAAAGCTGGCTATTTAATGTTGTACATAGATAAATTAACATTAAAAGTTAGTAAAGAGGAAGTTCTAGCTGTCTTAGTTAGGTTGTGATAATCTTAGAACTATAGGCCAGAACGATCAACTGTAGATGTATCATCGACTAGAGGATAATAGAATTTATATCCTGGGCTCTTACGACGCAAATATTTATTTACATATTCATTGAGGTTTACAATGTCTATGATTTTTCCTATGTAGTAATATACGCCAGATTTGAGAGGAAATTTTACCAAAACAAAATCATTTTGATCTAATATATCACTTTCTGTTATAAGTTTAACGTTTTCCATGTCGCTAAAGTCATCTGAGATTTCGTCTGATTCAAGAGTGCCTAATAGATTCGTCAGTGTCTGAGCTGCTTGTGCTCGTTTTTCTTTTATTTTTTGCTGCAGTCTTTTCTTTTTTATCTTCTGGGAATACTTGCTTTTAAACTCGCTTTTGATTTCTTTTCTCTTGAATCTGTCTACGGCTTTCTCTTTCACCTTCAATTTCTTCCAGCGGATTTTTTTCAGGTGTTTCAGTAAAAATTCTGGACTTTCCTTTTCTGCTATTCGCTTTATTAGTTTGTTTTACAGTTGCCCTGGGAAACGGCCTGACAATTTCCGGAGTAATTTTGGCACCAGAAGTTGAAGGTAGCTCTAAAATACACTAAATTAAAAAAATTCCTCAATCCCCAATCAAATGGTACATTACCTTTTTTGTTTTTGCCACTGTCACCACTAAGAGAATCGATGTTTGAAATAATCTTTGGCGGTGTTAATGGCAGAGAAACGTTTAAAGATGGAAACGAGGTGTTCTCGCGAGATGTTGATGGCATACCTAAAATTTTAAAAAATACATTAATATTGGCGCAAATAAAAAGGTGTGGGTATATACGTAATTACAGTCCGGCTTTGTAGTTTCTGTTGGTGACGACAAAGTTCCCTCAGATGTAGATAATAAACTAGTTTCGGTGGTATGTGGAAGTTCTTCATTGTACTCGTAATTTGCATAACTGGTCAAAAACTCATTTTCTTGAAACGCCAGCCTATTTAATTGCCAAAGAGCTGGTTTTTTAAATGATGCGATTATATTATTTGGGGTAAAGGCATTTTGGAAAGCTATTTTTGTTAGATGTGCAATCTGTCTAATTGTTATGGTTGTTCCAGGATTAGTAATCATCCAGTCATTAAAAGCAGTTGAGCAATATGATTTAAAAGGCCCATAAACACCCACGTCTAGTGGCTGAAGTTTGTGAGACGTGTGTGGCGGAAACGAAAGCACAATTCCATTGTCACGGCAATAATTTATCGCTCTTGCCGAAATATGGGATTCGTGATTATCTAGGAGCAATAATATTTTATTTTCAAAAGAGCAGATTTTTTGCTGTTTTATATGTTCCAAAACACGTAGAAATAAATCACCAGTCATCCAGCCAGTCTGGGTTATGTGTTCTGGGAAACACATAAACTGGAGGTAATGCGGTCCCTACAGCACTTATTATTCCTACAAAAGTGGTTAACTCGCCTCTTTCGCCAGATGCCGTCTGGCTTACTTGTTTTTTTCCTTTAGTTGCTACAACTTTCACAGGTTTTAAAACTGTAGTGACTCCCGTCCCGTCTATGTTGTATATCTGTTCAGGTTTAAACATATTTTTGCAATACTGAGGTGTAGTTTTCAAAAAAGTCTGAAACATTTGTTGTATTAAAACCTGTTGCTCGGGCTACACTAGTACTTTCTGGTTTTCTTAGAGATATATTTTGTTGATTTCTTTTCATAAAACCCTTAAGCCATTCAATGCCAGCTATCTTCCACTGGTCAGGCATTTTGCAACCGGGTAAAACACTTGAATAATCATAAGCCAGCTATTTCATATTCTGTTATTCGTGCACCGGAGTTTGCCCTCATCCACAACCCACAGGCCTCAAAATATGCATCTTTGAATGGCTTCATAAAAACCCTGTCTAAGGGCTGCAGTTTGTGGGTCGTGTGTGGTGGGGTGCTTAACATGTGCACATGGTTTTCTTTTGCGTAACTTATGACAGCAAGAGCTTTATGACTGCTATGGCCATCTAGGATCAAAAGGACAGGCTTCTCTTTAGATGGCTTAGAGAATTTCACAAAGGGTTGAAGCCACTTTAAAAAGAATTCTGCGTTCATCCATCCGTTTGGCTGTGCCAAGGCTACACTTTCGGATGGAGCACCAATCATCAACCTTTCATTAACTCTCTGCCTGGGAAAAATAAATAGGGGTGGGATAAAATATCCAGCAGCACTCATGCAAAACATAACTATGACATTTTTTCCTCTCTCAGCAAAAGTCAACTTGACGATTACTTTTGAGTGTCTTTAGCCTGCTTCTGGACAGTGCTGACCCCTGTCTCGTCGCAGTTATAGATGTCCGATGGGCCAAAGTTATATTTTTCGCAAATATCTTTTAAATTGTTGAAGAACCGTTCAACTTGAGGCCTGTTAAAACCAACAACTCTCATCAGGCTCGTTGACTCAGGCCTTCTCAAGCTAAGATCTGGATGGCGTTTGATAAAATCGTAGTAAAAATGTTTATCAGCACTTTTCTTGGCCATGTTGAATCGATGGTTCAGTTTTAATTGCTCCGCGAGATCGAAAGCCAATTTCAGAAATTCTTTTCTAGTTAAAGGCATGCACCTATTTGACATATCCACAACGTGCGCAATTAGAGCTTCTTCGTACTCTTCGGTAAAAGTTGGGTCAATTCTTCCTTTTTTGAGTGGTAGTTTTATTTCTCCACCTCGTTTTAATTTTGTAATGTCGAACAGCGTACTTTTTGGCACATTGTAGACTTCAGATAACTTTCTCAGGGCAAATTTTTTTGACATCACCTTATCGATGACTTTTTTCAGTATTTCATGTTTGGGGGTATTCTTACATCTCGGTTTGGGTTTAGCCATGTTGAGTCTGAAAAACAAAATACAAAAATAATGACTACAATAACAACGAAATAGCTGTAGATTGTCCGGTATTAGGGGACTTTGAGAGTGTCCGAACTTAGGGACCCTTAGGAACACACAAGAAAAATTCTCATTCACATTGTGTGTTATGAATCACAAAAAAACGCATGCCTTATATCAGATTAGGACAATAGCAATAATAATTAATATCAATCAATACCGTCCCATAATTTAAATACTGTTTACAGACCCCAAAAAATTACTTCGAACAACATTTTTACTAACCTCAAAATTCGCTCCACGCTCCACGACGAACGAGTCAGCACTGGCTATTAGCACACCGCCCTAACACGTCACTTGGGAGAAGCTTTCTTACCGCGGCACAAACAACAAATTGGCGCGCTTCTTCGCACTGATTCAAATTCTGTCCGGCTTTAGGAGCCGTCCGGGCTTAGGGGACTTCCCCCTACATTTTGTAACATAAATAAAGTTTCCTCTTCTGGCGGGTGAGTCATTAAACAAATAATAAATACCAAGCAGAAAGTCAGTTACACCTCAACCACTAGCTTTGTGGCCACTTTGAAGGGCACCATGTATTATATGAAGCCCACAGGAACCAATATTCAATATATTTTTGCAATTCTCATCTTCCTGTAATATACGTTTAATCGATCTGTAAATACTAAAACCACTAAAAATGTTGCTCCCTTAAAGTACCATAATTAATAATTTAGGTCCATTAATTTTACAGAAACCTGTAACCTTGCCACTTGTTCGAGAACCTTCGAACATTTTTTACTTTTCAGATAATTTTATTAATACAATAATAATATTTCCTCTAACAGTAAAGAAATAAAATTATCTTTTTTTAAAACTAAAATTCAGTATCAAAACATGCAAGTTTAAACAACGCAAATTCTATTTTTAACTCGAAAGGAACAAACATCTATTGTTCAGCTCACATCAAAGGTATTACCGTTTGTTTGTCGGTGTCATTATCTCCCAAATCCCAATCCTAGAAAATTACTACCACTTAAAAATCATAGGTCAGAAGTTACACACCCAAACCATAATGGCCGAAGTTTACAAAGTACAAATTACATCGCTTCCTTTACAATGATTTTTATTGGTTTACATTTCATGTGACGTTTCCCTATTTTCATCAATTTACCCCTTGCGACGCACTTTGTTAAAAGAAAAAGTGTTTAGTTTTAAACTGTCAATGATACTATGATGAGTATCATTGACCAAGTACTTACCGCTTAAAGCTTAGAATGAACATTAAAAAAAAAATTCAGAAAGATACTCTAAGAGAGAAACAGAAACAGCGGCGTGTTCTGTGTGAAGCCAGGTGTAGTAGAGCGCGTGCAAATTAGCCCTCAGCTCAGTTAGCCGGAATAGGTTCGATTGGACGCCACCAGTTTTTACACCGACACAAACTGGAAGTCGCCTAGGTGGTTTAGGGACCTGCTTCTCACACAACAATCCTGCTATTCATAATTTAAAAATTCAAAAAAAGGCATATGGCGCAGTGAGCTGGATAAAAAAAAACAACCTAATACATTTAGGCCCGGTACTTTCACATGCAAATAGCCGGATTTATTCTGCAGAGTAAATTTTACTTATAGGATAAGTAAAAATGATATCTTTTCACTTACGGATAGTGCTATTCCTCAGATAAATTACACTTATCCGTCAGATAATTTATTCGTCGGTAATATTGATGAATAAGAATTTATTTGACAGATAAAGCACAACCTAACCTAACAAAGTAGCATAGCAAGAATATTTTGGTTTGTGTTTTTATTGACTTTTTACATATTTTAGTTTGTTTTGTGCTTTTTACGGAAGATTTTTTGTAATATAGGTATTTCTCACTTTGCAGGTATGTTGAGACATAAGTAAAGTAAATTCATTGTTACATATTTTATTATTAAGGACCATGATATTATGTTAAAAACATGTGAATAATTTGCATTTGCACAATATACAAATTGTAATAATAATATGTATTTTAACTGGATTTTAGAATGGATATATTTGAGGATTTTGAGATACTCGATGATCCCGATATTGAGCTGATTGAAGATATAATTTCTGATCGAGGGTATGATTTAAGACCAAGAACTGACCACTTTAATAACTGGAATGATAATGAATTCTACAATAGATTTCGTCTTTCAAAAGCTACAGTTGCATTTATTTTACAACAAATTGAAAGAGATCTTCAAAATCGCACTGAATGGTAAGCGTACATGGATTTTTAAAAAATATGTCCACTATTTATTTTTTTTTTTATTTTAGGAATTTACATCGTGCTGTTACTACAATGGATAAATTACTAATGACACTGAGGTTTCTGGCAACCGGAGATTTCTATATATCCATGGGGGATTTTGTAGGAGTTCACAAAACTACTGCAGGTCGGATAATTAAGCAAGGTATTATTGCTATATGTAACCTATTTCCTCAGTACATTTACCTTCCACGAACACAAGAGGAGCAAGAAGCAGGAAAAAGAGATTTTTATAATATATCTCATTTTCCTAGAGTTATAGGAGCCATAGATTGTACTCATATAAAGATTCAGTCTCCTGGAGGTGAAAATTCGGAAGTCTATCGTAATCGAAAAGGCTTCTTTTCTTTGAATTGTCAGGTTGTTTGCAATGCGCAATTAAAAATAATTGATTTGGTAAGTCGATGGCCTGGCTCCGCAAATGATAGTCACATCTTTGAAAATTCTGCTTTGAAAATGAGAAAACCATGAAATGGGAAATGGTGTCTTAGTTGCTGACCGAGGCTATGCAGTAAAACCTTATATCCTAACCCCATTAGATAACCCTCAAAATGGTGCCGAGACCTTGTACAATGAAGCACAAATTAGAACAAGAAATGCTATAGAACGTTTATTTGGAATTTGGAAAAGAAGATTTCCTATATTATCAGTAGGAATAAGGTGTAAATTGGAATTAGCTCAAACGATTATTGCAGCTTGTGCTATATTACATAATATAGCAATTGAACAAAATGAAGAATACTTTGAAATGGGCGATAATTTGGACGTCTTCCAAGAAAATGATATTCATGAAGAGATACATGATGATCATGGCGCTCGTATGCCTTTCATAAATTATTTTCAAAATTTGTTAAATATTAGTTTTTTAAATTTTTATAGTGTGGTCCATTAAGTGTGCAACCAATGGGAAAAAGAATAATTAGTTGCATAATCGAAATATAAATACCGCCAAAAGTTGGTGCATGTCCAATACCCAAATTACGTGGAGTTAGGATGGCTTCAAGTCAAACAGCATACAGCAGCCCTGCATGCTGTTTGACTTGCAGCCATTCTTAGTGGACCTGATATGGTTGTCGGACATGTACCAACTTTTGGCGGTATTTATATTTCAGTTGCATCTAATAAAACAATTTACATTTGTTGCACACTTAATGGACCACACTGTATATTCAATATTTTTACATTCATTCAATAAAACAATGTATTTAAAATTATAAACTTTTTTCCTTTAATTTTATTTTCAAGTCTAACAACTTTATTTCCCTCTCGTGTTTTTCTTGGGCACGTCTCTCTTCTTGCTGGACCACACTGTATATTCAATATTTTTACATTCATTCAATAAAACAATGTATTTAAAATTATAAACTTTTTTCCTTTAATTTTATTTTCAAGTCTAACAACTTTATTTCCCTCTCGTGTTTTTCTTGGGCACGTCTCTCTTCTTGCTGGGTGTGATAAATTTGTTGTCTGACCAATTCTTCCCTTAGCCCTAGCAGACTGTCAATTTTTTTAGTTCTGTCCTCGCCCTTTTTCATTTTGGGGGTTAAAAGTGGGTGTTTTTTTGATTTTAGGGCAACAGGTGACCAATTTTTCCATGCCACATTGCCACTGGCATTTTTTTGTGTTTTTTTATCCTGAAAAAGTAAAAAGTTACAAAAATTTTCTTCCACTGGCAGTATTTATCACATAGTGTAATATTTCAAAATTCACTTCTTGCTTACTACGTAACTCTAGTGGTATCCTGTTTGCTTACCTCAATATTTTCCGCAACACTCTCGGATGCTGACTGAACCTCAGGTATATAATTGCCTGCCAGATTATCCCCAGGACAGTTAATGTCAGTCGAAACATCAGTGGTGACTTCAATGACCTAAAAATATATTAACCGTTAGATCATAAATCCGAGTTAAAATTGATGTTTCTAGTTTATTTTTGAGGTTAGATAGATATCTGTAAAGCTAATTACTGCATTTAACTTACCACAGGCAAGTCATAAGTTTGGATTTCCTCCTCAGTAATTGGTACATCCAACACCTCGATGGTTTTTTCAACAGTGACTGCTTAAAATAAAAAAAAATATTTATTAAAATGTTAGGCAAAAAAGTAACTGTTTCATTAATACATTGTGTACTACTGTTACATTTTGTCACTATAATACTTACTTGTTTGGGGAAGGACACTGTCGGAGTCAACTACTGAAGGTAAACCATTTACTGAAAGAGACAGAACTTCCAGTAATTCTTTCTCTGGCCCATCAATAATTACATACTCGGGGTTTCCTCCTCCCGTTTTCATTGTCTCGGCTTTATTTTTAATAACCTTCTTCTTCAGTTCTTTTTTCAAGCCATCATATTTCAGTCTTAGAGTTTCTACAGACCTAAATGTTGCTCCTGCAATCACATTTTAACTTATATAAAATACATGGTATAATAAAGTAAAGTGTATTAAAAAACATAACAAGCATAATGTAAAAAGGTGTACCAAAATTTCATGAAAAAAAATTTACCTGAAGATGCATTAAAAACCTCTGCAATTTTTTCCCATGTTTGGGTTTTTAGCTTCCAAACCTCTGAGTCCTTTTGTTTGTTTTCTAGAACGTGCTTTTCTTTTAAAGCCAATCGAATTAGTAAACGGACCTCTTCAGCAGTAAAATTAGCTGCTCGAAAACGCTTCCTCTTTTCAACTTTATCCACTGACATCGGCATGATTAAACAACACACACAAAACGTTAAATTAATTTAATCAAAAAAAGAAAAATTACTTTTATCGCAATCAAAACACGACAGTGGCCGCAGTTTACATTAACCTGAAAACCAAACAACAAGAAAATTGTATTCGACGCATGACCTAACAGAATAAAATTAAGATTATGTTCTATTTCTGTCTAACACATAGAATTTCTGAGATGCCTCTATTCTTCTTTTTATATCTTTCGGTTGGCAGCTCTTACGAATGGGAGTGTCTAATGCTACAATCATTGAATTGTTATCTGTAGGATAACTTTACCTGAAAATACCCAAATAAGTTATTCTCCAGATTGCAAATGCTTATTTATTTATCTGACAAATTGTTATTTGCCAGATACCGGAAATTTATATGAAAGTGAAAGTACCGGGCCTTAACCTTGTACATATATTTACACAGTAAGAAAAAAAATTGTTACAAGTGTTGTCACAAATGTTGTTCACCAATTTGGCTGGGCGAATTTGCCCCCGCGAAATAAATAAATTGAATCAAATAACTTGTTCACAAAACAAGAAAATTGGGCGATTTTTGCCCCCGCAAAATAATTAAATAAAATACAAAAAAATAAATCTTGAGGAAGCCTGTCCTCAAAGACCCGTAAATAGGGAGGCTCCTTAGCCTTCACCCAAGAAGAGAGTAGGATGACTCCTAGCTCCCACCGGAAGAATAAGTAGGGATGTTTCTTAGTCCCCACCAAAGACAAAGTAATAGGGATGCTTTGTAGCCCCCACGGAAGACCCTAGGAACAAAACAATTCCTAGTAGTTAGGGTAATTTAAATATTATTATTAAAAAAGCATATGACTTTACATTAATAAAAAAAAGTCAGAAGTTACATTAATAGAAAAAGTTAATATGTGGAGAGAAATAATTTACTGGAACTAAACCGCAAAATTTAAGAATATTAAATAAAAGGTTAATAATAAAAGAGAAAGCCAGTGGCTTGAAATCAAACGCAAAATTTAGGTAAGTAGAAAAATATTTAAAAATAAGAAGCTACGTTAACATCAAAAAAAGTTACTAAAAGGAGAAAATAATTATTAAAACCCACTTGCAAAATTTAAGCAAGGTTAAGATAATATTAAAAAAAGGTTACGTTAATAAACAAAAGAAATCATTACTCAAAGACATTGATAACTAAATACAATGGTACAGTTCATTGGCACGTTAACGATAAACGTTAATATTTACAAAAAAATAAATGTTCGTTAACTGCCCAGGTTTAACGCTGTATTATGTCATCTTACATTCACAATAAAAATAATAAAAGTACAACAAAAGAAAAATAATTGATAATTAAATCATAAGTTTGCGCTAGATTCAAAGTATAAACAAAGAAAAAGGCTTAAGCGTAGCCAGTAAAAATAACTAAAAATTGGAACCTCAGTTAGCTTGACCTAAGATTTAAACGTTCAAGCAAGATTTAAAGTAAAAGAAAAGCTTAAGCGAAGCCAGAAGAAGACAATAGTTGACACTTTAAACGCCTACTGTAGCTTGACTTAAAAGCTAAGCGCTCAGCACTAATTCAGTAAGCCCGAGTCAATGTAAGATAACATAAGAAAACCAAGGCATATATGGAGAAACCGTTTAAATAGAAATAATTAAACAAAATACACCGCTTATGTACACAAAGCTCCAATTAAAAGCAAATATATAGCTACCATCAAAGCAACTACTTAACTACTCAAAAGCAAACAGCATGATATAAAAAAAAAATGGATAATAAATATATACAAGCGACTACGTAGCTAAACTACCCTAGGTTCCAAGCGGTACGGTATAATAAGAAAGGTGTAAAATGTGTATGAGCTTAATGAGTCCAATAATAGTCAAATGACAAATTGCAAATAAAATAATAGGTTAATTAACCCCTCTGAAAAGATAAAACTATTCTTTGACCAATCGTTATAGCAAAAGTAACAATAAATCTAAACTTCCCAACTTCATAAATATAAACCCGAACTTCAAGCTCATACATCTTTTAACTTATAAAAAAAAATAAATGATTTGGCGGCACTTATCCCGAATATAAATTACATTTAAAATTAGGATCAGATAGCCCACTGCACATAATTCTCGATAAAATAAAGTTGATAAAAAACTTGTTTGTACTACTGTACATTATAAGATTCTCGACATAACTTATAGATTGTACTAGCTTAACGGCAAACAACTAGAAATAAAATATTCAAGCTTTTAAAAGAATGCAAATTAGGTAAGGTAGAATTAAAATTAAAGCAATTGAGAAGTTAGATTATTATAATTCAAAACATCACGTAGCACACAGCTACCCCGAAAAACTAGCCTGAGAAAATAAGATTGCGAAGCAGAATTTTCGAAAACTATTGTCCGCTAAAATTTTAATCACAATGTACGGGCGCAAAATGGGCAAATATGTATCTAAGAAAAAGGCATGGGCCTACACAAGAACATCAATGTGACTTACCTCCTAACAGAGGGCTCGATATTCGAAATTCCACAGCAAAAATCACCAGAAAGAAGCAGCTATCAGCGGCTTCCCAGATGTCAGGCCGATGTTGATGGCTGATAAAAGTAAAAGAAAGAAACCCTCAGTACTTGAAAAATTTCCATGCACGTGGCATCACGATGCAGACTCGCAAAAACTCATCTATATAAAAACTAGCTCACCTGATTATATCGATCGAAATTGTCATCAAAACCCTGCTCTAGCAGGCACCAATCCAGCAAAAAGGATTTAAACAGCGGTACCCGGATTTCAATCCAAAAATTCTTGAGTTTCAAAACTGAAACCTTAAAACAGGTACCATAGAACAAATTCGTCGAAAGGCAGCGTGGAAGTGACCGGCTTATGCCTCGTGTCGGAAGAATATGACACTTCATCCCACCACCGACACGACATGGTATCCAAAATGGTTCCGAAGAATTTCCGTCTTGCACTGACTACTCCAATCAGTCCTCCGCTACAAACCTGTGGCTTCAACGACAAAGCGTCAAATAACCGCGCGGGCCACGCGAAAATGCTTAACGCTACAGAACAAATTTTAAACCCTCCGGTTTGGCAACACCGGAAGGCCTTGTCAATGACAGCGTTAGTCCATCTAACCCCACAAAATCTACAAGAATTAAGAATTTCTAAAAATTAATGTTTGAGCAAAGAAAATGTTTGGAAAACGAATCTAAATAATAGAAAATGCTAAATCCAAGACAGTAAAGGCCATGTGATCGATAACCCTAACAAATTAAGGGCGTTCCAATATTGCGAGGGAATGTAACCAGCTGATTTCCAATAGGTAGGTAGGTCTTCAAAATTTATTATTTAGACATTGTTTAAGCGCAAAAGAAATAAAACCTGTAACAATCTAGGAGTTATAAAAAATTAGACAAACCATAGCAACATGTTTGTAACAGTATTGTCAAATTAATGACAAGAAGCAGAATAATTTATAATTTATAATCATCAATTAGCTCTATTTGTACTTAATTAAAAGTAAAATAAAATACCTATATACAGTCCACTAGAAGAGTCTTTTACCATCCCAAAAATTGGTCCAGTCGAGCCGAATGGATTGGTAAAAAATAAATATTCAAGTGATTGCAAGAAAAGTATGCATTAGAAGAAATTATTGGGTTGCTTGCATCAGAGAACGCGATAGGACGGGAAGGCAGAGTGCAATAAGGACTGTCGTTCCACCAATTGGTTCATCTCGTTTATAGTTCTGAGTGAGTTTATTCCATTATTACTTGTATTATTTAAAATACCTGATATTTGTGTCAATAACATGGCTGAACTCGCGGTTTTAAAATCTAAGAGGAGTTCTCTTAAGAGTAAAGTTACTCGCCTAAGAAATTATTTTGATTCTCTTGATAAAAGTCAATTAACTGATAGCGTGATAAATGATTTGCAAAGTCGATTAGAAAGAGTACAGCCAGTTTGCGACGAGTTTGATGTGATTCAATTTAAAATTGAACAACAAGACAGCATTGCCGATTCCGATTTTCAGTCTGACGAGGCTGAGAGAAGTGCATTTGAAAATAACTATTTTAAAATATTCGGCGAAATAACGGCCTTAATTAAAGGTTATAATGATAGTAAATTGGAAGATAATGCTTCTGTGGTCAGTTCGCGACACAGTGGGGTCTCCAATTCATTGCAGTCTTTGGTCAAATTACCACCAATTAAGCTGCCAACTTTTGACGGCCAATATTGCAATTGGCTGGAATTCAAATATTCTTTTACGGCCTTGGTAGACAATAATATGTCATTAAACGGGATTCAAAAATTTTATTATTTAAGATCTCTAACCAAGGATGTTCTTGAAATCATTAAATCAATTGAAGTTTCTGACTCGAATTATGGTATTGCATGGCAGTTTCTTGTAGATAGGTTCGAAAATAAAAAGCTAATAATTTATAATCATATTCGGTCAATTTTTGAATACCAATGTTTAGTTAAAGAGTCTTACACTGATTTGCGTAACCTCTATGATACTGTTACAAAACATCTACGTGCTTTAAAATCATTGGGAGAAGATACCGATTCATGGGATAGACTAATCATTTATATTATGTGTAGTAAATTTGACACTACAACACGCCGTGACTGGGAAACATTTAAATATGAAGGTGAATTACCCACCATGAAGGATTTAAATAAATTTCTCAAGATAAAGTGCGAGGTTTTGGAAAAATTGGAAGTTTCAGGTAGGGGTGAAATTAGTGAATCAGGTAAACAAAGGAAATTAAAGAATTTTAGAAGTATGACTAATAGTTACTCAGGTACAGATGTAAATTTATACAATATAAAATATAAATGTTATTTTTGCAAACAATCACACAGTATTTTTAGATGTAATTTGTTTTTACAGCTACCAATAAACGATCGCATTGCTGCAGTAAAACAGCTTAAACTTTGTTTGAATTGCTTGCGGGATTCGCACCCGTCATGGAAATGTCAAAAATCAAAGTGTGGTAAGTGTAATAAAGCACACAATTTAATTTTACATTCCGAGTCTTACAGTAAATTTCGCAATCAAAATAAAGAACCCACCGAGGGTGCAAACAACGTTTTAGCCCAAAATCAAGAGTGTCTCAGGTTCCATGTGGAAAGCAACAACGGTACAGGTAGCGCCGAAGGTGGCCAAACACCAAAAGTAACGTTGAATTCACATGTGACGGAGCGCGGTGTTGCCGGCTCTAATCAATTAGCATTTTGTGCGGGATCGTCTGGGATATCAGAAAACTCGCAAGTTTTACTTTCTACTGCAATTATTAAGTTAACAAATGGAAAAAAGACAATTACTGCTCGTGCTCTATTGGATAGCGGTTCCCAGAGCAATTTCATTTCACAAACTGTTTGTAATAAATTAAATTTACAGCAGTCTAAAATAAATCACGCCGTGAAGGGTGTAGGACAAACATTGACTAATATAAATACTCAGGTAAATCTCACAATAAAGTCTTGGGTTAATAATTTTACAAGCAATATTAGATGTTTGGTTCTTCCATCTATTACTGATAGGTTACCAACTATGTCATTTACTAAAGATATCCTTAAAACTCCTCCTAATTTGCAAATGGCTGATCCAAAATTTAATGTCTCGGGAGAAATTGATATTTTGCTTGGATCAAATATATTTTGGTCTATAATGGGTTCTAATCAGGTTCGGCTTGGGCCCAACATGCCCATATTACAGGAAACTGAGTTAGGTTACATAATTGGCGGTAACTTAAATTTAAATTTAATCGCTCCTAAGACATCGGTTAGTTATGTAAATATTTTAAATTCTGATATATTTGTCGATAATAAAATAGTTAAATTTTGGGAAATTGAGGAAGTCAACAATAAGGTAGCTCCTATGTCTGATTCTGAGAAATATTGCGAGCGTTATTTTCAAAATACTACCACAAGAGACCAAACGGGCAGATTTATAGTTAGAGTTCCATTTAAAAATAATTTAAATCAACTCGGTGATTCTCAAAGTATGGCAATGAATAGGTTTAATTTACTTGAGAAAATAGTTAAATTTTGGGAAATTGAGGAAGTCAACAATAAGGTAGCTCCTATGTCTGATTCTGAGAAATATTGCGAGCGTTATTTTCAAAATACTACCACAAGAGACCAAACGGGCAGATTTATAGTTAGAGTTCCATTTAAAAATAATTTAAATCAACTCGGTGATTCTCAAAGTATGGCAATGAATAGGTTTAATTTACTTGAGAAAAAATTAAATAAAAACCCGAATTTAAAATTAGAATATGAATCATTTATGTCTGAATACGAAAATTTAGGACATATGTCGGAAATTAAGGACATAGAGGGTGAAGGTTGTTATCTTCCACACCACGCAGTCATTAAAAATAGTAGTCTTACTACAAAATGTCGGGTAGTTTTTAACGCGTCGGCTAAAACGTCAAGCGGTCTTTCGCTTAATGACGTCCAATATGTCGGCCCGACGTTGCAGCAGGACGTATTTTCAATTTTAACTAGATTCCGGAGTTACGAATATGTAATGACAGGAGATATATCCAAAATGTATAGGCAGATTCTTGTTAATTCTAGTGATACAAAGTATCAAAAAATCTTTTGGCGATCACAACCGGATGAAACTATTAAAATTTATAAATTAAATACTGTTACGTATGGCACAGCGTCTGCGCCATATTTGGCAGTTAGATGTTTATTTCAGATTGCGACAGAAAACGAAATAAATTTGCCCTTGGCTAGTAAAGTAATTAAAAGAGATTTTTATATGGACGACGTCTTGACGGGTTCCAATTCTATATCAGAACTGTTGCAAATTCAAAAGGATCTGGTTGAATTATTAGCTAGTTATGGATTTGAACTTAGAAAGTTTTTGTGCAACAGCAAGGATTTGTTAAATAAGTTTCAAACTAAAGATATTATGTATGCCAAATTAATTAATATAGGGGAAACTGAGCAAAATAAAACTCTAGGCGTATACTGGGACGCTAATCATGATCACATAAGATATAGAATTAATGTAAATGATAATTTTTCTAATAATAAATTAACAAAACGTGTTATTTTATCACTAATTTGTCAAATTTTTGACCCCCTAGGTTTATTAGGTCCAATTATAATTATTGCCAAACTTATTATCCAGGATCTCTGGAAACTAAAGTTAGAATGGGACGAAGAAATTCCTTCAAATTTATTGAATACTTGGAACTCATTTTACAATAATCTTTGTGATATCAGTAAACTTAAAATACCAAGATGTGCCATTTTTTCGCAGTTTATTAAAATTGAAATGCACGGTTTTTCCGATGCATCAGTAAGGGCTTACGGGGCGTGTATTTATTTAAGATGTTTTAATTCTGGAAATTATTACTCTAGTTTGTTGTGCGCAAAATTACGCGTAGCACCATTAAAGCAGATTAGCTTACCTCGTCTCGAATTATGCGGTGCTCTGTTGCTTGCAAATTTAGCAAAGAGAGTAACAGATGCTTTAGAAATTAATTTTAATAAATGCTATTACTGGACTGACTCTACAATAACTCTGTGCTGGATAAGAAACGAATCTAGTAAGTGGAAAACCTTTGTAGCGAATAGGGTTAGCGAAATTAGGACATGCACTTACCGAATTTCAAAATTGGAACCATGTTAAATCCAGCGAAAACCCGGCTGATCTTCTATCTAGGGGCGCACCTATTGAAATTTTAAATAAATCAAATTTATGGTGGCACGGCCCTGATTGGCTTAATGTTGATAAGTCGAAATGGAATCTTACCGAGCCTGACTTCGAAATTACCGAACTTTGCGAACAAAAAAGTGTTTCTTGTCCCATAATAAATTACAGTAATGAAATAATTAGCATTTTGAATAAGTTTTCTTCTTTTAGAAAAGCGTTAGGAGTTTTGGCGTTCGTTTTGCGTTTTTTATCAAACATTAAACTTAAGGCCATTGACCGAAATTATGGTCCATTACTTCCTGAAGAACTTGACAAAGCTTTAAATTTAATAATAAAAAATGTTCAAATAGAGTGCTTTTCTCAAGAGTACACTAGTTTAAGTAATAACAAAGACTTAAATAAAACCAGTAAAATATTGCCACTTAACCCATTTTTACAAGATGGAATTATGCGTGTAGGTGGTAGAATCAAAAATTCAAACAAACCCTTTGAAAGTAAACACCCTGTAATTTTACCTAAAAGTCATTTTTTAACAAATCAATTATTAAAACAGGAGCATGAACGGCTACTTCACTGTGGCGTTCAAAATTTATTATACTCAATACGTGAAAGGTACTGGCCTATCTCCGGTCGAAATGCCTGCAAAAACATAATTCACAGTTGTATTAAATGCTTTAAAGTTGCTCCAAAGGAATGTCAATATTTAATGGGTCAACTCCCTGAGGTACGAGTTAATCCTCACAGCGTATTTCTAAATGTTGGTACAGATTTTGGAGGACCTTTTTTATTAAAGGACAGACAGACCCGTGGTGCCAAAATTATTAAGGCCTATATGTGTCTATTTATATGTATGAGCACTAAGGCCATACATATAGAATTAGTGTCTGATCTGACCACACAAGCATTTATGGCTGCCCTTCATAGGTTTACAAGTAGACGTGGCAAACCAGCAAACATCTACTGTGATAACGGCACTAATTATAGAGGAGCTAATACGGAACTTGGTAAATTATATAAATTTTTAAATAATAAGTCGCAGGAAATTACAAATAAATTGTCGGCTGATTTTATTAGGTGGCATTTTATACCGGCGTCTTCTCCTAGCTTCGGCGGACTTTGGGAATCTGGAATCAAATCAGCCAAAAGTCACATCAAGCGCGGTGTAGGAGAAACTCGATTAACGTAGGAAGAGTTCGCCACCGTGTTGACCCAAATTGAGGGTATTTTAAATTCGCGGCCGCTTAGTCCACTCAGCAGGATCCGGACGACATATCGGCACTGACACCAGGACATTTCTTAATTGGTAAACCACTCACTCGCCTTCCTGAAATTAATATCACTGATGTTCCTGAAAACCGTTTAACCAAGTGGCAGCACCTTCAAGCCATGTCCCAACACTTTTGGCATCGTTGGCAGAAAGAGTTTCTATCGGAGCTGCAGACTCGTGTCAAGTGAAGACAAAATTACAAAAATTTGTTAAAGGTCGGAACATTAGTTCTAATCAAAAATGAAAATGTTCCCCCTATGAATTGGCCGCTAGGGCGAGTTCTTGCTTTACATCCAGGAAAAGACGGCGTTACGCGTGTAGTGGAGGTGCAAGTCAAGACTGGTGTGATAACACGTGCAATTAACCGTGTATGTGCGTTGCCCATTGACTAAAAGTGTTAATAAAAGGGGCAAATTCAGTGACATTTGGTCAATATGTAAAACAATTGGCATGAAAATTCTGTTTTTTTTTGTTGATAAGTACCTATATAGTAATAAGTTTTTGTCACATTTTTTGTTAGTTTATATAAATATTTTAGTCATACACCTTTGTATGTCTGTGACATCAGTATTCAGTTGCATATTATTATTGTGTAATGATCATTATTTTATAATTACCGCAATGTTTTGCACATTTAGTTATATTTGAAAGTACTAGGTACCTTCAAGGCGGGCGGTATGTTTAAGCGCAAAAGAAATAAAGCCTGTAACAATCTAGGAGTTATAAAAAATTAGACAAACCATAGCAACATGTTTGTAACAGTACTGTCAAATTAATGACAAGAAGCAGAATAATTTATAATTTATAATCATCAATTAGCTATATTTGTACTTAATTAAAAGTAAAATAAAATACCTATATACAGTCCACCAGAAGAGTCTTTTTACCATCCCAAACAGACATGTTAGCATAAATAGACTAAGGGCGACTTGTCTATACACACAGGGTGGACCTTAAACAAGGCGAATAAACAAAGTTCAGGGCTCAACAAAAGAGAGAGATGTTAAACCAAACTACCAGCTACGAAAGATGGACAAGCTGATGTCAAGCTGATCTGGGAAAGAAAGAAGGCAAACAAGATGGACAGGGAGTAACCTGGAACACAGGGCAAAGCGAGCCTACCCAGTGTAAGAGTGAAGTTCAGCTTCTTAATCAAGGTAAATTATTAAGTAAAACCTAAACGGGCATTCGCTAATAAAACTAGTCAGTAGAGCAATCCCTGACACTGTGGCCGAAATTAACTTGTTACACCCTTGCCAAGAAAGTCAAATCAGTTATCTACAGAATCTTCGAAGAGTCTGCAACGCGCGATACGCCCTCGATTCGTATCGTGTTTCTCGACACGTCTAGTTCCTCTAACATGCTAAAGTTTTCGTGCGGGTAGCAATTCCCGGAAAACACAAAAATCAGTCTTCGACAGAATCTTTGAGAGTCTGCAAGTAGCTCAACAACGCGCGATACGCCCTCGATTCGTATATCGTGTTTCTCGACACGTCTAGCTTCTCTAACGTGTAACAAAGTTTCCATTCGGGTTCCAATCCCCGGAAAATGCTCAGCAGCGATCACCTTACGGTTTGCTCAGTAAAATTCAGGCTAGCAACCTTCCATTTATTTCTTTTCAAGTGCATTTCACCACGGTCAAAATAAGCAGTGTTTTGTTATCGTGGGTGCACCTTCACAAGATAAATAAACACAAGTTATGATAGCGCGAGTACCAAAATTCCGACTTGTTTGATCTTACAAATTAACTTCACAGCCTTTGAACATTGGCAGTAATATTTGTTTCTATTCATTATCAAAACACTAATACCCAAAAGCGTCATAAACTCTGTCTCTGCTGAATCAATAATAGGTATTGTTAACTGTTTATAATTGTACCTACCAACTGTACAAGTGTGACTGCTTTTAAATTTGTTATAAATATCTCATTGTTGAAAATCTACCGATTTTCATTTGTCACCACTTCTATTTTCTTTATTAGGTAAATCATAGGCCACCTAATTATGTAAAAAAAATTATCAAAAACTCTTTTTCTGTTTCCTACCTGTAATATACGCCCAAAATTAAGCTCTCCAAGACCTTCTTTAAATTTCTCAAGCAAATTTTCTGCTGCCGCTCTGTGTAGAAAAAAAACAGAAAGCGAGAATAATTCCTGTATTGTAGTGTACTTAATGGTTGTTGAGTCCTGTATTGTAGCGTACTTAATGGTTGTTGATTCTTTTATCAAATTGGTCATTATCACATTGACCATCTGGTCTCCACCATATTACTAGTTTCATGAAAAAATCTAATTAGTAAATCCATTTGACCTTTTTGGGATATTTTATTTAACTATTCATCAAAACATACCTACCACAAACTTCGTACAGTTCTGTAAATCATTATCAAGTGCAGCTGTAAAGTACGGAGCCAAACCAAAGCAAATAACATATGCAGCTTTTGGTGGACTTAAATCCATTTTTGGTATAATATTGCTGTCTTTAGCAATTTGTTTCAAAACTTTCATGTCTGAGTCGACTGAATTTAGGGATCTATGTTTAATTACGACATTTAAACATCAAAAAATCTCTGCATCCTATTTTAAAATAAACTCCTGCAAATAAAGTTGACTTTTGATTAACTACAATAGCCGAATTGGTTGTGTAGATTTCAGTTTGACTTTGGCTTTGATTGGTTTTATTATATGTATCTTGGCTGTCTCCTTTTTGGCCCAAATTGAGTTTATCAAAAGTATTTTTGTTTTGTTGACGGTTTGCGTGAATCATGTTCACAATATTATTGTTATTTTTCTGCACGTTAACTTTTTTAATATGGCCATCATTCACTTATAAAATGGCCTGTCTGCCCATATTACTGAATGCAATAGTTTTAAAGCATACAACGTAATAGGCTTCGTGTTTGTTTTAATCGGCTTTAATGATGCCTGCCAGTCAGGAGGTGCTGTTTCTGGATTAATCCAATCCATGTTAAAAACTGTCTTTTTCTTGGACATATTTTTAGCTGAAAAATAGGAGAGGTACTCAAAGCAGGAAAAACGAGTGTTTCTAGAGACATCTATGTTTAACACAAATGACAATAAAAATCGGCAGAAAAACTTACCTTATAAGACTTGAAAACGTTGAAAACACAAAAACAAAATGTAAAACGAATTTCTGAAGACATTCAACGTTTCTGGTTTCTATTTTGGGTTAAGACATTACTACGAGCAAAAATTCGACACACTACTATAATACTATTTTCAACAATTAAAGCGAGAAGGAGCATTTCTTTATTTCGTATACAAAATACACGTAAAAACATTGTTATGCTGCAAGCGGACCAGGCCCCGGATCACGCCACATAGAATTCTATTCTATATGTCAAAGTCACATGACTACTCAAACAAAACAAACGATCCATCACATGGCCACATTGGCCACTGTCATTAGTGTCAAAATCGCGGAGAATTCTATGCATCGTGATCCAGCACCAGAAGCGATTTTTTATGTGTTGACCATAGAGAAAATATATAATAGAGAAATAATGTCAATATGCGAATGTGGCAAATTCACCAAGCTGAATCCGTAAACACAGACAGTCTTCTGCGGGCTTGCGCCTTGTCTTGTCTATTTCAAATGACGTGAATTTTTTATCGAGTAATAAATGCTAAATATATTACTTGTAATTATTCTTTTTATTAATGATAAAAATGTAACCATTAGTGAGATTTTAACAAAATTTGTATAGTTTGTTGTCTTAAATCTGAGTTTTCTTGCTATACAAAACTGTCGATAATGGCGATATATATATATATATATATATATATATATATATATATATATATATATATATATATATATATATATATATATATATATATATATATATATATATATATATATATAAATATATATATATATATATATATATATATATATATATATATATATATATATATATATATATATATATACAGTGACCGGCAAAAAGTTCGCAACATATGGGAAAAATTTTTATTAGGAGAGTATCGGAAAAACTTTCCCAGGGGATCGGTTCTGCATGTCCGATAACCTAAAAATCGATTTTGACATACGTCACGTGACCACTGGTATAGCGTCAAATTAAAAAAAAAATTGTTAATTTACAAAAAGTGAGGTTAGTTGACGAGATATCAAAAAAAGTTATTTGAAAAAATTGCTTAGAATTAAATTCTAGGTCCTTGTGCAAAATTTTAAGATTTTATTTAAAAAAATTGGAAAACTCAATTTTTTTTAAATATTTTTTTATCGATTTACAAATTTCCGGTTTTTTTCGTTTAGATAGCTTGGCTAATGTAAGGCCCATGTATCTGGATGAAAATAAACGAATGTAGTAGTTTTTTCTACAATTGACAGGACAAAATTAAAAAAAAACAGGGTTTCGCCGGACGCTAGCTGTTGCAATGATTTGTATCTAGCAGCAGTGTCAAAATTTTAGAGACATTTCAATGAGATTACATTGAGAAAACCTTAATCGTCTTAAATATATCTGAAGTTCGACTTTTTGTAAAGTTAAGGGGATTAAAATAGATAATAAACAAAAAATTACCTGTTTATTTAATCGAAATTTTATAAACGAAAACCAATGTAAGAAAAACTTAAAAGTAGTCAAATTCTGTACTCACAACACAAAAAATCATTGTTTTTCCTTGGGTGCACAAAATTTAAAACTCAGTATGACCACCATTTCTCTCCATACATACTGTTGTTCTCGAGCGCAACTCTCGATTAACATTTCGGAGCATTTTACGATTTATTTGCAATACACAATTTATAATGACACTCTCTAAATTTTGTATATTCCTAAAGGGTCGATGTTTGTACACAGGGTTCTTTAGGTATCCCCACATAAAAAAATCTAACGGAGTCAGATCTACAATTCTACAATTGACAGGACAAAATCGAAAAAATAGGTGTTCGCCGGACGCTCGCTGTTGCAATGGTTTGAATCTAATGAAATGACTGTATCAAGATTTTATTAAGATTTTTCGCACATAAATTTAACAACCAGGTCTATTTAGTTGTACTTAAAACTACCAAAGCAGGCTCTGAAATTAAAACAACCAAATAATCTAGTAGGTTAAAAACAACAGAAAAATGTCAAACAAATTATAATTTGTTTGATTTCAACCTATGTCATTGGTTTATGTCTCGCATCTTACTAAGTTTGATATTTTACATAAGTTTATTAATATTTTATTCCTTAAAATGGCACCCACACTACTTCTTCAGGAAAAGATAGAAATTATTTTAATTTCTGGAGATAATTACAAAAGCCATAGAGAAACAGCAGCAATTTTTAATGAGAGGCACCCCGATAAATCCCTCCATTATTCCACAGTATCTCGTCTAGTCAATAAATTTAAAGAAACGGGATCGGTAGAAAATCAGTATAAAGTTTCCCATGAAAAACCGGTAACAGGTGACGAAGGTTCTCTGGATGTGTGTTTGTCGATCACAGAAACACCCCAATTAGCAGTTAGTCAAATATCGGAGATCACTAACATTCACGAAAGATCTGTGCGGAGGATATTAAAAGAAACAAATTTCATCCGTACAAACCTAAATTTGTACAAGTATTAAAAGATAGGGATTATGACGCCCCGCTTCGATTTTTGTGCCTGGTTCCAGGGTATGATTGAGGAAGATTTTAATTTCCCAAAGAACGTTCTTTTCTCGGATGAAGCTACATTTACCTCTAACGGAACCGTCAGTTCACAAAACTGTAGATGGTGGGCCACCGAAAACCCAGACTTTGTAATTCAGAGTAAAGACCAATATAGTTTTAAGGTTAATGTGTGGTGCGGAATTTTCAACCTCAGAATAGTGGGACCTTTTTTCTTTAGAGACAATTTAAATTCAGAACGATATTTAGAATTTCTACAAACTGAGATATCTGACTTTTTAGACAATTTGTCATTAGCCGAAAGAAGAAATTTATACTTTCAACAAGACGGAGCTAGCATTCATTCCACAAATGAGGTGAAGAGATGGCTGGATCAAGAATTTGGAAACCAGTGGATAGGACGGTTTTCTGAAAATCCGTGGCCTGCGAGATCACCAGATCTGACTCCGTTAGATTTCTTTATGTGGGGATACCTAAAGAACTCTGTGTACAAACATCGACCCTTTAGGAATATACAAAATTTAGAGAATGTCATTAGAAATTGTGTATTGCAAATAAATCGTAAAATGCTCCGAAATGTTAATCGAGAGTTGCGCTCGAGAACAATAGTATGTATGGAGAGAAATGGTGGTCATACTGAGTTTTAAATTTTGTGCACCCAAGGAAAAACAATGATTTTTTATGTTGTTAGTACAGAATTTGACTACTTTTAAGTTTTTCTTACATTGGTTTTCGTTTATGAAATTTCGATTAAATAAACAGGTAATTTTTTGTTTATTATCTATTTTACTCCCTTTAACTTTACAAAAAGTCGAACTTCAGATATATTTAAGACGATTAAGGTTTTCTCAATGTAATCTCATTGAAATGTCTCTAAAATTTTGACACTGCTGCTAGATACAAATCATTGCAACAGCTAGCGTCCGGCGAAACCCTGTTTTTTAAAATTTTGTCCTGTCAATTGTAGAAAAAACTACTACATTCGTTTATTTTCATCCAGATACATGGGCTTTACATTAGCCAAGCTATCTAAACGAAAAAAACTGGAAATTTGTAAATCGATAAAAAAATATTTAAAAAAAATTGAGTTTTCCAATTTTTTTAAATAAAATCTTAAAATTTTGCACAAGGACCTCGAATTTAATTCTAAGCAATTTTTTCAAATAACTTTTTTTGATATCTCGTCAACTAACCTCACTTTTTGTAAATTAACAATTTTTTTTTTAATTTGACGCTATACCAGTGGTCACGTGACGTATGTCAAAATCGATTTTTAGGTTATCGGACATGCAGAACCGATCCCCCGGAAAAGTTTTTCCAATACTCACCTAATAAAAATTTTTCCCATATGTTGCGAACTTTTTGCCGGTCACTGTATATATATATATATATATATATATATATATATATATATATATATATATATATATATATATATATATATATATATATATATATATATATATATATATATATATATATATATATATAATATATATATATATATATATATATATATATATATATATATATATATATATATATATATATATATATATATATATATATATATCGCCATTATCGACAGTTTTGTATAGCAAGAAAACTCAGATTTAAGACAACAAACTATACAAATTTTGTTAAAATCTCACTAATGGTTACATTTTTATCATTAATAAAAAGAATAATTACAAGTAATATATTTAGCATTTATTACTCGATAAAAAATTCACGTCATTTGAAATAGACAAGACAAGGCGCAAGCCCGCAGAAGACTGTCTGTGTTTACGGATTCAGCTTGGTGAATTTGCCACATTCGCATATTGACATTATTTCTCTATTATATATTTTCTCTATGGTCAACACATAAAAATCGCTTCTGGTGCTGGATCACGATGCATAGAATTCTCCGCGATTTTGACACTAATGACAGTGGCCAATGTGGCCATGTGATGGATCGTTTGTTATATATATATATATATATATATATATATATATATATATATATATATATATAATAATAATAATATATATATATATATATATATATATATATATATATATATATATATATATATATATATATATATATATATATATATATGTATATATACAGGGTGTCTGGAAAAGGTCTGTACCAAATGCTACTACGTATTCGTGAGACTAAAATAAGACGATTTAACCCAACTTACCTATATCCAAAAGTGTTTCGTTAGGGAGATACAGAGCCCCAAAGCCGTACTTAACGATTTACTTTTTTGGCTCTAACTTTTGAACCGACTTGTATAATTTAATGAAATTTTAATATTTTATGTTGGCCATAAAGACTCATAAAACCATACTACAGTAGATGTTTGACATCGTCAGGGAAGTCAGGAACGGACTTGCCACCACACTCTTTGGGTCAAATTTTTTACAGGTATCATTTTACAGAGCTGAAAACTGATTTTTTAAATACTTTGGTAATTCCTCTTTGAAAAAGGTACTCTACATTTGTTTCGATAAAATTAGCCGTTTTCGAAAAAATTAAGTTTTTGTATAACAGGTTATTGAAATAATTTTATCAGAATACTACAATAAAACACCAGTCGTTTTTATTTCGTTAACAATGTGTTATTGACAACACTTTTCAAAATTGTCTGACTGGTGATTATACAAGAATTAAGTATTGGAGCATTATTCCTATAGCGAATATGCTGACATGCATCTAATTTATGGACAAGCACTTGGCAATTGTGTGGAGGCAAGAAGAATTTATTCTAGTACATTTCCAAATCGACGTTTACCGCACCGAAGAACTTTTGAAAGGATGGATCGTAGCTTAAGAGAAACAGGTAAAAAGTCAAGTGAAATAAAAAAATATGCTAAAAATATCGAATCTTTTGCTAATCCATTTTAGGAAGTTTTTTGCCGCGCCGTGGTGGAGAAGGGCCTCCAAGAAGAGCAAGACACTCTCAGGTAGAGGAGGAAATTCTGGATGAGATTGCTGAAAATCCCTCTAATCGTGTAAGAAAGTTGTCAGTTCAAGTTCATGCGACAAAGTGGGTTGTTCATGAGACCCTTCGAGAACAACTGCTACATCCGTATCACGTCCAAAAGGTACATGTCATGTCTCCCGCTGATTATCCTGCAAGAGCCAATTACGCAAATTGGTTTTCTCAACGATTTAGGCAAAATCCAAATTTTACTAGTATTGTTTTGTTCACGGACGAAGCCGGTTTCATCCGAGACGGTGTAATAAATTGCCATAATTTGCATATCTGGCATGAAGAAAATCCCCATGCAATAGAACAGACAAAGCATCAGCAAAGATTTATGGTTAACGTGTGGGCGGGGATTATTGGGAATCATCTCATTGAACCGTTCTTTATTGAAGACAGATTAAATGGTGCCATCTATTTGCAATTGTTGCAACAAAACTTAAACGGTTTATTAGAAAATATGCCCTTAGAAATTAGAAATCAGATGTGGTTTATGCACGACGGTGCACTGCCCCATTTTAGCAATTTAGTTCGTCAGCACTTATCAAATACTTTTGGTGATAGATGGATAGGTCGAAGCGGGCCTATTGTATGGCCACCGAGGTCGCCCGACATGACTCCTTTAGATTTCTTCTTGTGGGGAAATTTAAAAAGGCTTGTATATTCAACGCCAGTTCACACCAGGGAAAACCTGATAGAAAGAATAACACACCATTGCAACGAAATTCGAGACAAGCCTGGAATGTTGTTTCAAGTACAACAACAAAACATCCGTCGGATAAGAAAATGTATATAGGTACAGGGCGCCCACTTCGAAAATCTGCTGAAGTAAACAAGAAGAAGGAGAGCTTTCACATTTTAAACATTTTTCTGTTTAAGCGATTTCTGAAATATCAAAAAGATTCAGTTTTAAGTACTTTTTATGATTTAACTTTTACCTGTCAATAACACATTGTTAACGAAATAAAAACGAATGTTGTTTTATTGTAGTATTGTAGTATTATTTCAATAACGTGTTATACAAAACCTTAATTTTTTCGAAAACGGCTAATTTTATCGAAACAAATGTAGAGTACCTTTCTCAAAGAGGAATGATCAAAGTATTTAAAAAATCAGTTTTGAGCTCTGTAAAATGATACCTGTCAAAAATTTGGCCCAACGAGTGTGGTGGCAAGTCCGTTCCTGACTTCCCTGACGATGTCAAGCTTCTACTGTAGTATGGTTTTATGAGTCTTTATGGCCAACATAAAATATTAAAATTTCATTAAATTATACAAGTCGGTTCAAAAGTTAGAGCCAAAAAAGTAAATCGTGAAGTACCCCTTTGGAGCTCTGTATCTCCCTAACGACACACTTTTGGATATAGGTAAGTTGGGTTAAATCGTCTTATTTTAGTCTCACGAATACGTGGTAGCATTTTGTACAGACCTTTTCCAGACACCCTGTATATATATATATATATATATATATATATATATATATATATATATATATATATATATATATATATATATATATATATATATATATATATATGTATATATATATAGCCCTCGAAATAGCTCAGCTTATAAATATATAGTGCGTCTCTTTAATGTCCCCCCTCTTAATTTGTGAAACGTTACATTTACAAAATTGAAAGTTGAAATAAAATATAAACATAGTATTCTAAACAATAGAAATAAAATATGCAACTGTTTTAAGAAGTAAAATAGTAAATAAAAAATGACCAAAACTATGTGTATATTTTATTGGATT
Source organism: Philopedon plagiatum (assembly GCA_963971165.1). Classification (NCBI taxonomy): domain Eukaryota; kingdom Metazoa; phylum Arthropoda; class Insecta; order Coleoptera; family Curculionidae; genus Philopedon; species Philopedon plagiatum. Next base: position 25,049,348 of record OZ020193.1, on the reverse strand, counting down.
GGCATCCCATCCTGTATAATTATTGAACAGACCAAGTTCTGTGGTAAGATGTAAATATTTGGGCACCTATTTATAGTGTGTGCGCTTGATACTTTGGTGAAAGCGCTACTTACTTACGGCCCCATGTCAATCTAATCCACTGATATCTTAGCGATCCTTTGGCGAACGCGCTTTTTTCTTTCGCCAACCCTTTTAAAATACTCCCCTCTACCCTAATCCACTAGTATTTTTAGGGTCCCTTTGGCGAAAGCGCTACTTACTTACGGCCCCATGTCAATCTAATCCACTGATATCTTAGCGATCCTTTGGCGAAAGCGCTTTTTTCTTTCGCCATCCCTTTTAAAATACTTCCCTCTACCCTAATCCACTAGTATTTTTAGTGCCCCTTTGGCGAAAGCGCAAATATGCCTTTTGGACACTCACCCTTATGCAGTATAGGGGAAGGAGGCATTGTCACTATATATATGACCTTCTTACACCACCTTACCCCTTATACAATGCCCCTAATACACACACACCCCATCAGTGCCTTTCTGACACCTTGACCACACTCAATATACGTCACTGATAAATATTTCTACTTCTCCGTGTGTGTATTCAGTTCAACACCGGAGTGCATTGAAGATAAATTATATTTTTTACCTACTATTCTTTCACATATTGCTATAATTTAAATTTGGAATTAAACTACATATTTGTATTTATGCACTAATTGTAAGAAATAGACTACAAAATAATTCCTTATATTTAAAAGTTTGATACATAATTGGCGAAACATATGAAATGTCTTTAACACTTTGTAAAGAATATTTTTGTATCGAAATAACAAGCTTCAGAGGTTCGCTATATGCGCCACCCCAACGAAAAATACCATAACATAAAAATGACTGAGATTTTTTCGGCCCGGTTCTGATCGCCGAGTTGCGTCATCGAGTTCAACAACCACTTTTGCGAGACGTCCCGAGTGCGCGTGCCTCGGAGAACCGTCGTTTAAAAACCTGACTGGCGCCATATGCGTACAAACGCACTTTTTCGTCGATACATTGGACGGATTCAGCTGGTGTCGCGAATACCTTGTGATGGTCTAAATATATTTTGTCTATCGTGTTGACCCAGAGCAAGGTGAGACCAGTTGCGTCCTTTAATTCCTGAAGTAATAACAAAAGATAGACATACAGCGCCGGATATCATTGAATCAAAAATAAAGTTGGTAAGATGTCATTGGCTGCATTCAGTGTCTACTAGATACGAGGGGGTGTTAAAAATGTACAGCTCGCGACATGATTTTCCGAAACCATTCAAAATGTAAGAATATAATTTCTTTGGCGATTTTTTAATTCAGTGCAGCATTTTCCAGGTTGGGTGGTAATATTCCCTGAAATTTTAGATCATTCCCTGACTTTTCCCTGATCCAAATTTAATTCCCTGACATTTCCAGGTTTTCATAAACATTACAACAACAGGTTACATAAACATTACTTCATTTATATTTTACCTTTAATTGCAGTGTGATTATTGCGATGAAGATCCAATAACAGGATCAAGATGGCACTGCTCCGTGTGTCCCGACTCGGTGGACTTTTGCACCGATTGCGTCATACATCAGATGTACTCGGAAAATCCACATTCGCTGCGTCATTGGTTGGCGGTTTACGAAGATGGTTCAGAAAGTAATTCGCTTCCCGATGTGTTTTCTGAAACGGCTCAGCTTTTTGACAAACAGATCAGTGAGGAACTGACGGGCGAAGATTTGGACGGGAATAGTGAAAATGAAGATTCTTCTGAGTAGTTTGTAATATAATACAAGTTAAAATGCTATTTGTTTTTTTTAATTGTCCTGATTTTGTTTTATTGTTCTAGGGGCCGTTTCACTCACGAGTGATGGTCAGTCCGGATGATCAGTCCTGGTCAGACTGAGCCATTATTTTAAATTGTCCCCTTCACATGCAACGCGCACCAATGGTACTTACCATCAGTCCACCGATGAAAAACGTCGGGCATCAGTCGAGCCCGTTCGTGTCTGTATCGTCAGTATCAGGGGCAGACTTAGAATTTCGTCGGGGGGAGGGCGCAACGGCACCTCGAGCTACACAAAAGTACTGACCAAAAAACGGGCGAGCTCGAGTGCGACATTACTTTTTTATTGTTTAGGGTTCTAAGAAATGTAGGTATACTATTTCATAATGGACGAAAATATATTTTCCAAAAAATCCACTTAATTTAACATCAAAAAAGATATTTGTTGAAAAAAGAAACAGCTAAAAAAGTGGTCATCTTAGCTGACACGTGGCAGGACAAATTGTTTGATTATGCCATCTGCTTATTTGGGGGGATATAGGAGTACTTACGAAAGTACAATTTGTCTAAAACTAATTTTTAATTTTTTTTTAAAGCACTTTTCAAAAATAATTTTTTTCGGAGAATATAGATGGTATTAATTTTTTCAAGCAACGGCTTTCTCAAAAAGTAATTAACGAGAAAGTGACGTACCAAACCTAAGAAACCTGATCAAACCCAAAAAAGGTTCGTTTGGGTTTGTTCAGGATCTTTTTCCGTCTTTTTTTTTTCATTAACATTTTCCAGGCTACTAGTTCATAATTTAATTGTCTAAATATTGTTTTCAAAAAAATATATTTTCGAAAAATGTACCCGTTTTAAAAATTATTTGTTTGGAGACATTTTTGAAAAAATGTACTTTCGAAATACGGGTTTTTGAAGAAAATATTTTAAAAATATTTCATAAATAAGTTTTCTAAAAAGCATTTTTGAAAAAGCGGTCAGGACATTTTTGAAAAAATGTAGGTTCGATATGTTTTCGAGAAAATATTTTTGAAAAATTTCGGTAATCCATTTTCTAAAAAATCTATTGTCCGAAGAGATGTTTTTTGAAAAAGAAAATTATTGGGTTATTCGTTTCGTTTGGAAGCCAAAATTATCCGGCGCAAATTTTGATAAGATCGCAGTGAGATGTGTAAGGAATATTTTTAGAAACAACAAGAGCATGTAAATCAAAAATGCCAAAAAAGGCTTGCATCAAAGGGTAAATATCTGCCCAAAATTTTGTACACCATAAATCCTTTTTGGCAAATAAATCCCCATAAATCCCGTTGAATCAGCAGTAATGTCTGTAAATCCCCAATAATTCCTGTAAATCCTCAATACATCCTCATAAACCACCATAAATCATTGGATGTACCTATAAACAATAAACCCGTTTTTACCTTATATTGCTCAAAATTAGTTTTGTGCATTTTTATCGGTCATTGCCCGAATTCGAGTATTGAGCGTAACATATATAATTATCAACATTTACCTGGAAATTTAACTAATAGTTGGGGTACGACTGTTAATAATGATAATAAGACATGGTTAAATATTCCAATTTTTTTATTAAGACAGGAACACTACAAGAGGTAACCAACGCATACATTAATTTATACATAAACATAAACTAATTATATTTTAACTTTTTATTGGTATAAGCGATATTAATCTGAGTTAATACATCGTCATTAATGTTGAAAATATTCGATTGGTTCTCCCTTAATGGTAGCCCCAAAAAAGACATACTGTGTTTCTACATTTGATCTGTCTTGTTTCCCATGCCATTTAAATTTGCATCTATTTCTTTTGTTTTGTTTCAAAAATGTCTTTTCGATTATTGGATTATCGGCAGTATTATTAACAGTTTGGACAAGCCTCGGGACAAGTTTTCCAACAAACCAGCCTTGGTCATAATAAATTGCATAGAAATTATTTATCTCTACTGAAATTGACAACGATGAACTACTGCGATATATGAATTTATTTTGCTCAATTCCTTTAATTTCCATCTCAATATCCGAGTTAATATCATATTCTGAGAACGTTTCTGTGTCTGTACTGTCATCATTGTTTCGTCCTCGATTACGCTGTAGATATTAATTTGTGTGTGTTTGTACAGTTAATTATATTATTTTTCTGAAATTTGCTACATATATGAATTCATTTTCTATTCTAAAATATATTAAGATAATTACCCTAAATTTTGTGTCTCCTTGCATTCAAAATTACGGGTTTTCATAAATTTGCTAATCGTTCATGCTTTTACAATTATTCTTTCTCGACCTGCCTACTATACTTTCCCATTTCCTGCTTTCCTACTATTTTACCGTCCCTCGTACCTACTTACTCCCGGTAGTACTACAACGTGTGGTACGCGACGACGCGGGAAGGAGATAGCCAGATGGCAGAGAGAGAAAAAAGGAAAAAAACGATACTCGGCAAGAGACTGTGCGTTCGGAGTGCTCCCAAATCTCCCGCTGTTTTACCCTCTTCCCTGATGTTTCCCTAAGGTAAGTCGAATTGCTATCAATAAATTTTATATTCTGATTGTATTTACGTTACAAAAGATTACCGGACTGGAAAGGTGATTTCTATCCGTGAGGAAGTCTAAATAAGAGATCTGCGTATCAGCGTAACCTATGAATTTACAGTCTTTATAAGGGTGGCTAACAGCGCCCCATCCATTGGTCCTTCTCCCCAGATACGTTTTATTAGTCTTAAAGTTTGGACTTTCTTATCGTTGGGTTCACCTTTTCAATTCTGTGATTTACAATTTAATTTTGAATGCAAATCTAACGATCTTACTGGGGAATTGCGATTTTCTTCTACTTTACAAATTAGTTACTACTTTGCTTATTTGCTTATTGCTATTTTGTCACACTTTGGTGCTACTTGCATGGTATTCGCCGATAAGTCTGTGAATTTTACTTCTATGTACTAATATTATACTTTTGCTGTACCTACTTTATTACTATACTTTACTGCTTTTGCAGTTTATCTGGCGAATATTAAGCATACATATTTCAAAATTACATAAATTAATTTTTCGTTTCTTTCAATAAATACCGCAAATTTTACCGCATTAATATTTACAGCGTACAAAATTTGTGTCACGTTAGTACCAAAAGCCGGTTGCACCTTTGCAAAAAGAGGTTCTCTTATCAGTTCGTTAAAATATTTCCAACCTTTGGTTATTTTTTTATACGCCGAAACTGATACTCCTTTACTTATTTTAAACGGTAAATAAAATACGTTGTCCTTTTCCTAAAAGGTATAACTTACGAATTACAGGGGCACTCTGAAAATTATTTAATGAAAATTTTTTCTTTCTAATTTTCAAACAATTTTTTATGCTTTAGGGATTATATTTGCATACATACAAAATACATTTTGTAATTATTTACTCCAGTTTACCTATTATTCTTACATTTGCTTAAAAATGTCCGACAATAAAATTTTAAAAGCGAAAGCTCTAAGGCAAACTGCCATTTTACAATTGTCTTTGATTATTGACGCCGCTAAATTAGCTAAAACTGATGAAGCTGAATTAAATCCTTTTAAAATCCGTTACAGAAGCCTTAGCAAAATCATGAAAGATTTTGAAAAACATAATAATAGTTTACTTGCTTTGCTTGCCGCAAAACCCGAAGACCTCAAGGTTGAGGAAAAAACGGGAATTGATTTTGCTAAACGCTGTCACGAGATAGAGACAATTTATTACGAATTGTTTGAGTTACCGTTAGAAGATAATGGCGTCTTAGATACTTCGATTCACCCTCCTTTCTCTCCACATAGGAATCAAAATTCAAATTTACGCGAACATGCGATTTTACCTAAAATCACATTACATACTTTTAACGGAGATATTGCGAGCTTTCCTACTTTCAACCAAACCTTTTTAACATTAATACATACTAATCGAACTCTAACTAATATAGAAAAGTTTAATTATTTGCTGTCTTCGTTGGAAGGTCCACCTTTAAATTTAATTTCTGACATTCAAGTTACGAATGATAACTACCTTATTGCTTATAATACAATAATTGAGAGATATAACAATAAACGTTTGCAAGCTTTTACCCACTGGAAAGCTATCGAGGAATACCCTCGTTTAATGTTTGAGAATATAGCTGGATTAAGAAATCTGTTAGATACCTTTTCAAAGAATTTAGCTGCTTTACAAAATTTAAAATTTGATACAAGTCGATGGGACTTTATATTAGCCTACATGATCCTTGATAGGTTGGACCCTTCAACAAGAAAATCCTTTGAACAACAACACGCTTCAAATGACGTCCCCAAATATGACGTAATAAAAGTTTTCCTTCAAAAATATTGCATTGCTTTGGAATCTGTTCCACAAAAACCGAAACCTGCTTCTAATTCGTCTAATTTAAAATCTAGTTTTGTGACCTCCCCTCGTAGTTTTCACAATCGACCTGAATGTAACCGAAGTCAAAAAAACAAATCTGCATTTTTCGTAAATAGTCCGTCAAACAGTAATACGTGCTTTTTATGCAAGAACAATCATATAATTTATAGATGTCCTGTTTTTTCTGCAAAATCTGTTCAACAACGTTTTGATCTTATAAAACAACAAAAGGCGTGCGTTAACTGTCTTGCAAATACGCACACGGTAACCCGCTGTACTTCAGAAAAGCGCTGTCGTTCTTGTCATCAAAAGCATCATACTATGCTTTGTTTTAGACAAAATATAATGGCCGATTCTAGTAATCATTCGGATTCCGGGCCATCTAACTCAGATTTGCAAAATAACTTCACTACGGTAAATTCTGATTCGGCCGTATCTGTCAAAACTTCCACAGTAGGGATGTTAATTAATGATCATGAAGTTTTATTATCCACCGTTTTACTAAAAATTAAAGATTCCTTTAATACGTGGCATACGGTTAAGGCCATTCTTGACAGTGGAGCTCAGTCTTCATTTATAAGCAGAAGCCTTGCCAATAAATTATCTTTGCCAAAATTTAAAATTGCTATGTCATTGCAAGGATTAGATTCCATGCGTACAACAGCAAAATTGGGAATGCATTGTGCTATTTCTTCCGTTTATGATCAAAATATTTCATTTGATTTAGACGCAATTATTCTCGACAAAATTTGTGACGAGATACCTGCTGTTTCTTTTTCTAAAGAAAATTTTCCCTTTACTTCAAATTTATTACTGGCTGACCCCAATTTTGCTGAAAAATCTAAAATTGATATTTTACTAGGAAATGATGTATTTCCATACATTTTAAAAGATGGCAGACTTAATAACGGTCCAGACCAACCGGTTTGTGTTAACACTATATTTGGCTGGACTTTAATGGGTAAAACTATCTTTAATCCTACTAACAAAGTAATTAAATCTTTCTTTACTACTTCAGTTTCAAGTTGTGAAACAATTAATGATACTTTACAAAAGTTCTGGAAACTTGAAGAAGTTCCAGAGGTCAAAGTTCAGTCCCCTGAGGACGAATATTGTTAGAACCATTTTTCTCAAACAACTACCAGAACGGAATCGGGTAGATATGTTGTATCATTGCCCTTTAAAATTACTGCACCCGATTTCGGCGATACTTATAGTGTTGCTTTACAAAGATTTTTATCTCTAGAAAAAAGGTTTTTAAAAAATGAAAATTTTTACCAGTCTTACAGTGACGTAATACATGATTACTTAGATAACGGGCACATGGAGATTGTTCCTAAACCTCCTCTTACTGATATACCAAATTACTTTTATATTGCTCATCATGCGGTTTTCAAAAAGGATTCTACTAGTACACCTATTCGGGTGGTCTTTGATGCTAGCACTTGCGCCACTAGTAAACCCTCTTTAAATGAAGCTATGTATACGGGGCCTAAACTACAAAGGGACCTGGTAAATATTTTACTTAATTTTAGATTGCATAAATATGTTTTTACTTGCGATATAAAACAAATGTTTCGAATGATCTTGGTAGCTCCTAAAGATAGAATTTATCAAAGAATATTGTGGCGTTTCTCACCCAATGAACCTATTTCTCATTATCAGATTAATGTTGTTACTTTCGGGATTGTTTGCAGTCCATATCTTGCTATCAGAACATTATTACAACTAGCAGATGACTATACAGATATTCCATTAGCATCAGAAATTTTAAAAACCTCAACTTACGTAGACGATATAACAGGTGGTGCCTCTAATCCTGAACAATTAATTTTAATAAAAAATCAAATATTTGAGCTGTTATCACGGGGTGGGTTTGACGCTCGAAAGTGGGCGAGTAACTGCCCAGAGTTGCTTAGAGATTTGCCAGAACACCTTGTATTGAATAAAGATATTTCTTTTGATATGGAGGGCAATAACACTTTAAAAATCTTGGGACTACAATGGGACCCAGTCTCAGATGTTTTTCGTTATACATGTTCAAATTTCCATAACGAATGTACTAAACGTACAATGTTGAGTGAACTCGCTCGAACTTTTGACCCTGTTGGGTATTTGACTCCTATTACTATATTTGTTAAAATGCTTATACAAGTATTGTGGTCACTTGGGATCGATTGGGATGAAAAACCGCCAAGAGAGGTCGTAAATAAGTGGGACAAATTTAAATCAGAGTTGCATTTCTTAAATACTTTAAAAATTGATCGTGAAATAAATATTACCGACTCAATTTCTTCAGAATTATTTGGATTCTGTGATGCGTCAGAACGCGCCTACTGTGGGGTGATTTATATACGCGTTCTTTTTCCTGATAATATATATAAAACTTACCTTGTGAGTGCTAAGTCAAAAGTTAGTCCTCTTAAAAGTCTAAGTTTGGCCAGATTGGAGCTCTGTGCAGCTGTTTTACTTGCAAAACTAATGTTTTACATTTTGGAGGTTTTTTCACAAAAAATACATTTTAAAAATATTTTTGCATTTACTGACAGTTTAGTTGTTCTGAACTGGATTAGGAGTTCACCACACCGGTGGAAAACTTTTGTGAGCAACAGAGTGTCTTATATACAGGAAAGGCTTGCACCAAATTTGTGGTCACATGTGCCTTCTGAACTCAACCCTGCAGATTGTGGCAGTAGAGGTATGTTTCTCTCAGAGCTCACGAATTTTTCCCTCTGGTGGGCTGGACCAGATTTCCTGCTTCAAAATCGGAATGACTGGAATTTTTCAGAATTTTCGATAAATAAATTTACCGATGTTTCCCATGAACAAAGAAAATTTACTGTGACTACATTTGTTTCTTTAAATTTTATTGATTTTCTTTTCGACAAATTTAGTTCGCTTTCTAAGGTCAAGCGAATAATTGCATATATTTTAAGAGCCGTAACTATATTTAAGAATTGCAAACAAAAAAATAATATACACTATCCGCCACATCTGACTCTTCTGGAATTGCACAATACATTGCTATTTCTTACCAAATATACTCAGTCAACTTACTTCGCTTCAGAAATAGTTTTACTAAAAAATAACAAGCCTCTACCAAAATATTTACAAAAATTAAAGCCATTCATTGACAAAGATGGGTATGTACGGGTAGGTGGCCGTCTATTTCATTCTGATTTGCCTTATAAAAACAAGTTTCCTTTACTTTTGCCTGCAACTGCAAAATTTACTGACTTACTTATTTATGATATACATTATACATACTTACATTGTGGTATACAGACCACTCAGTATTTACTTTTTCAAAATTTCTGGGTCATATCTGCTAAGAGGGCTATTCGAAAAGTTATACATAAATGCCATACGTGCTGGAGGATAAACCCTAAACCCTATCAACCCCCTATGGGTGATTTGCCTAAATTTAGAGTTTCTGAATTTCCTAAAGCATTTACTAATTCCGGATTAGATATGTGTGGACCTTTTCCAATTACTATCGGTAGACTCAGGGGCGCCAGAGTTCACAAAGCCTATATCTGTCTTTTTATTTGCTGCAGTACAAAGGCAGTACATCTCGAATTGGTATCCGACCTCTCTACTGAAGCTTTCTTGGCAGCTCTACGCCGTTTTGTTGCCAGACGAGGCAAAATCTTAAATCTTTATTCGGATTGTGGCACCAACTTTATCGGTGGAGACAAATATTTACGCCAAATATTTGAAGATTCTGCTAAAAGCGAGGCAATAATTTGGCATTTTAACCCCCCCTCTGCCCCATCTATGGGAGGCATATGAGAGGCTAACATCAAATCGGTTAAGTCTCACTTGATAAGAGTAGTGGGCTCGCAAGTGCTAACATACGAAGAACTTAATACAGTTATTGTCCAAATAGAAGCTGTTCTCAATTCGAGACCCCTGTGTCCAATAAGTTCAGATCCTTCTGACCTGGCAGTCCTTACTCCAGGCCATTTTTTAACATTAAAACCACTTACTGCTTTACCCGATCCCGACACTGTAAGTTTACAACTAAATCGCCTTACAAGGTGGCAACTTTTGCAAAGGATGCACCGTGATTTTTGGAATCGCTGGCACAGAGAGTACCTTCACACTTTGCAGCAAAGAGCCAAGTGGCACGATCCAATTAATCCGGTGGTGCCTGATACCTTGGTTGTCATAAAAGATGAAAATAATAATCCTTTAAATTGGGTACTAGGTAGAATTGTGGAGGTATTCCCTGGTCACGATGGGATACCTCGGGTTGCGACGGTGAGGACGGCTAAGGGTGATCTCAAGAGACCTTTGACCAAACTGTGTCCCTTACCCTAAATTAAACTTATATTTTCTCTATGAAAACCCATATGTTTTCATGGGGGTGGGGATGTTTCGTCCTCGATTACGCTGTAGATATTAATTTGTGTGTGTTTGTACAGTTAATTATATTATTTTTCTGAAATTTGCTACATATATGAATTCATTTTCTATTCTAAAATATATTAAGATAATTACCCTAAATTTTGTGTCTCCTTGCATTCAAAATTACGGGTTTTCATAAATTTGCTAATCGTTCATGCTTTTACAATTATACTTTCTCGACCTGCCTACTATACTTTCCCATTTCCTGCTTTCCTACTATTTTACCGTCCCTCGTACCTACTTACTCCCGGTAGTACTACAACGTGTGGTACGCGACGACGCGGGAAGGAGATAGCCAGATGGCAGAGAGAGAAAAAAGGAAAAAAACGATACTCGGCAAGAGACTGTGCGTTCGGAGTGCTCCCAAATCTCCCGCTGTTTTACCCTCTTCCCTGATGTTTCCCTAAGGTAAGTCGAATTGCTATCAATAAATTTTATATTCTGATTGTATTTACGTTACAAAAGATTACCGGACTGGAAAGGTGATTTCTATCCGTGAGGAAGTCTAAATAAGAGATCTGCGTATCAGCGTAACCTATGAATTTACAGTCTTTATAAGGGTGGCTAACAGCGCCCCATCCAATCATATTTAACTATTGTGTGATCTGCAGAACTATCAGAACTCCCTGATTGAATTACGATGTCTCTATTACTCTTTCTTTTTCTGGATTTTCTTTTGGACTATTAATTTTTGTCGATTGTTCTGTTGACTACCAATTAGTCCTCCAGTCTTTTCGAGTCTTTCTGTAGTTTTTATAACAAAGCGTTTTAATCTGTCCGTGCTAAGCCTACTCTTATTTTCCTCCAGAAGCCAGCAGAGCGAAGACTTTCCAATGATTTTTGATTTATTACCAACAGAGACTCGGACATATGGACCTTCTTCAACTGTTTCATTCACTATTTTTTGGTCATAGTTTCTCATAATTAAGTTATCGATAACTCCAACACGGGATATATCGCATAAATCCTTATACAAGTTTCCGTTTGGATCGTTCAAGTCATCACCATCAATTTCCTAAGTGTCTATTGGTAGAGACGTAAAATGTTGGAGTTGATTAGGCGGAGTATTGACTGATTTATCACTGTTTGTGTCAATCATGTTGTCGTCTATTTGTACATCTTCTTCATCTTCAAGACTTTCGTCTTTTAGGGGGTCTTTTATCAGTGGAATTGCAGCATAATACAAACTGTCCTCTTTGACAGAAATGCCGAGTTCTCACATACTCGTCAGTGCATCTTGAAGTGCACTCGTCACTGCGTCGGCTGTCATAGTATCTGAAAAGTCTTTCAAATCTGTAACTGGCATCGAATTAACTTCAATAATTTTATCTAGCCTTTTCTGTTCCCTTGGAAACACAATGACATCTTTCAGATCGTGCATAATATTATTCACTGTCTTAATTCTATCTAAGCGTCCCATAATATCTTTAACACTAAAGTTAACAACCGTTGAATATGTGGAGGTCATGGATCTTGTAGTCCTAAATGTCTGTTCACAATTCTGGTTTCCAAAAAGTATGGGCAGAAACATGTCGCTTGATAGAAATGGATCATTACGAATCTTTATAATACATAATATTAATCAGTGAATGTGCATTTAATTCTATACAAGTATAACAGTTTGACGAAATAAAATGCTCTCCGATTTTATATTTGTTTGTTGTTAGCCAGTGGCGCCAAATTCTAAGAAAGAAAACGTAATACCAAATTGAGTAAATTCGATTTCTGACATCCATTTTGGGGTCTAAATACGAGTCAATAACTAGACGCATCAGCTTTAAAAAAGCAAGAGTGCCTGCATTCTCTGGAGCTTGCTCTAACAGGCTAATCACGTTACTTGACTCTGCGCCTTTAAAATTCATCTTAACTTCTAATTTTAGGTCAGAATTTGTTAACAAGTGTTGGTCCTTGGAGTGCTCTGCAATTAGTTGCTCCAAATGTTTAGCCGTTGCAAAGAAATTACCAAACCTTAACGTGACTTTAGAGTTAAGCAATCTGGTTCGTAACTTGGTGGCTATATGTACCGTGTCCTGAACATAAGAAGTGCAATCTTCTGCATCGTAATTTGCTTGAAACCACCTACATTCGGGTCGTGATAAACTTCCTGCACAGGATAATTGAGCACCTTGCCTCATTGCCTTCAAAAGACGTGTATCTCCATCAGACCTAAAACCCAATACATTAATGTCTCGGTTTTTAAAGTTTAATTTTATATGTTGCCACCTTTTCGTAACATCATCCGCAGTAAACCTGTTATCCGTGCCGAAAACTGCAAGACAATATCCCGGCGCGGCTGGTGATATAGGTTGGGCCATAATAACATAGGAGGCATAATTTGATCTTATACCGTTCTGAAAGTGGTCCTGTATTGTGTGTATGTGAATGTATGTGATGACTCTACTATTCGCCATCTTTGGTTTTACTGCCGTTTTGACAGTTGACAATTTATAGTTTTAAAACTAGCGCTTTCTAAGTCCATTCATAACATTTCCCCCCGTGTTAATTAAAGTATTACAGGTTTAATCTAGCTGGAGGCTTTACAGTTCTACCTGAACGTGTATGGGTCGCAGAGGAAGTTGAAACTGAGCAATTACCAAACTGAGTTTCTTGATGTACACTTTCAACCTCCCTAACACAGGGCGACTTGTGCAAATTTGTTTTTTGAACAGAAAGAGGTGACTCGGATATAGACACCGGTTTTCTGATAGGTTCACAAACAGGTTCATCTAGAGGTTGTTGGGCACCTTCACTAAATGCTACCGGCTCAGCAGCTTCTACCCTAATATCAGGATGTTGATTATCACTTTTTTCACTGATCACTTCTGTCACTTCTGGATATGCAGAATCACATTGACCCAATCGTAGGTCACCTGAATGCACAAACCTTATAAAATTATCAACCTTAACCAAATATGTACAAAAGCTAAGAACTTTCATTACAGTACCCTTTTGCCACAATTTTGTTTGTTTGTTTTTAACAAAAGCTTGATCATTCACCCTATATAAAATACGTTTATCTCCATTTGACACTGTTTTTTGATTATTGTGACAAGAAGGCTTTAACAACTCAAACCTTGTCCTAGGTTTGTTTTTAAAAATACTCTCAGCAGGTGAAAGTCCTGTTACAGTGGAAGGAGTATTCCTATAGGTGAACAGAAAATTGTGCAATTTATTTAAAATTAATTTTTCTGTTACCTCTTCCCCTGTTTGTGAAAACAAAGCTTTTTCTAAACCCTTTTTCACTGTTTGAACGCTGCGCTCTGCTGCCCCATTACTTTGTGGGTGATAAGGAGGGGACTTTATAGGTTTGATGCCATTTGCTTGACAAAATGGAATAAATTCATTTGAGTTAAATGGTGGTCCATTATCTGAGACAAGTTCTACAGGAAGGCCAAAAACTGCGAAAATTTCTTTCAATTTTGAAATTGTCTCTGATGTATTAGTGCTATTGGCCATCAGTTTCACTTCTAACCATTTGGACTTTTGATCTACTAAAATCAAGAATATGTGTTTATTTTTAAAGAAGAAATCTATATGAACTCTGTGAAAATTTCGAGGTGCAGGTGACCAAGGCATCAACGAACTACTTGAATTTGTGAATTTTTGACATTCCTGGCAAATCTCACAACAAGAAATATATTTTTCTACATCTAAATTCATACTAGGCCACCAGCAATATGACCTTAACAACATTTTAGTGCGAACAATGCCATTATGCTGTTCATGAAACAAGTTCAGTACATCTTTTTGTAATGATCTAGGTATAATTACCTTATTTCCTAATAATAAACAATTTTGCTCTACAGATAGTTCATTACGCTTGAAGTAAGGTTTAAGGTTTTCATCATGGACATAATCAGGCCACCCTGACATAACATAATCTTTCACTTTAACAAGAACTAACTCTTTATCTACTTCCTTAGCAATGTCATATGAATTTAGTGGTATCTGATTAACTAAATTGAAAGAATACAAAAAATCAGGCACTTCAGTTTTATTATTGCATGGAAGGCGTGATAAACCATCAGCATTACCAATAGAGCTACCTTTTTTGTACTTGATGTCATACTGATACCCTGAAAGAGTGATGGCCCATCGAGTGATTCTAGTAGCGGCTGACGTTGGAATTCCTTTATTTTTACCGAAAATGAATTGTAATGGTTGGTGGTCGGTCACTAAAACAAACTTACGACCATAAAGATATTTGTGAAATTTTTTCCAAGCAAAAATTATAGCAAGAGCTTCTCGCTCCAAATTACTAGTTTCTCTCAGCTGCGGATAAAGTACTTGATGCAAACATGACCGGCTTTTCTACATTTTCTATTTTATGGCTTAAAACACAACCAATACCATAGCTGCTTGCATCACATGTGACATAAATTTGAAGCTTTGGATTGTAATGTGTCAATAAGCTTCCTGAAGTAAGCCATTTCTTACTCTCCTGAAAGATATGGTCACATTCTTCAGACCAACTCTTAGAGGAATTGACATTATTTTGACATAAATCATACAGAGGTTTTAACTTTGTTGATAGCATTGGAATGAATTTACCATAATAATTTAATAGCCCGAGATATGACTTCAACTCAGTAATTGTTTTAGGCGCTGGAGCCGACTTGATGGCAATAACTTTTTCTTCGGTAGGATGTATTCCACTGGTATCAATAATGTGACCTAAAAATTCCACTTTATTTTGAAAAAACTTACATTTGTTTACATTTACTTTAACATTAAACTCTTGGAGACGATTGAAAACATTTTTTACATTTTCATAACAGTCAGTCAAAGAAGACCCAAAGACCAAAATGTCATCAAGATAGCATTTGGTGTTTTCTAAGCCAGCTAGAATGCTATCCATTATAGATTGGAATATTCCAGGAGCTGCACTAACACCATATGTTAGTCTCGTATATGAATAGAGACCAAGATGTGTGTTAATTACTAACATTTCCTGAGATTTGGGGCTTGCCCTTAACTGTTGGTATGCACCCTTCAAATCAATGACTGTAAAATATTTGTGCCCACTCAAGCAAGCAAAAATATCATCTGGTATGGGTAATACACAATGATCACTATCTAGAACCTGATTTAAAGGTTTTTTGAAATCCACACATATCCGTATCTCACTAGATGACTTTTTAGGAACTACTACAATGGGACTTGCCCAGTTACTGAAACTCACCTTTTTTAAGATACCTGACTCAACCATTTTAGATATTTCTAACTCGACTTTACTTTTTAAGGCGAAAGGCATATCATAAGCTCTATGAAAAATGGGTTGGGCCCCATCTTTGAGTTTAAGCTCTACCTCAAAATGCTTAATATATGATCCTGGTTGTTCCTCGAAGACTTCTTTAAAATTTTTTTTAATTTTAGACACCAAATTTAAGATTTCCTGACTATCAATAAGACTAGTTTTTGACTCGACCTTATCGGATTGACCAACTAAACTGATATTTTTTTAAATTTTGGCTACTAGACATCATCCGACTAGAATCACTTGACTTTGTGAGTACAAAATTATTTTCAGTATTCTGAAAATTAATTTTTTTCCTCCAATCTGGATTTAATATATCTAGCCAGTTTCTACCTAATAAAGGAACAAACTTATGACTACTTTTCAATACAACCAAAGGTAAATTAATCGTTTTGTTGTTATGAGTGACAATAACATCAGCTTCACCCAGTATTTGAACACCTTCACCGGAGAGTACCCTTAAATTGTACTTTACAGTATACAAATCTAAATCTGACAGATATTTATTAAAATCATTTATATGCATTACAGTTCGACAAGCTCCACAGTCTATTTCAAAGTTTATGAACTTACCTTCCACTTCTACTTTCACACTCTCAGGATTTGCTTTACCTGATTCCAGAACTGACAGAAATCCTAAGACCAAGGAATTTTCATCTTCTTCAGACTGATCTTCTTGGACAACATTGACTCTTTGACCTCGACAAACTCTACTGGTGTGACCCATCTTCTTGCATTTAAAACATTCCCACTCTTTGGCATGGCACGTGTTGGCATCATGTTTTCGATTACACCGATAACAAGGTTTGAATTCCTTCTTAGGACCTCTTGACACATCCTTTGAACCACTTTGACTTGCATAATGACCTTTCACATTTTTCTTAACTGACAACTTATCTAATCCCTCTCTGACTATTGACATATTACTGTTAGCACCTTCAGCACCCATTGACTTGACTTGCCCTTCAGCAAGTTCCATGGACAGCGCTATTGCATAAGCTCTTTCTAATGTTAAATTGTCTTCTGACAAGAGCTTGCGTTTGATTGGAAATGAACTAATACCACAAACCAATCTGTCTCTTAGACATTCTGACAAGAACTGCCCAAAATTACAGTACTGAGCAACATTTTTCAATCTTGCCAAAAAAGACTTGATGTCCTCATTCGACTCTTGAACTGTGTTATAGAATTTATAACGCTCTGCAATAACCAACCTCTTGGGACTGTAGTGATCCAACAGAGCTTGTCGCAACTGAGCAAATGTTTTAGTGCTTGGTATGTCTGGGGCTAGTAAGTCTTTCAATACACCATAGGCTTCACTGCCTATCAAGGTTAACAAAAGAGGCACTTTTTTTCCATCTTCAATCATATTGCAGATAAAAAGCTGTTCCAGCCTCTCCAAATAAGATTCAATGTTTCCCGTCTTGTGGTTAAATTGCTCGATTGACCCAATCAAAGCCATTTTTTTTGTTCTCGTGACTCTACAATACTTATTATGTTCACGACCGAAGAGTTGAGACACTACCCGACAGCTGGGTGACTGACAGCAGTGACAGCCTTGACACTCGACCGACAGCCAGACGAACTACACCCGACGAGTTACTCTAATTACTCTGAGAAGACAAACGAACTGATAGAACGTTTTCCCGATTATTGAATGAATTTTTCACTTTTCTGCCTGAGTTCGAACCACTTCTCGTCGCCAATTATATGTTATGTATTTAAATAAAATATCGAACTTCCTGAACACTTTTTATTGAACTTACTTTCAGTATTAAGCTCCAAATAATAATAACACGATGACATAGACTCTACTATTCGCCATCTTTGGTTTTACTGCCGTTTTGACAGTTGACAATTTATAGTTTTAAAACTAGCGCTTTCTAAAGTCCATTCATAACATATTAATTTTGCAGATGTTGCTAAAAACGAGTCTGTGGCAGGCATGCCATTGACCAGTGGCATAGTGAATCCTGCCAACTTATTAGTCTTTGGGTCATATTCAATCTTACTGGTTACTCTAGTTGCGTCCTCGCTAATCCACAGGACCTTAGGTAAATTCCTCTGCTCAATAAACGTTACAAATACCATCAAAGTCAAAAAACCCTTCCTCTATGTTAATAGAATGTTTTGTAACAAATTTATTTAAACAGCTGATGGATGGTAAAGTGCTCCTCATATTTTCGGAAAGCGTTTCATATAGTAGCCTCCCGCCTATGTAAAATAAGTATAACGAGAAGCATTTAATTGGGTCATTATACGTATTCCTATATTTTGACTAGCTTGTGTTTTTGGAAGAAAGATCAAACAACCAACGCAAAAGTTGGCCTGGTGAGTTAGTATCACCTTGATCGCGGGCTTTTTGTAAATTAACCTCGAAATTGACTAAAACGCTCTGTAGTTGCAAGCCCATTTCATCGTTTTCTTCAATGATATTCTTAGTAAAATTGCAAAGCTCATCAATAACAGAAAAGTACGAAATGATGCAGTTTTGGTTAAACCCCGTATTGGTAATTTGGTTCAGTCGTTTGCGCTTAACCCTTTCTGATCTTTGATACTTGGGAGTTGACCATTTAGACTCCCACTCGGACTCCCATTTAGATGAAGTCGGAGACGAAGACTGAATCATATTCAAGCTATTGGGGGACTCTGTGTGTTGCGTGTAGTGAACGGATACACTGGTAAGGTTAATCTAAACTTTGTTTAATAAAGAAAATAGACATTAAAACATCGTATTTTTAACAATAATGATGGATGAAAAGATTGGGTACTGCACGATGCGGTCGCCTTCGCTCGACTCTCCGCTTCGTCCTCCACGCTGTCGTCATCCTGCCAGCAACATCAGTGGCGTAGACACCAACACGCGTGAACATGCCCCCGGCCTTGGAAGGGTTAACTTTCAACGGGAAGTGGACATAGTCGAATTATAGCTCCACTGACTCCTTTGTTGAAGCTCGGCGACGTATTCTCGACTCCAGAAATGCTCATAGAGTTATTGCAGCTTCTGGTAAGCAGAGTCTATTTTCGGGTATATGTGGGACTGAAGGCTCTGCCAAGGTAAGTAGAGGTCTTCCAATCAAAAAGTGTGACGGTGAAAGGGCGGTTAAATCATTAGGATTAGAACTGAGTGGGACTAGAGTCCTTGAGTTGAGAATCGCCTCGATGCGAACGAGCAAAGTTTGAAAATCGTAAAATACAGAAATATGGTTGCCTAATACTCTTTTTAAGTGAAATTTAAAACTTTTAACTCCGGCTCCCACAAGCCTCCGAAATGGGGTGAATTTGGTGGTACAAAATGGCACTTAATTCCTTGATTAGCGGCAGACTCCACTATTAAGTCACTATTGATTTCGAGAAAATGTTGCATCAGTTGAATATCCTTATTAGCTTTAACAAAATTTGTGCCGTTATCCGAAAAAACTTCGGCCGGCTTTCCACGGCGGCTTATAAAACGGCTGAAAGCCTGCACGAATTCACCTGAACATAAGTTTAATACCAATTCAACTTGAACCGCGCGTGTGCTGAAACAGACAAATAATGCTATCCAACCTTTGATAATCCTACAACCTCGACCGCGCCTGTCCTTTAATAGGAATGGTCAGACATAATCAACGCCGACACTCGTAAATGTTAGGGTTGGTTGGATGCGCGATGAGGGTAAATTGCCCATTATGGGTGTAACGCTTTTACCGCTAAAGTTGGCACATCTTACGCCACCTCTGACAATTTTCCGGGCAAGGCTACGTCCTGAAGTAGGCCAAAATTGTTCGCGTATGTGGGCTACAAGCGCTTGCGGTCCCGCGTGCATTAATTTGATGTGTTCGGCTTCAAAGATTAATTTTGTTAAATGATGTTTGGAGGACATTAGGATAGGGTGTTTTGTGGAAGAAGGAAAATCTGAATTCTGCAACCTGCCCCCTACGCGTAAAATTCCGTGATCATCGATAAACGGATTTAGGCTTAAAATATGACTTTGTGGGTAAATCCCTTTTAGAACTAAGAATTGCATACTCTTCAGGAAATGACTCCTGTTGTGAAATTTTAACTAACCGTTCAAAGCTGTCGGTTATTTCGGTAAGGGTTAAAGCGGATAAAATGCGACTTTTAGGTTTCCTGCAATTTTCTAAAAATCTTAAAATGAATGCAAATGATCGTTTTAATTTTTGCAAATTAGAAAATCTCTGAAATGGAAAGCAAGCTGTATGACATGATACCGTAAATGCGGATTTTCGTTTTTCTGGCAAATCTTCTAAAGTAATGTGTATATGTGGCCATTCACTTGAATCTCGTAAAAGTCATTCAGGGCTGTGCCACCACATGTCGCATTCGTACAGTTTACTTGGACGAACACCCCGTGATACCAAATCACTGGATTCTCTTTGGTTGGGACGTGTTTCCATTCGAACGCATTAGTAAGCTTTTGAATTTGCGCGACGCGGTTGTCAACAAACGGTTTTAAGAAATTGGGAGCTGTACGTAGCCAGCATAACACAATCGTCGAATCTGACCAACAATAAATATTATCAAATTTTATGTTAACCGAGTTTAAGACCTTGGTAACTAGCTGGGATAAAACTAAAGCTGCACATAATTCAAGACGCGGCATGGTTAACGATTTCAAAGGTGCAACTCTCGATTTGGCACAAAGCAAATGGGATTCGGTTCACCCTTTTCGTTCTCTGATACCACGTAAATGCATGCTCCGTAACTTTTCTGCGATGCATCAGCGAATCCGTGTAATGTAATGATTGTCGGATTATTACATGCAATCTTTCTGGGAATTTTTACTTGGTTGAGACAATCGAGTTCGAATGAATATTCTAGCCACGTGTTTAAAGTATTGCTTGGTAATGTCTGGTCCTAAGTTTTTCCGACCATAACTTCTGTAGTAAGTTTTTAGCGATAATGACTCATGGACTAACTAAACTCAAAGGGTCGAAGATACTCGCTATTCGGGATAAAATGACGCGCTTCGTGATTTTTGTTTTGGCAGTCGAATTAGCTGAAGATATTTTGTAGGGGAAGAGCTGGCAGTATGGAAAGGTTAATTTTGGAAATTTATTTAAGTACATTCAAACGGTGCTTTCACAAAAACTTTATTTAAAATCAAATATTTAACATATTAGCTTAAAGAAACACAAAAATAATAGGCAGAAATTTGGTAACTTTAAGGTAGATTTATAAAAATAGGGATATATAGACATTTTCCATGCCCTCTTAGGGCAGGCATAATGGAAAGTAAGTGCAGGTAAAATGGAAACATTTTAGTTTAATAAAAAATAGCTTGTTTTCTAAATTATAAAATATTACAAACCCATAGAAGCCAAATAAAAATATGAAAGTAACATCGCCATTAGGTTTCGTAACATTCTGAGCAAACAAATCTTAATGTTTAAGATTACTAACAACGTCATATTTGCAAAAATCACAAATGAAAACGCCACTTTCAAAATTTGTGCAAAGTTTGTGGGCCCACTTCTGACACATATTACACAGAATCCATGTCTCTTTACTTTTGGAATTACTAAAGGGTTCTTGACAAATCAGACAAGGAACATCACTGTCAGGATCCAAATTCTCTTTTGGAGGTTTTGGGATGATCAACGTCATTTTTTTTTTTTTCGCTTGGGTTTTCTTAATAATTTTAGTTGTCTTGCTTTTTCCCTTACCCTGTTGTTTTTGTTGCTTTTCTAACAAAGATCGTTTGAAAGGAGTACTAGTTATGATTTCTGATTTTTGGCATCTTGATTTTCTTTTGCTTTCTGTTTTTTTCTCTGTCTTTGGGATAGGTAAAATATCTGCTGGTGAGAAGTAGCGTAAATCATCTTCCGAGTCGGAGCCGGATCGTTTTAAAATGTTTTCTTTCAATTGTCCCAAATGTTTTCTAGGTAGGACATAAGGCATTTTAGATAAGCCAGGCTGAGAAGTTGTACATTTAGCACTAATTGGTTTTCTCAAAATTTCAATCTGACTAGCTGTGGAGCCTTGCGTCTTTAGAACTGCTTCGACTGTATTGACCTGTTTCGAGAGAGCATTGTCGGCAGTTCCCGACATGGGTCCGTCCGCATCTAGTGTTTGACTTTTGAATGATTCATTGGTGGAATTAGAGGAAATATTGTACTCGATAAAATAAGGCTCTGATGGCGTGAAATCAGCTTCCGTAAAAATATAATTATTAAATGGGTAGATCCCACATTTACGAAATCCGTTGGTGGCATTTTTAATTGTAGCACTTGCTACAAAGGCTGATTTTACCAGAGCTGGTATGTCAAATTGGTTGATTCTTCTACCAGGATGATTTTTTTGAAAAGTATCGATTGAATTTTCAAATGCTGACTTAAAAGATTTAAATATTGCAACGTCGAGTGGCTGGAGTTTGTGAGTTGTATGCGGGGGAACTGACAGCATTACTACTCCATTTTCTCTGGCCAAGTTAATAGCATTTAAATTTAGATGAGAACTATGATTATCTAAAATTAATAGTACTTTATGGTCTTTCGAAGGACGCACTTGTTTTATAAAAAAACTTAGCCACTCGACAAAAATTTCTGAATTTATCCATCCGGAATCTGTACAAAATCCAATACAGCCGGCTGGTCCACCATCCAGCATTCTTTCACCTAGTCTTTTTCTCTTGCCAAATATGAAACAAGGAGGAATAAAACTACCAGCCGCACTACAGCAAACTATCACCGTTGTCAATTCGCCTCTTTCTGCAGTGCTAATGACACCTACTTGTTTCTTTCCTTTCACAGAAATAAGTTTGGGTGGTTTCCCAGCCGATGTAGAAACACCTGTTTCATCCATATTATAAATGTCCGATGGTCTATTTACAAAATTGTATTTTTCATAAATGGATTCTAAGTTTTCAAAAAAGTCGCCAACTTTTTTTCTATTAAATCCGGCACAACGAGCAATACTAGTAGTCTCCGGACTTCGAAATGCTAACTCAGGGTGTCTCGACATAAAACCTTGTACCCAATACCGACCAGCTGCTTTATTTCGAAAAGGATGGCTAATATGATTTTTTTCTGCTAATTGAAAAGCAAGCTCTTTAAGAGAGTTCCTCGTTAAACCAAAATATTTGGAATCCAGCAATTTGGCGTGTTCTACAATTTGAGATTCTATTTCAGCGGAAAATACAGGTTGGAACCTTCCCATTTTTTTTGTAGGTGTGCCTTTTACTAAATGTCTGTGCAGGGTCCCCAATGGAATACAATATTTTTTTGAAGCACTTGAAATTGATGTCCTGCGAGCTTCAATCATAGCCAATTTCATCTCCTCCTCTGTCCACTTTCCTCTTACACCCTTCCGTTTGTACTTGTAAACCATGATTGTTTTTTAGCCTGAAAATAAAATATAAAACAAATTTAAAAAATTATAGGTATGTTTCCCTCTATAAACCTATTTTACTTGAAATTTGCATACGCGGGCAAGATGGAAAGCTTTCCATGGTGCCTGCATTTTACGTTTTCCATTTTGCCTGCCTAACCTAAACCGGTGAATTTGAATGCTTTTAAATTAATTACAAGAAAAAAAACCACACCACGAAAATCTAGTTAATAAAAACGTTAATGTAATATTTTAACATCATTTTAAAGAAAAAATCAATTAAATGTGGTTGAAAATATTGATAAAAACTTAATTTCTTTACTTACCCTCAAACGGTAACTAAAACAGACGTATTTACATAACAGCGCCCCAAACGGCTATTGTATGAACTAAAGTTAAATAACTGCAGAGTCTAATTAAGTTCATCATAGAGGTCACTACTAGATTAAGTAAAACAGTAAAGTATTAGACGGAAAAGATTAGTATTAAATTTCCATTTTGCCTTCGTTTTCCATGGTGCCTGCCTTTCCCCTAGGTTAAGACATCGCGATCGCAAAACCAAGACGGACCTAACGTTTTATTGACGTGTTCCTTTTTAGCTTTGAAGTCTATGCTGTCTGAATAATTTTCGGTGAGCAATCCGTTTATAACGTCCGTGTTATTGGATTTCCATTTTCGTAACTCGAAATCTCGGGTAAGAAAAATCTCTGATATTTTTTGACAAATAAATTTTGCTTCTGCTGGCGTGTCTACGGCAGTTAAAAGATCATCAACGTACATGTCTTTTCTTATGATGTCGGCAATTTTTGGATAACGTTCTTGACATTCGTTTGCCAATTCACGAAGACAGCGTATTGCTAAAAAAGATGCCGCTTTCGTACCGTAGGTGACCGTATTTAACTGATAGGTTTCTATTGGTTGATTGGGATCTGATCGCCACACGATTTTTTGGAAATTACGCTGATTTGGGTCAATCAATACCCACACAGCAAAGAGATGTCCCATGGAAATCCCCAGGATGTTTACTTGGGATGAGCTGTATGTCCACAGGATATCCTGAAGATATTCCAGGGACGTCCATAGGATCAGCAAATAGGACAAAATAGTTTAGCCATAGGACGTCCTCTCCATGTTATTTTGGATGACAAAAGGACATCCTGTGGAAGATCACTGGACGTTTAACAAGGACGAACTGTTTGTCCACAGGATATCCCAAAACATCTCAGGGACGTTCAAGGGATCAGCTAATTGATCCATCCTTAGGATGTCCTCTGTTTGCTATTTTAGTACGTCCTATGGAAAACCTCTTATGGAAAATGGCCCTCAGTTAAATTTACTGCAATTTTTATAGGAAATACTCCATAACTGACTGATTAAAAGCTAGAATTGGTACAAAAAATTGTGTTGACTAATTTTCTAGATACAAGGCGTCAAATTATACTGAAATTTTAAATGGCAAAATCAATGGTAAAAAATTAAATTGTAACAATTTACCTGAAATTGAAATATATTAATGAGTATATAAAAAGAATCAACTTTTGCTAGTGATATTTTTTGTGTGCACCAAGAAACTTAAATTTTTCTAATTATTCTGTGCAAAATATTTGGCACCCTGCAGACAAACAGAAAAATTTCAGTAGTAAAAGTTGTTATATTTAAAAACCCATTACCATACTTCAATTTCAGGTAAATCATAATAGTTTAACTTTTTAGCATTGATTTTGCCATTTTACAGTTTTATTATTTGATATCTCAAACACTACTTGACAGAATCTTTTGTATTAATGGTAACTTTAGATCAGGCGGTCTAGGACTACATCATATCAAAAATTGTGAAAATTTTTAAAATGGCCATTTTCCATTGGTGTGTGTGTGGGATCCTTTAATAATTGAAAATTTAAATTTTGCTTTTTTACACTATGTTTTAAATTATTTTTGTACTGAATAACCTGAACTAATTTACATTTGCACTAACCTAAATTAATTTTCGTAAACCTGAAATAATTTGCACAAACCTACCAATAACTTCCACCAGCCTGAACCTATTTCCACCAACCAGTCTAGTCTGTATATCGATAAGTATTAAGGGTTTTTAAATTAATAAAGCTGACATATTCTTTACAGCCTTATTATTGGATTAAGTACAACTTTTAAAGAAACAAAAACCTTTACTAATATCAAAAGACTATGTTAGTTATAACATACAGGCTGAAACATACATGTGTTAAACACATAAAAAATAACAACCCAAAACCAAATTATTTTTTCCAATAATAAGAATATATAATATAAAAATATATAAAAAAGAAGAGTCCATCCAGAGTAAAGCTTAATAAGCATAATTTTTTTAAACAAGCTGCTTATCAAATATATAAAAAATATACTAACCTGAACGTATATTTAGAAGCACAGAATAAAAAATAGAATCCTATAGACATGAAACTGCAATATATAAATTAAAAATGCCTTGAAAACGAACTTCACGGGAGCTATTAATACAAGGAAATCAGTCGGTAAAGAGGCCAGGCCTTTTGCACGTTTACGAAAGACTCAATTAATACCCATAAATTTCATTAACTAATTGTCAAAAATGTATTAATGATTAATGTCTATAAGAAAGGCATTTTTTAGTCTGTGGTATCAGTATAAATAAAACTACAATTTAAAATATTTTAGTATGAGTATACACAAACCAACTTAAAAAAATATTTTTAAATATATGTATATATCAAATTCCCATTTTTTTCCCTCTTTGTCCACTCTTTCTTTAGCATGCCTCAAATAATCTTTAATTTCTGTTTCTATCTCAGCCTCACTCTTGTTCTTTATACAAGGAACATGTTTATAGGCTTCTGTAAAGTTAAAAATACGAATTAAACTACACATTGTGGCAAATCTTTCTATTCACTTGTTTATTCTGTTCTACCAGTGAACATATTTTCCTTAAAGGAATATATTAGAATGAGGATGTCATAGCAAATTTGGTAGAGTGAACTTGTTATTTGGGAAACCTATGAAGACTTCACAAACACAAATTTGGGGTGGTTACTTATTTGAATAAGCAACCGGGAATTTAGACTGTATGAGGGTGGTTCAAAAATACAAGTATGTTTTCTAACAAAACAACAATATAAAGTATCTTTATTATACTTTAAAAAACAAAGAAAATATTTACCTTTAAATATATAAATAAATTAAAATGATTACTGTGGGTTAGTATCTAACTACTACATTAAACATGTTGCACAAATATTACCTAATAAAAGAAAATACAAGTACCTAAGTACCTTGCCCGACAATAATAAAAAGGCGGACGCACTGTAATAAATCAGTCAAAAATTCGTAGCAATGTTTTTAATTTGCGGAAATAATTCAAAACGGTTGACAATTTTAAGCGCACTGCACTGGTTGTAAGTCAGTGGGTGTTTATTTAATTCAACTTCAATTTGAATCAAATGAGTTATGTTGATATTTCAACTTTTAATCACTAGTCTGTGTTGGGTTCGAAGGACCATTTTTTATATTAAAAAAAGAGAAGCAGTTTGATTTGTTTGCTCAAACACAAGAGTAAAAAATGTTTTTACATAAGAGAAGTTACTTGCATAAACTTTCTGCACATTATAACTGGGTTTATCCTACCTTAATTTCAGCCAACTGGTGGTGTCTTTTCTTTAAGGCCTTCAGAGGAAATCACAACTATTTTCCATTACTTAACACTTGAGGACTGCCAGAACATAGGCGGATTAGAGACTTCAGAGAATAATAACTTTTGTAGTTCACTGTTGCACTTTTGCGTTTACCTTTATTAAGCTGCTATAGGGAAGCAGTTAATTTGACTTGGGTTGTGACAATAGAGTATGCGACTAATACCGTTAGAGAATAAACGGAATTCAACATGAGTTTCAAACAAGAGTAAAAAACATGAGTACAAACACGAGTATTCAACACGAATAAAAACAACGGTAAAATTTCAATCATAGAAAGCCCGTAAAGCAACTTGCTGCATTTACGGCTTTTGTAGTGAGAGTTTTTCACTTTCAGAGAACAGAGAAGCGACCCAGCTAGAGCGTAAGCGGGTGGCGAGATTTTACAGAGAGAGCTGCAGCGCCTGGCTGCCTTTACGACTTGAGAGAGAGTGCCTTTCACTGATTTTCCGGGAGTTTGATCGTTAGAGAATAAACGAATCAAACGAGAGAACTTTCACTAATTTATTAATATACTGCTAGAGCGTAAGCACGTATAATTTTATTTGAAGTTTAAAACACTGTAGAGAATCTGACTGTTATCACTAGAGCGTAAGTGCAGTCGAGAGAGAGATTGCTAGAGCATTAGCATATCACACAATAGAACTTTGAGAGACTTACAGCAACTTTGCTGCTTGTTGAACGTAGAGCAATTTACTAGAGTCCGCGAGAAAAATACGCGGTTTACAGAGAGCGCAGCGACTTGCTGGCTGTACGACTGGAGAGCGAGTGCTACGGGCGTTTTACGTTTGCTTCCTAACAAGCCTTCTTGAGTCGGGTCACGAGGGTAAAAGTCATGCATTTCATTGGCTCAACTAGGTCGCGTCAGAAAACGGCTCACGGCTGACTGCGTTGGTCCGCGGTAGATCTCAAAGGATTCTAAGAATTTATGCTATCTGTTTAACTGAGTTTTGAGGCAATAAAATGTCTATTTTTAGCATTTTGACTAGTCGCTACGCGTTGTAATGCGAATATTAAGGGAAATTTCTGTTGCAGAATAAAACATTTTTATGCTTTTAGAGATCGAATTTTTATGAAAGAGAATCTTATTTTATTTTTATACCGAGTGGTCCAAATATTTGAGAAAAACGTAAATCTAGTTGGAGAGTTCTCCAACATATTCCCCCCCTTGAAGTTACCTAACTTCAAAAAATAAACCAAGAGAAGAGAAGTCATTGTAATGACCTTGACAAGAGAAATTACTAAGTGTGAGTTTTTGCTACTACAATTTACAAGGAGGGAAAGCGAAGCTAATTAAACAATGGTTTTAACAGGGAATCTAATACCTATACTAACTATAAAAAGAATAAGAGAGTTTAACAAAAGTTAACATTTTTGGGTAAGGGGCAAATTTTAGCAATAGATCTTTTATAAATCCCATCAAGAGTTTTAACGGTTACCATTCTTACTTTTCCGTCACGTCCGGGGGTTGTTTCTACTATTCTTGCTTCATAAATTGAGAGTAAATTTTGAATAAGTTTTGACACCAAAACCATGGCACATAAGTCCAATCGGGGAAGAGATATTGTTTTAAGCGGTGCGACACGAGACTTAGATGAGATTAAATTAACTGAGATGGTTCCATCAGAATAAAGAGTGCGAAAATATGCGCATGCGGCATATGCGGACATACTGGCGACAGCGAATCCATGTAATTGAATTTTAACTTTACTGTTGTTAAAGAATAAATTTCTAGAAAATTTGATTTGAGACAAATTACTAATATTGTTTATAAAATTTTTCCAAAGTGTGATAATCTGAGGGTCTGTGATTTCTGTGTCCCAATCTATTTTTAGGAGCCATAATTTTTGCATGATTAACTTTCCTACCACTACCACGCATGAAACTAAGCCAAGGGGGTCATACATTTTCGCGATAAGAGACAAAATCTTTCGTTTTGTTAGAGAGGTTTCACTTAAGCTATCAGGGGCAGAAAAAATAAAATTATCTGAAATAGGGTTCCACTTTAAACCTAAAACCGAGCTTGGGGATTCGTCAAAATTTAAATCATATTCAATTATTTTTTCTTGTGAAATTTTTTCCAAAAAATTCTGAGAGTTGGAACACCACTTGTGTAAATAAAAACCGGCAGAGTTTAAGAGCTTATTGAGTTCAAGATATAACTTATTTAAATCTTCAATATTGTCACAACCACAAATTATGTCATCGACATAAGTTTGCGTTAATAAAGCATCGGATGCCAAGGGAAAGTTTTCACGATTTTTTATTGCCAAGTCATTCAGCACGCGCGTGGCTAAATAAGGGGCACAGTTGGTACCATAAGTAACGGTAGAGAGCTCGATACACTTAAGTTCTTCATCAGGGTTACTTCTCCAGAGAATATTTAGTAAAAACCGATGTTCAGGATTAATTTTTATCTGGCGGTACATTTTTTCTATGTCCGTTGTTAATACAAAATTAAAAGATCGAAATCTGCACAAAATGTCATAAAGGTCAGGCTGCACCTGAGAACCTTTGAGGGTTACGTCATTAAGAGAGTTGCCAGAACTTGTTTTGCAGCTGGCATCAAGCACGACTCGAATTTTGGTACTTAGACTATTTTCGCGAATGACGGCGTGGTGAGGTAAGAAATATTTATTAATTTGTTTGTTTTCTGTAGTGTCCTTATGCAGAGAGAGAGGTACATATTTGCCGTGATTTAGATCTGTGTAGTCGTCGATAAATTTCGTATAATCTTTTTTCAAAATGGGGTTATTTTTGAGTTTATTTTCGAGATTCAAAAATCGTTCCTTCGCTATGTAGAATGAGTCACCTAATTTTTCATTTTCTTTGGGAGATTTTAATGGCATATCTACTTGATATGTACCATCGGGCAAAACTTTTGTATTGTTTACAAAGAGATGTTCAATCTGTTCATCTTCAGGGCTAAGAGGTGTCTTTTGCGGCAGTTCCTCGACTGTCCAAAATTTTTCAACTAAATTATTCAAACTAGAGTCAGAGTTTTCCGTTTGCAAAAAGAGAGAGACATTTTCTTGCACATTGTGAAGTGCGGGGTAAGAGAGAGGTGACGTAGTACACAGCTGAGTGCTACGGCGAGCAACGGTCATACGAGAGGGTATGCAACCAGCAATTACCCAACCTAAGTGAGTTTCTTGAAGAACGGGGAGATTTCTTCCTAAGTGGAAGATACCTTGTAGCAAAAGGTCATAGTACAGGTCAGCACCTATCAAGATGTCGATGTCCAAGGGTTGAGAAAAATTAGGGTCTGCTAACTGCATGTGTCGGGGAATGTTAAGTCTGGCAGCATTTATGCCAATTTGGGGAAGCTTACATGTGATATTGGGGAGTACAGCGCAAGATAATCGGAATTTTTTCTGAGGATGGACATAAGAGTGAAGAGTAAAATCAATCATTTTATTTGTAGTGGATCCTGTCTGGGAGATTCCCGAAATGTTGAGATTTCTATCATAAGTGTGAGCTTGGAGCTTGTCCACAAGATTTTGAGTTATAAACGAGTTTTGTGATCCACTGTCAAGCAAAACGCGAGCAGAGACGCGGAGACCTTGAGCACTATAAATAAAAACTTGAGCAGTGGCTAAGAGAACATGGGAATTGACAGACACAGCAGAAAGAGAATGAGTGACGTGTGCACCCGTTTGTGCATTTCTTTGTTGACTATTGTTTTGCAAAGTATGCTGACCTGAATTTGCGGATGAGTTTTGGGGCTGAGTGCGGCCCTGTCCATTATTATTATGAAATGTTCTAGAATTTGGGTTTGACGCGTTTCCAGAATTTTGAGCGCTATTCTGTGCATGGAAGGTATTGCCTCTTTGGGGCGGCGAGGTTTCATTTGAGCGATAAAAGTTATTTTGATTATTTTGCCTATTTTGGTTAGGCGAGAAAGTCTGTTGTGGAGAATTATTATTATTATTATTATTATTGGGAGCATGTAAGAGCGTATGATGTCTTTGGGCACAGACAGAGCATGTTCGAGTTGATGAACACTGTGCTACACTATGATGCGAACCTAAGCAATTATAACACAATCTTTTTGACTTAACAAAATTTTGCTTTTCAAAGAATTTTAAATTTTTAAATTTATCACAACTATAAATTTTGTGAGATTCGTTACAAAATGTGCAATGATCGCTACCAAAGTTATTATTATTATTATTTAGATGGCATTGTGTCCTTTGGGTTGTCTTTGGAGCGGCACCTTCTAAACTAGACAAGTTTTCTAACACTAGACATCGTTTGTCCAAAAATTTTAAGAAGTTTTCCACAGTCGGAATTGTGTTTAAATCACGCTCAGATTCAAATGCTTTTCGAGCTACAAAATCCAATTTTTTCTCTAGTAAATAAATGATCAAAATATTCCAGAGGTCTTCAAAAGTTAAATTTAAATTTTTCAGCGATTCTAAATTTCTTTTACAGTTTGTTACAAAGTCACGTAAATTTTGAACATTACCTTTTGTAGGTGGAGGCGCATCTACCAAACCGAGTAAGAGATTATTTATTATAGAAACTTTATTTTCGTACCTTTCTTTTAAAATATTTATGGCCGTGGAGAAATTTTCATTTGTTACAGAGAGAGTGTCAATTAATTTTAAAGGCTCGTCCTTTAAAAACGACTTTAAATACATAAACTTTTGAATATCGCTTAGAGAAGAGTTGTCTATTACAAGAGCTGAGAATAACTGATAAAATGATACCCATTCTGTGATATCACCCTTAAAATGTTTTATATTCAATTCAGGTAGCCTTACGTTAGGCGGAGAGAGAGACCGTACACTAGATGTAGGGCTAACTGGGCGTGCGTTCCGTACTTCTAAAAGAGACCTAATTTTGTTTTCTAAATTTGCATATAAATTAAAATATTTCTCCTCGACTGTTTGTCGATCATCGTCCGTCGGATCAAACTTTTCGATTTCACCCTGTACCCTTTCATAATCTGAAAAAACTCTGGTTAACGTTTCAAATCTAACTCTAAATTGACAATCATTTTCTTCCGTGTTTTGGTTAGCATCAAACCAGTTACTAATTCTGGTTATAGTACCTTTATAACCACCACGTTGACGAACAAGTTCCTCCTTTTCAGTCATTTTAATTAAATAAAATATCAAATTTCAAAAAATTGATGAGAGTTTTTTCTTTAAAAGAAACACAAGTGTTTATGCAAGCAGCTTTTACAACAGAGAAGGGATCTATAAATTATGAGAGAGCTTATTCAGCGAGACAAAATATTTGTGCACACCCACACAAAAAACAGAGAGAAATTTTTACATCAAAATTTTACAAAAAATGGCAATTATTGGCCGCCATTTTGAATCCGGCTCGAAGGACCATTTTTATATTTGGGAAACCTATGAAGACTTCACAAACACAAATTTGGGGTGGTTACTTATTTGAATAAGCAACCGGGAATTTAGACTGTATGAGGGTGGTTCAAAAATACAAGTATGTTTTCTAACAAAACAACAATATAAAGTATCTTTATTATACTTTAAAAAACAAAGAAAATATTTACCTTTAAATATATAAATAAATTAAAATGATTACTGTGGGTTAGTATCTAACTACTACATTAAACATGTTGCACAAATATTACCTAATAAAAGAAAATACAAGTACCTAAGTACCTTGCCCGACAATAATAAAAAGGCGGACGCACTGTAATAAATCAGTCAAAAATTCGTAGCAATGTTTTTAATTTGCGGAAATAATTCAAAACGGTTGACAATTTTAAGCGCACTGCACTGGTTGTAAGTCAGTGGGTGTTTATTTAATTCAACTTCAATTTGAATCAAATGAGTTATGTTGATATTTCAACTTTTAATCACTAGTCTGTGTTGGGTTCGAAGGACCATTTTTTATATTAAAAAAAGAGAAGCAGTTTGATTTGTTTGCTCAAACACAAGAGTAAAAAATGTTTTTACATAAGAGAAGTTACTTGCATAAACTTTCTGCACATTATAACTGGGTTTATCCTACCTTAATTTCAGCCAACTGGTGGTGTCTTTTCTTTAAGGCCTTCAGAGGAAATCACAACTATTTTCCATTACTTAACACTTGAGGACTGCCAGAACATAGGCGGATTAGAGACTTCAGAGAATAATAACTTTTGTAGTTCACTGTTGCACTTTTGCGTTTACCTTTATTAAGCTGCTATAGGGAAGCAGTTAATTTGACTTGGGTTGTGACAATAGAGTATGCGACTAATACCGTTAGAGAATAAACGGAATTCAACATGAGTTTCAAACAAGAGTAAAAAACATGAGTACAAACACGAGTATTCAACACGAATAAAAACAACGGTAAAATTTCAATCATAGAAAGCCCGTAAAGCAACTTGCTGCATTTACGGCTTTTGTAGTGAGAGTTTTTCACTTTCAGAGAACAGAGAAGCGACCCAGCTAGAGCGTAAGCGGGTGGCGAGATTTTACAGAGAGAGCTGCAGCGCCTGGCTGCCTTTACGACTTGAGAGAGAGTGCCTTTCACTGATTTTCCGGGAGTTTGATCGTTAGAGAATAAACGAATCAAACGAGAGAACTTTCACTAATTTATTAATATACTGCTAGAGCGTAAGCACGTATAATTTTATTTGAAGTTTAAAACACTGTAGAGAATCTGACTGTTATCACTAGAGCGTAAGTGCAGTCGAGAGAGAGATTGCTAGAGCATTAGCATATCACACAATAGAACTTTGAGAGACTTACAGCAACTTTGCTGCTTGTTGAACGTAGAGCAATTTACTAGAGTCCGCGAGAAAAATACGCGGTTTACAGAGAGCGCAGCGACTTGCTGGCTGTACGACTGGAGAGCGAGTGCTACGGGCGTTTTACGTTTGCTTCCTAACAAGCCTTCTTGAGTCGGGTCACGAGGGTAAAAGTCATGCATTTCATTGGCTCAACTAGGTCGCGTCAGAAAACGGCTCACGGCTGACTGCGTTGGTCCGCGGTAGATCTCAAAGGATTCTAAGAATTTATGCTATCTGTTTAACTGAGTTTTGAGGCAATAAAATGTCTATTTTTAGCATTTTGACTAGTCGCTACGCGTTGTAATGCGAATATTAAGGGAAATTTCTGTTGCAGAATAAAACATTTTTATGCTTTTAGAGATCGAATTTTTATGAAAGAGAATCTTATTTTATTTTTATACCGAGTGGTCCAAATATTTGAGAAAAACGTAAATCTAGTTGGAGAGTTCTCCAACACTTGTAACACTTTTAAAAATCTAAACATCTTTGTACATTTTATTAATGAAAAAAGAACTCTTACCAAGCAGGGCCTTACACAAGATAAGTGTTCTGAATGTAGATTTTTTTTCATACCAAGGTATGAAAATTCACTGGCTAATCTGTTTGTAAGTATCCGGCCAATTACTCTCCTTACAAAGTCATAAGAACCATTCCCACCAATACTGACCATAAAAGACACCTAAAAAATATAAACAGTAGGTAGGTATAGACAAAATTAAAGATTTTCTTTCACCTTCTCATACAGAAACAGAACTGACATAATAAAATTTAATACTATTTACAAGCTTTTGGTAACCATTAGTATCTTGCAAAGTTTTTTCAAAGTCTTCTAATGTATTTTTGTCTCGAATAGGAAATAGGTCATTATAAACATCTTCCCGTAATAGTTCTGTAGGTTTTTTTTTTAAATCAATTGCCTGCTTACTTTCGGCTATATCAGCAGACACATATTTAATTAGTTGGGTTAATAATGCCAATCTCTGGCATATCTTTTCTAGAAGTGCTGCAATGAAGAAAATTTGTTATAAACTTAAACAGAATAATCTGTATCTTATTTTGGGGAAAAAAAGAAAAATATGTCGCTGTAACTCTACGGCCCCATAAGAGTCAAATGCTAACTATATAATGCCATAACAGATGACACAGTCTTAAGTTGATGTAGCTTACAGCAATGTAAAATTAGTTTTCTACTTACGTTTTTCTACACTGTTGCGATTTTCACAACTTTTATCACTTGAATTTACTGTCAAGTGTTAGAAAATTCTAAAACATTTAAGATATTCGGGGACAGGTCGTGTAGGTCTACAGGTCTACCGAAGTAGGGGGCAGCTCACATTGTCTGGTAGGACTTTGGTTTGGACTGTTTGGGAAATGAAACAATTCTCTTGAATTTCTGTGAAAATACGAAAATAGTGGATAAATGTAAAGTATCCTCACGGAAATGTCTATAGAAAGATGTTTTCTTTCTCTTTTGCTTTGGCATTTTGGGGCAAAAATATGTTCATTAGCACCTAGTTTTATGTGTTATTAGGCATTAGGCTACTACCACGAATTTTCCGAAACAAATAATGCTACTGTACCTTTCTTTATATTGAAACTTTTCTCACAAATAAGTAAAAAACCAAGGAAATCTAGTAAAAAACTACCAAACAAAAACATCAATCACATCATAAATCACATCATCACATCACAAGGCAGAAAAAATGAAAAAGGCCCTAAACAGACGCGTCCTGGTTGACGTTGCTGTTGGCATCAGCCAGCCGGTGTCGATAATGTCGATATCCTGTTTTCCCACCAGACCAGTGTTGCCAGATATAGGATAAATACATGAGTTTGTTGTTACCGGTCCAAAATAATATCGAAAATTCATATAGCTGTGATGAGTGCCATGACTGAAACAGTAGCAAAATGATGCACGCAACCTAACAGTTAATATCTTTTTTTAAAACTTACTAATTTAAAAAATGAAACCTTTTCCCAAAATGGCCAACTACTCTTTAAATTTTTTTTACTATGAAACTAATAATTTCCCTCTTTTCTGTTTGTCTAATTGTTTGCAGTGGCGGTTGGTGAAATTTCAAAGTTGTGTTCTCTGTTCATACTTACAGGACCCGTACCAAATTTAGGGGTTTTAATAGTGAGCCCACTGGGAATGTTTTGGTAAAGAAAAAAAACACTTTGTAATTTGCGAAAAAAAGTTAAATTTTTGGTGCGGCCCACCCAAGAAAAAAATGAACACGTCTAGGTATTTGCTTTCTTTTTTTTCTAAACAAATTTTACATCATTTTGTCGACAGTTTTTAAATTTTGAGAGAAAACAATGTGTTAGTAGAAAGTTATAGTCATTTGAATTTTTTTAAGCCTAAAATATAATTTTACAAAAACTTCAAATGACTATAACTTTCTTCTGACACATTTTTTTCTCTCAAAATTTAAAACATGTCGACAAAATGATGTAAAATTTGTTTAGAAAAAAAAGAAAGCAAATACCTAGACGTGTTCATTTTTTTCTTGGGTGGGCCGCACCAAAAATTTAACTTTTTTTCGCAAATTACAAAATGTTTTTTTTCTTTACCAAAACATTCCCAGTGGGCTCTCTATTAAAACCCCTAAATTTGGTACGGGTCCTGTACGTATGAACAGAGATACACAACTTTGAAATTTCACCAACCGCCACTGATTGTTTGTACCTAATAAAATTATTACCGCATACATAAAAAATAATTAACAATTACTTTATAGAATTCTGAAGATGGTTTAAGCAAATAAACCGAAACGTCAAAACAAGCTAGTTTTACTTATGACCGAAAGACCAAGAAATATCCAACAAAAATATTTCAATTAAAACGGTCAAAAAAATAAAACACAAATTTAAAAAAACTTTATAATAAAAAAGATCTTCATTATCTGGCAACACTGCAACCGGGAAGTAATTGACGATTTTGCGAAATTAACAACATAACAATCGCGAAGTCACCGGTGCAGCACTTGAAAGCAGGTTATCTTTGTTTAGCCTGTGCTGAAACTTGTGTTGTTGATTAATCCTCCCTGCGTACACAAACATACACTGAACCCGAGGTAAACGAACACGCCGTAGATGTATTCTTTTGAGCTGATAACGATCACTTGATAGTAAGTGTCACGTGATCACTACTAAAAATTGAAAAGAAGAAGCACGTGACCCCTGACATTTTATCACTTTTATGTGATAATTTTGACCGAAACGAAATATGCGACACACGTTTGTTAAAGCCATTAGCCGACATCGCATCGTGGGATATTTTCGAAAAGTGTCCCAGATAAGGTCGATTTATCTCTCCTCTTTACTTAAAAAAATTATCTAAAAAGAGACTAAGCTATGTATCTAACCTACCCAGATTACTTTTCGTAAATGCATGTGGTAAATTTGATTTTGCCGGCAATTATCACAGAATTAAAAACGCACGTAAAAAATGGTAAAAACAAGCGAACATTTTTGACAGGTGTGTCAGTGTTTTGGGAATTTAGTCCAAAAAAACTATCTCACAAAACTCAACAGGAAATATGATTAAGATGTTCACGAACAGGTTGTACGAATGTGGACATAAAATTTTAAAAAAATACCCATAAGAGACATATCCTAACAAGCGATATGTACAGGAGTATCTTATGAGATATGCAAATCATCCGATGAAAAATACCTAAGGATATCAATAAGAACCTCTATACAACGTTTAAAAATAAGATGTCCGACGGACATAATAAAAAGACATCCATCAAATTCTTAAAATTTCGATGTTAGTAGGACCTATTACATATCCTAGGTATGTCAGTAAAAAGACATCTAGACAACGTTCAAAAATAGGATGTCTTATGGATATGTTAAAAACATCTATAGGACATCCTCCCAAGTGACGTGTATAGGAGTAAATTATCCGGTGAAAATATCCTAAGGATATCAAAAAAAAACCGCCACAGGACGTTTTAAATATGATGTTGTATAGATGTCAACGCAGATAACGTCCACACGACAGTCCTAACGCGGATGTGTATCAGATCTAGTGATCCACCGCAGATATCCTATGGATATCTATTAGACATATCCACAGGACATTCTTCACGGGGACAACGACAGGATATTTATGGCTCATCGAGGATATCCTCCGGCTATGAATATTCGAATGTCCCATGGACATTCTACATAGGATGTACACAGAAGGTTATGACATCCTGAGGATATCCATGGGATGTGCCTCTGAGGTAAATCCTGCTTTGGACATTTAGGACTAAACAAGGATGACCTGAGGACGTCCATTACTGTGTGGGTACTTGACGATACATCATTTTAATATCGCTTGACATAACGATCGGTCGCATGCGAAATCTAAGTATTATAGATAACAAATCTTGCTGTATTATAGGTCCGTTCATTTGTAAGTCATTTAAGGAGATACCAGTTGAAGTAGGGGATGACGCATTGAAAACTACTCGGAGTTTTGTACTTGTGCTTGATTTACCTAAAACGCCGTGATGTGGCATATAGTACTCTAAATTGTCGATATTATGGCTTACTTTGGTCATGTGACCTAATTTCTCGTATTCGCTGAGAAAGTCCGTGTATAATTGTCGCAATTTATCGTTTATCATAAGTTTCTTCTCTAAACTTTCGAAACGCCAAATAGCCGTTTCTCGAGAGTCACCTAATCTTTCCGGGGAATCCTTTAACGGAACAGATACTACATATCGATTTTCAGGTGAAATTGTCAACGTATCGCAAAAATGTTTTTCGCATAACTTTTCTTCGGCTGATAAAATGGGACCTTTTATAGAAACTTCTTCTATTTCCCAAAACTTCGCGAGTTGATTCTGAACGCTTATATTTTTGCTAAAACTGCAAACGGTTGTATTGTTGGGTGCACCGAATGGACCGGCAACTACCCAACCTAAACGGGTATTTTGTAAAATCGGTTTCTGCGGACCAAGAGTTGTGTTGTTCGGGATCCTTTGTGTGTTTTTAAGTCAGGCTTGGCCTATTACTTCTTTTTCTTCTTAGAATTATTTAACTTTATCTTCTGCAGGTATGGATTGTTTTTCAGCTAAAGCTCTTCTTCTTTTGTTGTTGTTCCAGTTGTGCTAGTATTGTTAGTTGTTGTGTCGGCGTAGCCAGTCTTTAGGTAGTTTGTAAGTATTGTTAGGGTTAGAGTGAACGTGTGATTGTCTGATTAAGTCGTTGTCTGATAAGTTGGCTCTGGTGTGGTATTTGTTAATTATTCTGTCCATAAATTCTTTAATTGCCTCCATTTTTAAGTCTCGGTGTATGACGCGGTTAAGGACATGTCTAGGAGCACCCACTATTATTTTTAATGCTTTGTTTTGAGTTCTTTGTAGTTTTTTATGATGTGTTTCGCTCATGGTGCACCTTGTCGGGGCACCATAAGTGAGAACTGATCTTAAAATGTTTTGTAGAGTGTTGTT
Source organism: Philopedon plagiatum (assembly GCA_963971165.1). Taxonomy (NCBI): domain Eukaryota; kingdom Metazoa; phylum Arthropoda; class Insecta; order Coleoptera; family Curculionidae; genus Philopedon; species Philopedon plagiatum. The sequence goes on along the minus strand of OZ020193.1, from coordinate 25,010,239 downwards.
TTAACTCTATTGTTAATTTTGCTTCTTTTGTTAATAAGCGAGTAGATCGCGCTTATTTGTTTATTAGCTTTTTTTATCAGATGGTCAGTATTGGTTTTCCATGTTAGTTTATTGTCAAAGTGCAGTCCCAAGTATTTGACATTGCTACTCCAGTGAATGTCAACATTAGCAACCTTTACCTTTTTTTCTGACAGGCGGAAACGCGATTTAGAAAAATAGATAGCTTGTGTTTTTTTAGGATTAAGTTCAATTTTCCATTCCTTCAGCCACTTTTCAAGCTGATATACGTTGCGCTGGAGTCTAGACACTATAAGTTCTGGTACCTTGGAAGATGCTACTATGGCGGTGTCATCCGCAAATAGATAAAGTTTATTTACTCTAAATTTGGGAATGTCGTTTGTGTAAATGTTGAATAAGGTGGGGGCAAGTGGAGATCCCTGGGGGACTCCTGCTCTTATTTGTTTTATTGTTGAGTATTCATTGTCGAGTGACACCACATAGCGCCTGTCTTCCAGGTAAGAAGCCAATATTTTAATCAAATAGTTCGGTACTCCTATTCTAACCATCTTTAACACCAATCCGTTGTGCCAGACTCGATCGAATGCCTTGCTGACGTCGAACATGATTGCCCCAGTGTGAGTTCTTTTATTGAACCCTCTCAGGATGTCCGACGCTAACCTGGTAACCTGTCTTATGGTACAATGATTCTCTCTGAATCCAAATTGTTCTGGCGGCAGAATGTTTCTTGTAACCAAGAAGTCATTCAGCCTGCCCAGAATTAATTTTTCGATTATTTTACCTAGATTGGATAGGAGACTGATAGGTCTGTAGCTACCGATTAGCGTTTTGTCCTGATTGGGTTTGGGGATTAATATTATTTTGGCTTTTTTCCACGCCGTGGGGAAGTGGCCCAACGTCAGCGCAGCCTGAGCGATTTTGGTTATATCTTTAGTAGTGTTTATAGGCACCTTTTTTAGCGCCGCGTTGCTGATTCGGTCCATTCCGGGAGCTTTTTTAGTATTTGTGTTTTTTATTAAATTTACCACCTCATCCAGGTTTATTTCCCTTATATTCTGCGGGGGGAGTTCAATGCTTTTATAGATTTGGACCGTTTTGGCTACCCTCATTTCTTTGTTGGCGTCGTATGTTTTGTTTTCGCTAAATTGGTCGTATAAGGCGTTGGCAAATGCCTCGGCCTTGTCTAGGGGGTCAGTTATTAATGTGTTGTTTGTAACGTCTTTAAGAGATAGGAAGTTCTGTTTGCTACCTTTTGTTAGTACTCTAGTCATCTTGTAAAGGCTGTTGTCTTCAATGTTTAGTCCCTCTACTTTGTTGGCCCATCTCTCAGATCGAAGTTCACTAATTTCTTGTTTAATTTCCTGGGTAGCTCTATTGGCTAGTTGTTTTAGATGAGGATCACCAGTGCGGTACGCTAAATTTTTAAGCCGGTTTTTTCCCGAATTTCGATTTTTAATGTTTGACTAAATTCCCCGTGTTTTACGAATCCTGTCGTCTCTGTAATAGATGCTTGCGCAAGTGCTGTGTTAATATTGTCTGTTAGTGTGTCTATTGCGTTGTTTAAGCTGTTGATGTCCCTGATTGGGGGCAGTGCCTCAGTATTTTCTAGTATTGTCTTAAAGTTTTGCCAGTTCGTCTTTGTTTTTGTTATGTAACTGTGTTCCCTGTCGCGGGGGTCGCCGTATTCCATTATTACAGGTAGGTGGTCTGATGTTAAGTCATGTACTGCGTACGGTTGCGATCGTCTGTCTGTGTTTTTTATTACAAAGACGTCCAGGATTTCTGGGAGTCCTCTGGGCCCTAGATGTGTATGCTCCATTGGTGGCAGTATGTAGTAATTCAGGTTTAATCAATTATTGTATAGTGAGAGACCCTTTGTGTTTGTGGCTCTGCAGCCCCACAGCCAATTTTTTGCATTGAGGTCTCCTCCTATAACAACTGTCCGATCAATACCAAAAATATCTTCCAAACATTCTGTCTTGATGTTGACAGCCGGCCCGCATAGACCGAACCAAGCAATATTTTGTTTTTCAATGCGATTTGAACGTAAGTGCCTTCTATTGAGTTGCACTTATCCGGATTGGGTATTTCTTGTGCGTTGATGTGTTTCTTTACCAGAACCATGGTTCCTCCCCCTGGTCTATTGATTCTGTCGTTTCTAAATATTTTATAGTTTGGGAATGAGAAGTCAGTTCCTTTGAGCCATGTTTCCTGCAGTAGAAACACATCAACGCTATTATTTTCTACAAATTCAATGAGTTCTAGACGTTTGCCCTTAATATTGTTTACGTTAAAAGTTGCTATTTTGAGGTAGTTAACTTGGAGTTGCACTGCCATTACCTAACCCTGCGCTTGAGTAATGAGTGTTGGTAACAATGTTTCTAGTTGGGACTGCATTAGTCGCGTAAGTTCTTGTATGAATGTTTGCATTGTCTTTTGTATAGTTGTCATGGCTTCAGACATTTGGGGGGTTGGGTTTTGTGGGTTTTCTTGTTTTTTGTTCGATGAGAGGTTATGATTGTTCTGTTGTCCCCATGCAAACTGCGAGGGGGGCCTGATTTGTTTTTTATTTGCAGCGTTCTGTTTGATAGTGCTTGGGTGCTTAGGGCACTCTCTAAAGTTAACTGGGTGGTCACCCCCGCAGTTTGCACAGGAGGGTTTCTGATTTTTATTTAGGTTGCAGTCGTATGTCCAATGGTCTTTGGCGCATTTTAGGCATTGGGGCGGTGCTCTACATTTAAACTGCGAATGTCCAAACAGTTGACACCTGTGACACTGAGTGTCATTAGTTTTAGTTCTTTGAGATTCTACTCTAATTGACATGTTATCTAAGTTAGTCAGATCAAAATTTTTTTTTGAGTTTTAGGTATGATTACAAGAACTAGTGGCATCGATGCTTTATCTTTGTGTCGCCATCTTATTACTCTTAATGGAGTGAAACCCAGGTCCTCCAGGTCTGATTTTATTTTTTCCTCAGACCACTCCTCCAGAACCCCGCGCAGAACTACGTGTAGTTCCTTCTCATCTGGGAATCTGAAGGAGTGGAAGGGAATTTTGTTTTGTTCTAAAAATTTTACTACTGCGTTGTAATCTTTAGGTGTAGCCGGATGGATTTTGACTCCCTCAGAGACTGTAATGGCTTTGCCAAAGTCAACTTTATGCTGCTTTAGGCAGACCGATATCTCGTTATATTTTTTTTGTCGCGTATAATTATTGGGGGAACTTTTGGTTTTCTTCCATTATTTTCGATTTCATTGTCACTGTTTGTCGTCTGTTTGTCTTGTTTTTTTTGTTGTTGATTATTTTGTGGTGCTAGACCTCTCTGACTAAAGTTGTTCGTGAGAGCCTGGTTATTTGTTTTTGGGAGGTTGGGGAATTCTGACTCATTAAGGGCGTTTTTTTTAGGGGGGGGGGGGTCGCGTTTGTGTTGTCATTAGGTCTTTTTTTCTTGTCATTGTTTGTTGGTCTTGTGTTTTCGTCTTCGATGTCAGAATCCATTTCCTCGTCGTTATCGTCGAAATCGTCAGATTCTTTTAGGGATTTATTGTATTCTTTTTTATTATTAACAGATTCCTCATACCTGATTACTTTTTCAGTTAGCTCTTGGTTGGTCCTTTTCAGCTCCAGAATGGTGGCCGTTAGCTCGTTTATCTTTTTTTCATGATCGATGTTGATTTTTTTGATGGCATCATCAGTTTGTATTTTCCACTTTTCATCACGGGTGGCTATTAGTTCGTTTAAATGATTTTTCCAATCGCTGTCTCTTTTGTCCATTCCTTGGCGCAGTTTTTCATATTCGGTTCTATATGCAATTTCATTCGACGGGCTTTCCCCTCCCGGGTCGGCCATTTTGCGTTTGTTGCACTTCTTTTCACTCACGTGCTTCTGCCAGCAATGTTCGAGGTGAACTTAATCGGACCAAGAGTAATTTTACCTTCGTTTAAAAGCAACCAGAACGCGTCTGCGCCGATTAAAATGTCGATCGACTTCGGTATATGAAACTCGGGATCAGCTAATTGTATGTTAACTGGTATATTCAAACTTTTTAGGTTAATTGCTGTGTTTGGTAACGGATTCGTAATGTTATCGAGTACGAAACAAGATAAATTAAATTCGTATGAGCTGTTGATCGAACGTAGTTTTAATTCGCATTTGTGGTTAACGTATGATATGTTGTCGCTTATACCAGAAACTGCTAAGTTTGTCTTTATTAATGGTAAATTCAATTTTTTACATAAAGCTGACCTGATGAAACTAGACTGCGAGCCGCAATCGAGAAGTGCGCGTGCTGTAACTATGGTACCCTGGGCGCTGTTAACTTGTACCTTAGCTGTCGATAAAATTGCGTTTTGAGATGTCGATAAAGCGCATTGAGTCGTATTCGTTTCGATATTCTGTACGCTGGAATCGTCTGCATCTGAATTATCACGCACCGATGCGAACGCGTTCCGAGAATTGTTTTCTTTTCGCTCGTGTAAAATCGTATTATGTTTTAAGTGACATAATTTGGATCCAGACCATCTGCAGTCCTTTGGCTGGTGATTATGACGTAAACAATTGCTGCATAAATTTAGCTGCTTTACCTTAGAAATTCTATCGCCTATAGATAACTTAAGAAAATCTGGACAATAGAAAAGGCTGTGCCCTTGCTTGCAATAAAAACAAGAATATTTTGGTTTAAAATTATTAGAGCTTTCCGTATTTTCGTCGCTGCCTGTGTTACTCAAAAGACCTCGCGTACTGTCCGGTCTTATTTTAGATTGATCGTAATTTCGCTGTTTGTCTTTCGATTTGTCATCAAAACTAGCTGCTAAAGTTTCTAACAAGTCGGCACGCTGCTTTAGAAACGTCTTAAAATCTTCCAACTTGCATGAATCACTGCGCGCTTTATATTTTTCCCACTCGCGGGCTGTGTTTACATCGAGTTTATATACTAGTTAGGATGAAAATAATCAAAGTGTCCCACGAATCCGTAGGTTCACCGAGCTGATTGAGGCTGTTTAAATGCTTTGACACGTTATCGTTTAAATTTCGAATTTTAGCTGCTGATTCCCTAGTGATGCTTTCTAGGCTGAAAATCGCTTTAATGTGGTTATGAATTAAAAGTCGCTTATGGTCAAAACGTTCGCATAAGATGTTCCAAGCTATATTATAGCTGTCGGCTGAAAACTCTAATGACTGAATGACCTGAGAAGCTGAACCAACCAACGATGCCCTTAGATAATGATATTTCTGAATGTTATTTATCTATGCGTTTTGACGTATTAAGGATTCAAAAATATCTCTGAATTTCATCCAATTCTCGTACTGGCCATCAAATTTGGGTAGCCTTATTTCTGGTAATTTAACGCCCTCAAGTTGAACCGACTGTGAGGATGAATGTGATCTCCCATCGTCGTTATCTGGCCGAATATTAAGTTTTTCTAATAACGAGCTGGCTTTAGCCATAACTGAGAAGAATTTTGATTCGAATGCTTCGCGATCACCAAAATGCTCTTCTGGTGTTTCTGCCTCACACTCGATTTGACTCTGGGTCTCGTCGTAGTTTGTAATTATTTTTTCAGCGTTAGCGATACGCTGTTCGATTTCTATAATTTTTGCTCGAACCGATGCAGATGGATCCAAGCTTTCAATCGTTTTTACGTAATTTTCGAATATTGTGAGCTTGCCTTTTACAGCAGCTCGTTTTTTTGTCAAAGCTTTCAAGATTTCCTCTGACATTATGAATCGATTTTTTGGCTAGTTTTTAAAAAAACAAAATATAACTGAACGAATTTTGTTTCAATGTTATTAAAATTTATATAAATATAAATTACAATATAACGAATAAGTCGACGTTTATTTCTGTCGTCGTATAAAGTAACAATTATTTTGAAAATAAAAGCTGCAATCAAACTATGTATTTAAATCACCTCTGACGGTGTAATCGTAACTATTTATTTGCTCGAACGCAACGAGCCAATAAACAAACGTGTGGCTGTAATAAGAGGAAAGGAGAAAAGAGGACTCGCCGTCACCCTTCGTTCCGATGTGTTGATGCTGTGGACCACTTGAGGCTGCTTGCTTGCCCTTTGAATTACGCTGCCGTTTGACTTGGGCGGCTGGACCTGCTTCTCTGCTTTGCTGTGTAATTGCGTCGAATTTTCGGATTGTTGATCGATTTTATTAATTTTTTCGTTAAATCATCCGGCTCGAAGGACCATGTTGCGTGTAGTGAACTGATACACTGGTAAGGTTAATTTAAACTTTGTTTAATAAAGAAAATATACATTAAAACATCGTATTTTTAACAATAATGATGGATGAAAAGATTGGGTACTTCACGATGCGCTCGCCTTCGCTCGACTCTCCGCTTCGTCCTCCACGCTGTCGTCATCCTGCCAGCAACATCAGTGGCGTAGACACCAACACGCGTGAACACCGTGAGAAGATTTAGGCTTTGGTTACTCTGAATATATTCCCCAACGTCAGAATTATCTTCAGATATATTCCAGGATATACTCTTAAAAGTTTCGTAACCTTCGCGAATAACTCGGTTGAATAAAATTATTTATTACAACTTGAGCTTTAATAGGAGAGGTTATGGCTGTTGGGGATTTTTCGATAACAGCAGACGTAAGAATCACATTCTCTGCTTTCTTTGGTTTTCCATCATCTTCAGCTTTTATATTTACGCCTTCCTTCTTGTTACCATTGATATTATTTGGTTTGAGAAAGCTAATCAACAGGTTTTGTTGATTTGATTTTCCCTTGCAATAAGACGTTGACCGTACCGTGCTCTAGTGTGCAGTATCAGGCTGTCTCAAGTGTGTCATTAGATGCTTGTAAAAATTCCCATACACCCACCTCGGAGCTAGATTTTCTTTCCTCGAGGCTGTCAAAATTTTGTGCGATATTTCACAGAAACATCGCATTATACAACATAACTCATTCCGCTGACCATACTTTGTTTCAAATATAATTCGTGTATACTTCCCTTTCAACGTGTTCCAGGCATCGTAATTTGAACACTTACCCTTTAACCAATTTTTCACAGTGATCGAAACATGGCGATTCTCATTCATGAAGTCAATTATTATTTGATCCTGAGAACTCCCTGAAAATTAAATTGACGTTATTTATTTATAAATTACCTAAGAGGAACTTATACCTTCATGACCTCGGTCTTTCCTTTGAATTAATAAGGCTTCTCCCGGAACTTCTTTGTTGTTAGATGTTCGGCCAGTCGATATGCTGTTATTTGTAGACGCTAATGCATTATTTTGCCGACAATATTTGTTTCTGACGAAGTCAGCTATAAGAAATATTGTCTTTTTCTGCCCTGGCACAAACTTAAAGGATTCTACCCATAGTAGGATATCTTGGTCGCAAATATTCCCAAGTACCAACGGATTATTGAAACCGTTAATCAATAGAACATTTTTTATCACGGGCGAAATGACAATATTCAAAGCATTTGCCACCTCAACAAAAATGTCCTCCGAGTCCTCCACTTAATTGTATCTTTAAATATAGCCAGCGATAATCTTGAATCCTGAATCGCGAAAGTAAAATTCTAATTCACAGGTCAACATTTGATCCACGCTGGAACATCAGATACTAAGTAGGTCTCTATAGGTTTGTGGGATCGCTGATCACGATTCCAGGGTCCGTGTGACCCCATCATGTCAGGATCAAGGTCAACTGAAGGTCAAACATCCTAAATCGAGAGATATCATATTTTCGGATTCTGAAAGAACGGACAATTTTACGTTCGGATATGGCTTTATCTTTTCGTAAAAGTGACGCCTGCAGGTCATTTGGTGGCACCGTAAAAGCGCCCAACTTGGAACACTTTTCGAATTCAAAGGACGGTGGTGAGGTAAAAACTAAACATAACGTGGTTATATATACACAATGTGCTTAGTCCCACTGCGTACTTTATTTCTCGGTATATTTGGTCAGCCTAACAAAATCCTTATGTACTTAAAAAAAATAAAAACCTGGTGTTCCAAGTCACGTACCTTCATGGAACACATACTATTATTTTAATATTTTTAAGCTGTAGTGCTTAACTGTTAGCTTGGAACAAAAAAAATGTACACAAAAAAACCCTACCACTTTTTATTTTTATATTTTTTTGAGAGAAACTACATTTTCTAGTAGAAAAATTATATATTTTCATTAAGTTATAAGGAAATATTACTTATTAGGTTTAGAAAAATAAAAATCGCTTAAATAATAACACTAGACTCATCTAAAATAACTAAATAGTTTAAAAATAAACATCAATATTCGTGAAAACAAAATATAAATTCTTAAATAAAAGGGACATTTAGGTTTTTAAAACCTTAAAAACTAACAAAAATAAATTCTCAAGAAAGGAATTTTTTATATCCTTAGAAACTTATAAAACAAACAACAAAATCTTAGAAACTTTTAGAAAGTAAATTACAGCTTCTTTAACTTAAATTATAGTACTGTTCATTGCTTTCAATATGGAAACTATAATGGCCTCTCGATATCACTGGTGGATCCAGTTTTAGTTTAATCATTGTGCTGTCTATTATTGAGCAATCGTCTACTGTAGGGAAAATGAATGTATTCTCTGGGGCCCTCGTCCCAGAGAATTTTCTCATGAATTTGCAATAATACTGAGTGTCGAAATCGGTGTCAATAACATCAATGATTTGTCCTACGTAATATTTCGTCTCGCATTTCTTTCCTTTTATATTGAATTCAACTAGAAGAAAGTCGCCAAGTGAATATTGGTTCGCAGTCGGAGACAGTTCTTCATGTCTGATAATATCTTGTAATGTCTCATAATCAGAAGAGTCATGGAGCGAAACTTCAATATCGCTATTGGATTCTGAGTCTGAGGAACTTTCGCACTTTTGCTCTTTGATTTTCTTTCTTTGGGGCTCCTGCGTTCCGCTAGTAGTTGCTTTTACAAAACTTTCATCTTGATCGTAGAGAACATCATGGGAAATGTTTTCCTCTTCCACAGTATACTCATGGATGACTTCTTCAATGGTGGTATCTACATTGCTGGGATTGAAAATGTCTTGTCCAGTTACGCTTCTCAGATCTTTTCCAGTTATGCTTTTTCCAGGTGCTACATCTAAACGTTTCCTTTTACGAATATTGGTCTTGTTACCAGGATACCTGAAACTTTCCAACAGTTCTACAAATGAAGAGTTCATCGTGGCGCTTTGTTCTTCTGTAGGAGTTTTTCTTTTTATCCACGATGGCAACCGCTTTAAGACTTGTGATGAATCGCATGGAAAAATTCCGCATGCTTTAAAGCCACTTATTAAATTCTGTTCAGCGTTTTCTAAACTATCTAATGTTAGTCTTAACTGAGATGGAAATTGATTCTTAGGAAGGCAACCCCTATTTTTCATTTTCCATTTATCTAGGTGCCATCGCCAGCATACTTTAAGCGGATGAAAAAATGATACATCCAAGGGCTGGCACAAATGGGTGCTGTTGGGAGGCAACAGTACGAATCTGATATTATACTTTTCGCATTCTGAAATAACTTGCATCGAGAGATGACTGGATAGGTTGTCACCTATCATTACTTTGGGTCCTTCATCTAGGGTTCGAACAAATGGAATGACTGTTGTTTCGAACCAGTCTTCAAAAATCCTGGTATCAAACCAACCGGTCCTCGATCGGTTGTAATGGGCTCCTTTTGGGCCATGTTCTGTCCAGGTGTCGTACAAATGTTCACTCTTGTAGACAACATAAGGAGGAAGTAAACGTCCATCAGCAGTACCGGCCATCATCACTGATACAGAGGCCTTACTACTATCTACACATCGTTCAGGGTGTTTTGCGCCCCGTTTTACAATGACCCGTTTTTTCCCTGGATCATCGGTAAAATTTGTTTCGTCATAGTTAATAATATGACTTGGTGGTACCCCTTCAAGAGACTGTTGTAATTCAGAGAAATATTCTTGTATTATTTCTTCTGACACTTCAGAGCGACTGCGTTTAATATTTTCAGCATTCCTTTCTGTAAGAACATTTCTGTGTTCCGCCAGGAATCTCTGAATCCATCTACGACCCGGTGTGTTATTTTTAAATCTTTTTTCCCGTACTCCTCTTTTGTCTAAATAACTTTTCACGATTAATTTAATGTCGTATGTGGTTAGCGGAAATCCCCAAATACCTGCTAACTGGATTTTTTCGACTAGTTCTTTTTCTTCACCGTCTGACAATACCTTTTGTCCTCCATATTTTCCACTATTCAGACCTCTGCTCTTACGAGATAATGTACCAATAGGGATTCCATATTCTTTAGATGCCGTTCTCAGACGTTTGCCGGCTTTCATGTCATCTAAAGCTCTTTGTAAATTTTCGTCGCTAAAATTGCGATAGGGTCGCGATCCCAGAACCCTCCTTGATTTTCTAGGCATGTTCCAAGTCACGAACAACTACGTCACATTCTGAAATAAATAAAACTGTTAAGCCACCAATGATTATATGGTTTTCAAATTTTAAGGTTAGTTTTACAACATATTTACACATTTGTAGCGACATAAAGAACTTATATACCTTACCTAGTTTGCCTTCCACACCAAGAGTTTTTTGGGCAATATTTCTAGCATTAAATAGTAAGATTTTAAATTACGACAAATACACAATAAACGCAACACTTCTTTGCTCTCTACGTTACAAACTAGTCGGTCAAGAGATCCAAAACAACTGACAAGCGCGAAGACACGTCCCGCGTAACAGCTGTAGAGAGTACAGGTCCGTATTTAGGAAGGTGCGATTCGTTTCAAGTCACATACCTGTTCCAAGTTGGGCGCTTTTACGGCATTTGAAGGTTAAATCCTTGTTTTGGACCATTAGGTCGCTACTATGGCGAGAAATGTGTCTCAAACAGTTGCTCTTAATGTTTTCGGGGTCTCTGATCACGATTCCGGGGTCCGTGTTACCCATCACGTCAGGATCAAGGTCAACTGAAGGTCAACCATCTTAAATCGAGAGATGTCATATTTTCGACCCCGGATTCTGAAATAACGGAAACGTTTACGTTCGTATATGGTTGTATCTTTTCGTAAAAGTGACGCCTGAATGTCATTTGGAGGCATTTGAAGGTTAAATCCTTCATTTACAGCTTTTGCTTTTCAAAATTTGTTTAACTCTAATATAAACAATTTACTCTTGGTCATCATTAGTCAGGTGGTTGAAACGCTTACGTTTACGTTCGAAAAATGATCTATTTCCTCGTATGTGACACGTGTGTGTCTCTCTTCAAACGTGTCACATAAGAGGAAAGCTGCTAGGAGATCATTTTTCGAATGTAAAGGTAAGCGTTTCAAACCTGACTAATGATGACCAAGAGTAAATTGTTTATATTAGAGTTAAACAAATTTTGAAAAACAAAAGCTTTAAATGAAGGATTTAACCTTCAAATGACCTCCAAATGACCGGCAGGCGTCACTTTTACGAAACGATAAAACCATATCCGCACGTAAAATTTTCCGTCCTTTCAGAATCCGGGGTCGAAAATATGCTATCTCTCGATTTAAGACGTTTGACCTTCAGTTGACCTTGATCCTGACGTGATGGGACCACACGGACCCCGGAATCGTGATCAGAGACCCCGAAAACATTAAGAGCAACTGTTTGAGACACATTTCTCGCCATAGTAGCGATCTAATGGTCCAAAACAAGGATTTAACCTTCAAATGCCTCCAAATGACCAGCAGGCGTCACTTTTACAAAAAGATAAAACCATATTCGAACGTAAAATTTTCCGTTCTTTCAGAATCCGGGGTCGAAAATATGATATCTCTCGATTTACGATGTTTGACCTTCAGTTGACCTTGATCCTGACGTGATGGGGTCACACGGACCCTGGAATCGTGATCAGCGATCCCACAATCCTATAGAGACCTACTTAGTGTCTGATGTTCCAGCGTGGATCAAATGTTGACCTGTGAATAGACCATGGAAGTATGGCTAAAAAATGGCATTTTCGTACTACACTTACGTAGCTTATTAATTTTTATTTTTAACGAATTTTTTAACGTATTGAACTCGGTATTATTTGTAGGAGTCATGCATGTCATTATAGTAGGAGAAATAATCCATTTTTATCTACTCCTATTAAATTATATATTAATTATTCAACTAGTTTTGAACAATTAATAGTATCTATAAACAAACAACATGAGATATAATAACTCACTGCTATAACTCACTATAATAAATCGGAAAAGATTTACGAACCGAATATCAAGGTGGCTCTGTACAAGCCGACTGGCCGAAAGGAAACAGTCACTAGCGTCTAGCCGATACCCCCAATATCTGTCCCGAATTTCGCCGAACGATTGTTGTTTAGGGGAAGGGTGTACAAAATGACATACTTTTTGAAAAATTAAGAAAATATATTTAAAAGAAAATAAGTGTTCTTATGGAAACAACCTTAACATATAAACGAACTAATTTACTCTAATAAAAACCAAGCTAAAACGGAAAAAAAATAAAACTTATTTTTCTATCAAAGATTAAAAAAAAAAGGAAAAACGTGTCATTTTGCCCACCCGGGTGGGCAAAATGGCATAGCCTTACTTTTTTAACAGCAAAGTTCACAAATAAAGTATTTTGTTTTTTTATCGACTCCCGCGCAGTCTCCATGGGCCCATTTTTTGCAATCGGAACACTGGAACCATACTTCTCCTCTTTTTGATCTTTTGTACGGTTCTGTACAGTATATGCAAGCACAATCATCATCGTCGTCCCCGGAAAAAGCTTCTTTTTCTGTTTCAGAATCGGATTCCTGAAGGACTTTTCTAGTCACATTTCTCTTTTTTTTTTGGTCGACCGCCTGGTTTCTCTCCTTTGCTTCTTCTAAATTTGGGGTTGAATTTAGTACACACGTATCTTGACGCTTTCTTGCTTTTCTTTTTCCTTGCCCAGATACGAACTGACCAATTGGAGGTGGGCTTAGGTCAAATGGAGTGACTGCAAGCGTACACGTTTTCGTGTTGGACTGCGTTTCAGTAGATTTCATGCCATCTTTATCAGTCTCGATGTTTAAGACTGGAGCAGCTGTCGGTTCTCTATTGTTTTGTGTGCCATATTTAGGTTGATTTTTAGTAGCTGTGGGATCGGAATTGTTGTTTTCCGTGCTGGGCCCAGGTTGAGAGTTTTCTTTAAGTGGAATATTAGTAGTTTCTGAAGCTTCGTACATATAGTCCGGGAAAATGTCCGGATTAAATGGAACTATTCCAGTTTTGGCAAATCCATTAACAGCATTTTTCACCGTCGCTGCTTTGCAATAAGCTTCATTAAATAAAGCACCAATTTGAAATTGAGTGACCACTCTACCTGGATGGTTTTTTAGCCACCTACTGATTTCTTGGTCATAGTATGTCTTCAGCGGTCCAAAAAACGACACATCCAGTGGTTGCATCCGGTGGGTGCAGTGCGGCGGTAGGCAGAGCAATACAATACCATTGGCTTTTGCAAACAAAAGTGCCTCTAAATATTTGTGGCTTGAGTGACCGTCGACGATTAACAAAACTTTATCATCTACACTTGCCTTGGTATGTTTTTGGAAATGCTCCAAATATTTAAGAAAAACTGGACCTGTCATCCACCCTGACTCTTGAGCTAACAACAACGTTCCTGGAGGAGTATTATCTCCCAATTCTGGCTTAATATTTTTTCTGGCGAAAATCAGCACAGGTGGGACATAGTTTCCACTCGAAGACATCGCACACACTACAGTAACATGCGATCCCCTTTCTGCGCTTGTAATAAATCCAACTTGTTTTCGCCCTACTGTGGCGAAAACTTTCTGAGGCCGTTGAACCGTTGACAACCCAGACTCATCAGCATTATAAATCCTCATTGGGTTTATGTTTTCGCGTTCAATAACTTCATCTAATTTTTTTAAAAATTCGGCAACTTGAGGCCTGTTAAAAGCTTGGGCCCTTGCCGCGGATGTTGCTTCCGGCTTCCTCAAAGAAATGTCGGGATTTCTTTTACGAAATCCTCTAAGCCAGTCTTTTCCGGCTGCTTTTTTATCAGTATTAAACTGGTGCTTAAAACCATTTTTTACCGCTAACTGATACGCTAACTCCAAAACGTCTTTTCTAGATAACCCAAAAAGTCGGGATTCTAAAAATTTCAGATGCTCGACCAACTGACGTTCGACTTCTGGGGGAAATGTTACCTTATATTTTCCTAGCTTTTTCTCTCCTGGCTTCAGCTCCTTATTTGTCTTTAACGCATGCCTACGTAAAGTGGCCTGTGGTACATTATAAACTTTGGAGGCTCTGAGCCATCCCATTTCATTGTTTTCTACTGCTTTTATGGCATTTAGCATAGCATCCTGGCTCCAAGACTGCCTTTCGGTTTTTCTTTTATAGTTTCGTGGCATTATCTAAAAAAAATAGCAAAATATTCTTTTGTGTTCATAAAAACCTGTGAGGGCAAAATGACACACTATGCCATTTTGTCCTCCCAATACGTATGTCATTTTGCCCTACTCTGTATCATATTAAATAAAAATTCTTAAAAAAGGAAATTGAACAGTTAAATACTAATGATGGTGTGTTCTTGTTAGAGTTACAGTGCTACTACTTGACCTAAAAATATTGCCTTACCTGGTTGTTTCGTTTTCACACCATCTGCATTTAAACAATCACAAGAAAAAAACTTTTCGGCGCGAAAATTAAATGTCGACAACGTGCGACTCACACAATTGCTCAAGGGAAACTAAATTATAACAGACAAGGCTGCGGGGAGCATAACGGTTTGTTAAGTATAACAGAGTCGCCATCTAACAAGTTGTTTCGGCAATACTTATGATATGTCGTCTTGCCCCACTATGTCATTTTGTACACCCTTCCCCTAATTGTTTTCGAACCGATCCCTCTTCGCTTGCGAGGAAAGAGACTGGTCAGGGCCCCTAACCAGGTGCTAACCCTGTTCCGACCTTAGGGTGCCCTCCGATCCACCGTTCTGGACAACAAAGAAAACATAATTTTTAGGTTAAGGTACCTACTTAGACACGATTAATCTTTTGCTCGGGACCTTTAAAAAAGACAAAACACAATTTTTATCGAGGAAGGAGTGCTAACCCGTTTCCAATACACCTTTTAGAGCCGATTTCCTAATTTTTTATAACATTTTAAGTGACAAAAATTAAAAAAAAAAGATGCGACCGAGCACGGATTCGAACCAAGACGTCTGGGTCAATAAGCATTACTTTTTACTTTTAAAGACTTTTATTAATTAACAATATAAAACTATCTACAGGGTGCGCATAAGTATATAAAACAAAAAGTATAAAGGAAGCGCGGGAGTCTGCGACCATAGACGGCGCTTGCGTCTCAGCGGAGAGAACCGGCGCAGCCGGCGAGCTGATGTCGGCTCTGGGGGCACCACAAGTAGACGCAGAAGGTGATCAGTGGGCCATCGTCCGAGCGAGCGAGCTCTTGCAAGGCATGAAGGTTGAGAACTGAGCGAATGCTCTTGGAAGTACTAAGTGTCTTGTCGGCGAGAGTTGGTTGCAGTGATGTTTGTTAGTGCTGATTCAGTAGTGGAAAAAGTTAGTGAAAAAACCACTTCGAAGAGATATGCTTGGAACTTACAAACTACTATTTACAAATTGTACAGGGGGGAAGTGGCTTTAAAGGAAGGTTAGTGGTCAGGTCTAGTAATTACTGGTGTTTGGTGTGTTATACATGGTATTTGAGAGCATTCATAAGTGTTTGACCAGTTACCCACACTTTTATTTTGTAGTAAAACAAAGTGTGGGCAACTGGTGCTGCTTGTGATTTTGGTGTGTAGCGCTTGGTTTGGTGTCTGCGGGTGTGAGTAGGTGCTGTGACTGGTATAATTGATATACCAGGAGTGTTAGTAAGTGAGGTGCGTGATGTTTTATATTTAATGTATTTTTTTGTGTTGGTCAGTTACCCACACTTTTATAAAGATAAAGTGTGGGTAACTGATGTTTGTTTCGGTGTTAAATGTTGAGTTTAGTACTTGTGAGTGTTGTGTAAGTATGGGTAGGCGGTGTGGTTTGTGTTTTGTTTCCATTCGCACGTGTTTGATCAGTTACCCATACTTTCCACAAGTAACGGTAACTGACGTTTTTTGTGTTTTCTTGTATGATGGTCACCTTAAGTCCTCGAGGGACGCATTCATTCTATACCACTGCACTACGTGGCTGATGCTATGAAATCGGTAAACTTATTAACAAGTGCATCATTTACATATACGCATTTGAATGACTCGGCTTTCTTCGGGACAGATATTGGGGGCACCGGTCAGACGTTAAGGGGGCAGACCTAGTTGGGACGTCCAAAAAAGCTCTTTATTTAGCCGCACCTTAAAATAATTAATGACAAATGTTTTTCCACATGGAAGATATGTATTTGAAGAAAATATTATAAATTATTCAAGACTAAATATGGAGAAATACGTGGGATACAGCAAATTTGCGAGGGGTCCAAAAAAAAAAAAGGGTTTTGCCGTGATCACTGCAGCTCGTCAGTGGATCATCTTAAAGCAAAAAAAACAAAAAGGGATCATTAGTTAATGACATAGTGCTCCGGATGGACGAAGGGATTTGAAAAATTTTGAGTTGTCGAAAAATGGCGGATGTTGAAATTCAAAATTGTTTATACGACCAAAATTTTACTCACATTTTCGGCTATAAAAAAAAATATAATCGTCCAAAAAAAGAATTCTTCGTCCATCCGAAGGACAATTATATATAGAAGAAGTGACAAAAATTTCAAACTAATCGTGAAAGCCGTTCTCAAGTTACAGTGATCACCGACTTCGAAAACATGGTTTCGAGAAAATCGCGTTTAAAGTTTTGAGTACGATGTGCATGCAGATAAAAAAATTATTGTAGAATTGAATTTATTTTGAACACTGAATCGTCAATTCCAGGACCATACAATGCTTTAGTAGCTACATCAGCAGTGATTTTTAGCTGTCGTCGAGCAAGGGTCAACCGATACGTCAGCTGTCAAATTTGACATATGAGGCATTAGAGTCGGCTCCATTCAAAATTATTTATCTCTATAAATAATAGTCCGATTTGTCTGAAATTTTCAGAGAATACTTTCGAAATATTCTACTTTTAGAAAATGCAAAAAAAAATAAATCGATTTTTTCAAAATTCTAACTAGGTCTGTCCCCTTAATGAAACTGTCCATTATTGATATTGAGGGAAGTAATGTCACTCTAATAAGATTGATGTTTTCAAATTAAGTTAATTAAGCTAATTATTGTAAATTTTGTGCTAAAAAAGATGAATTCAGATATTGAAGATGAATTATTATGTACACCTCCAGAAATAAGACAAGTAGCTAATGTAACCATACAGAATTTATTGCCCGAAAAATCCAAAAACAAATATAATGTTGTATACAAAAATTTTCAAGATTGGTGTAGCAGTAAGAACATTAAGTCATCGTTTACAGAAAATGTCATTTTGGCTTATTTTAGCGAACTTAGCACTAAATATAAAGCATCGTCTCTATGGACTTTTCAAAATGGAAAATATTACTCACAAAGAATTGGCATTAATAAATTTGGAGCAATGGGGAAAGACATTGCTACATTTTTAAAATTACCAGACTGTAATTTATATACAGGGCATTGTTTTCGCCGGTCGTCGGCAACTTTATTAGTAGATGCTGGAGGGGATATAACTGCACTGAAACGCCATGGCGGTTGGCGATCAACTACTGTGGCTGAGGGGTACATTGATGATTCCGAACAGAATAAGACGGATACTGCAAATAAAATATACATTTCTATAACACCTCAAGCAGTTGGTACATCAACAACATATATTCTACAAACACAAACAGAAACAATAAACTTGCATAGTTCAGTCCCACATATTCAGTTTACTGGTTGTTCAAACTTTACCGTTAATTTGATTAATAAACAAAATGAGTAATTACAACTAAAATATTTTATAGCTTTATTATAGGTAACTATCAAGATTTGTGAATAAAGTTCTTTCTCTGTACTTGTATCTTAGTATTTATTGTTATAGTCGTAGATAAAGTATAGTATTCAACTTGCGGTAATGGTCATAACTCACTTGATGAATTACAGCACTCGCCTGCGGCTCGTGCTGCAAACTTCATCTGCGTACATTACCGCTCGTTAAATAATATACTATTAATCTTTTTGATTTTTTCGAGGATTTTTTGCAACTAAAAAAAATTTTGGTAATTATGCGGATTACCGGAAACAGCGAATTTTTTCATGAAATTTTGCACAGACCCTAATTTTGGGTCGTAGAACACGAATCGGAAGTCAGTTTTTGGCGGTCTCATATGGTTTTTCCAAAATTTTTTTTTTAACTTTGAGGTTAGCTTTTTCAATGAAATTCTTTAAATTTCGGCACTTTTACTTAAACACATCTATACAAGTCATTACACACTATTTTTATGGACCATATTTAGGCAAATTTATGTAAAAACATTAAAAAAAAAACAGAGAAAATATCAAAACACAAAAAGGAAATAAACACGCGATTCGTGGTACACATAGTACACATGCCCGAAATTTGTGATGGAAAGACACATCAAATCGTTTTTCCCACAAATTTTAAAAATTTTAACCCATGCAAACCTGAGCAAAAAGGTGGTCAGGTTTGCTCAGTTTTGATTGATACATACAAATACATATATATCTATATCGATGAAAACTGAGCAAACCTGACCACCTTTTTGCTCATTCAACCTGAGCAAAAAGGTGGTCAGGTTTGCTCAGTTTTCATTGATATAGATATATATGTATCTATATCAATCAAAACTGAGCAAACCTGACCACCTTTTTGCTCAGGTTTGCTTGGGTTGGGTATACACCTTTTTGTTCAGATATGGTTGCATGCATCAGCATGCATTTCCATAAAAAATAAGTAAACGTGACAACACCGGACACAGAAATATATTGTTGACAGGTAGGAAAATAATGGCGGCAACTAGCGAGTAAAATGGAATTTTCTATCGAAAAAAGCAATTTTCTTAGCTATTTTTGCCTAAATGTGGTGTTTTGTGTGACGAAATAAAATAATAATTATAAGTTTACAGATATGTTTAAGTGAAAGTGTCGAAACTTAAAGGAATCTATAAAAAAAAGGTAACCTAAAAGTTTTCCAAAAAAATTTTTTTTTTGCAAAAATCATACGAGACCGCCAAAAACTGACTTCGGATTCGTGTTCTACGACCCAAAATTAGGGTCTGTGCAAAATTTCATGAAAAAATTCGCTGTTTCCGGTAATCCGAATAATTACCAAAATTTTGGCCATTTTTGCATTTTGATATCCTTTACAGACCTTCGGCAGTGAGAGCAAATTCTCTTTTCCTATTGGCTACTTCAAGGTCGATTCTGTAAAATGTAAAGGTATTTAACTGAAATAAAAACTTTCCTCATAAAGAAGCGCGAACCTGTTTCCCATTACCTTTTTGCGTAAAAGATTAAAAAACAAAACTAAAAAAAAAAAAATTGGTCGGTCCAAGGATCGAACCAGATACAGTTCACCGAAGTACTTCTTTTACTTTTAAGGCATTTATTACATAATATATTACATCGTATTTACAATACTGCCGTGCTAAGCTGAACCGTCCTAACTGAATAAAATAAAGTTTTGAGATATTTACGTTTTACTTTTTTGTGTGCCACCTCTTAAATTTTGTTCAAATTAACCACTACTTCAGACGAAGTTTGTTGATTGGTAAACAATTATATCATTATTTAACTAGTTAGGGTCAACCTACCTATAATCGACCAGTTAAGCAAACTTTTCACCAAATTTAAAAAACTAAAGTCTTTCTCATAGTTATATAGGGCAACCAACGCTCATATAATCTAACTTTGTGCTTCTTCTTTTTGGAAAATCAAAGTAAAGTGTTAAGCTTAGGCAAGTTGATTTTTTCTATTAATTATTAAAAAATAGTTGCAAATTAACCTATAATTGACCAGAGTGCGCCAGAATTTGACCACTTTCTTACCAGTAATTGACCAGAACAAAAAAAACACAAATAGGTCTCCAAGCATGTATTAAAAATACCAAACCAACAAGCAGTTAACTCAAAACAGAAATAAAATCTATAACATAAAAGGTTTATAGCCTAACGAAATGAACAAAAATAATATTAGTGGTACTATATCTTGAACAGGGCATAAAAACTCGTATTTTATGCGATCTCCTACAGTTAAAATATTTGGTTGGGTTTGGGATTTTTGTGGCATTTTAACTTTTTCTGCATTCTGTGGGGATATATTTTTAGCTAAATTTTGATCTGTATATGGGCTTCTTTCTGTCAATAAATTTTATTTTTCTTCCGATATTTTCTCATTATTTTCAATGGGTATTATTTCTAGTTCGCAATTCGGATTGTCACTTGCAGGATTTTCATTCTTATTTGTTGCTTTATCTAATCTGTGACGTAACTTTTTCCACACACAAAAAAGTTCATCATCCCCAGTCCAGTCTCTATCTTCCTTTAGAACTTTTCTAAACTCAGAAGCTCTTCCAGCAAGTTCCAGCCGACATGACTGATTCGAGGTATAGCAGGTGTTGAACAGAGAAATCAGTAGGTTTAATTTTTAAGGGGTTTTCTGGATCTTCTGTAACTCTGGATATGTCAGACATACATTTGGTAAAGTCAACTGCAACAACATTAAATGGATAAATGCCACATTTTCTAAAACCATTTTGAATTGTACTGGTTGTGACATCTTCTATTGCCTTTTTTAAAAGCAATGGGAAGGTAGGTTTGGTTACATTCTGATTTTTGTTAATCCTTTTCCAGTCATAAACAACCTTTTTCCAGTTATTTTTTAATGGCCTAAACAAAGATACATCCGCCGGTTGTAAAATGTGGGTAGCGTTTGGAAACAAAGCGTAGAGAATAATCCCATTGTCCCGGCAAAACTTTGAAACATTGTAAGTCAAATGCGATTTGTGCCCACCAACCAAATATAATATCGGAAATTGTATGCCCCTTTTATTAAGTTCGGCCACCTAGGAGTTGCAAACGTAACTATGAAAGGTTTATCCTGTCATCCATCCACTTTTTGATCTTCCAATGGCCCAATCTTCAGGGGTAGTTCTTGCGATCTCGGCCGGAATTCGTTCGTATGGGTATACAATCATGGGAGGGTATATATCTCCACTGGCTGATATTGTAAATAAAACTGTGATCTGTTCCTTTTCGGCACCTGACAACATGGTAAAAATTCTTCATTCCCTTGGGCCCTAAAACAAGTCCTGTTTTAGGATTAGTTTCGAAACCTGATTCGTCCGAATTAAAAATCCGCGTAGGATCATTTAATATATCCTCGCAACTTTCTTCTTGGAGGTATATTTTAAGGTCTCTATGCCACCTTTTAATGGCTTCTTCCGTAACAGTGGCCCTTCCCATATTAATGGATTCAGCATGCCGTAAACTTATTTGAGGGTGTCTTCCTAAAAATCCTTTAAACCACTTATCGCCGGGGATTCCATTCTTAAAGGGGTTGGGACGTTGATCGCTTTGTATTATGTCCATTACCGTATCTGATAATACTTTTTTGTTTATTGGTATTCCTTTCTTTGCATTTGCCAAAAGTCATCTTTCCAATAAATCCTCTTCATCAGTTGTCAAAACAGAGGGAGGTCCCATTTTTCTTCTTAATGGGGTGGTACTATTAAGTTTGTTAATTAAAGTTGCACGTGGAACATTATATGTTCTTTCTGCTACCCTTATGCCACATTTTTTTTCTTTAATATCTTTTAAAGCGTTTTTTAGGTCTTCTTCCGAATATTTTAAAGAAGTTTTTTTCTTTTGTGTTGAGGCCATGATTATAAGGTATTCTGAAATAAGAAAGAAAAAATAACGGTTACAGTACTATCTTTATTAAAATAAAAACTAAAAATACAGCTACCATTAACAGTAACTAGTAGTTGACCATCCAGTAATTGACCAACAAAAATTGGTGGTCAATTATTGGATAAAAATACGATACAGCATTAAGAAAAAGTATGTATTAAAAGTTTTGGTTGGTATATTGTTTAGAAGCACTTTAACCATAAAAAAAGTTATTTTATTCAAATGCCAGTGTTTGACCATTTGGTCAAATACCGGCCAAAGTTTGGAAATGTGAAACTAATAGGGTAGACTCGGGCAGCAAGGGTCACTGTAAAGAAAATTCGTGTATATCAGAAGGTATGATAGTTGGATGTGATTTTTCATGAATGCGTGTTTTTTAATATTTTTATTATAAACATTTCAATCAGTGCTTTTGACTCTTCTTGCCTACCTCATCGGGCAAAAAGGATATAGCAAAAGGGTAAAAAGAGTCAACTCTGGGACAAGAGAAATAGCACAAAAAACGAATTATGGAAATTGTGGTTTTTTTAAAAGTATGGTTATTTATTCAAAAACAAAAAATAAAAACTTGCACAAACTGTAATATTACAAAATAAAACGTATTTTTCGAGGTATTTTCTCAAATAAACAAAGATAAAACTCTAGCAGAACCTAAAGCCCTTAAAGGATAATATCTGTCTATAAAAATGGAACAACCTAAAGTTTTTTAGTTACAACAAACTTAGAAGTGTTTGCGCGACGAAATCACTTGCTGTCGACAGTTGTCGCAAATAAAGACACCAGTTTTGTAATCAGTGCACAATGTGTGTGCCCACAGTTGGCATATGTTGCACTGGATCCATTTCTCACCGGACCCAGAGTTGCCAAAGTGTCGCCACATAATAAACAAGGTACACTATCTTCTTCAGGAGAGAAAATTTGCTTGGGTTTTTTCGGCATTCCTAAAGCTGGCGGTTGACTGAAGCCTAAAACTTGACGTTTAACTGTAGTTCTTTTCTGGCTGCTTTGCGCCTGGCTTCGAATTTCTTCCTTAACTGGGGTTGAAGTGAGTACTTCAGATTTCTGAGTTTTTCTTTGTGTAACTTTCTTTCGATTTTGGCATTTTGGTAGTGCACGCAAATCCGAAAATCTAACTTTTTTCTTTTCTTTGTCATTATCAACTTCGTCGGAATTTTTATTTGTAACGTTACCTGAAGTTGATGGTCTGTTTTCGTCTTCAAATGACACGGTTGAATCATTATTGTTGATAGTCTGGGCAGAAGAAGAAAAGGGACACCTATCCTGATCATGTTGAACAAATCCAGAGGTTGCGGCTCTGTTTTCATCGTTTTGGTTAGAAGTCGAGTCTCCGATATCTTGAATGGTTGAAGTGGAAGTGTCATCTCGAATGTCTGCAACAGGTCTGGAGGTTGTAGCCAGGTTGGTAAACATTCAGTCATTTTCTAAACTTGTATTTTGCTCCTCGATTTCTGTAACTTGAGAGGGCAAGAAATCTAAATCTGTGAAAACATCTATATCACAATCTAATATGCCGGTTTTTCGGAACCCACTAATTGCGTTTGCAGGAGTGGCAGCCTTTAAGTAGGCCTCAGAAAATATTTCGCCAATGTCAAAAAAGACACGTGTTGAGATGGGTGAGCTTTTTCCACCTGTCTATGGCACATTGAAAATATTTGCCAAATGGACCGTAAACCGACACATCAAGTGGTTGTAACTTGTGTGTGCTATGTGGCGGCACAGTTAACAGGACAACGTTGTTTTCATAAGCATAATCCACAACTTTAATAGCTCGGTGAGTGGTTGTCCAGTATTAACAATCATTTGTTGTCAGCTGAAGGTCGTACGCTTTTCACAAAAAATCGAAGCCATTCCAGAAAAGAGTCGGTGCTTATCCAGCCGGAATCTGTTACTAAATCCAGTGTTCCTGGAGGGAACCATTTAAGTAACGCGGATTCCTTTTCTTCCTTGGGAAGACAAGTGCTGGTGGGATATATTTGCCCGTTGCAGAACAACAAAACAGTGAGGTTATAAGTGTGCCACGCTCTGCTGATGAAATGCTGCCGACTATTTTTTTTTCCTACCATTGAAATCACCTTTGGCGGCTTTTTGGCAGAGGTTTGAATACCCGTCTCGTCTACATTATATACGTTATCCAAGACGATTTTATATCTGTCTATAGCAGCTTTTAAATTTTGAAAAAATAACTCAACCTGAGGTCTATTGAACCCTCGGGCTCAGGCTATGCGCGTAGGTTCAGGCTGTCGGAGACTTAATTCTGGGTGGCGACGCATGAAATTTTGGTACCATTGTTCTCCTGCGGTATTATTCTGAAATGGGTGTGCTATATTATTTTTTTCTGCATATTGGTAAGCAATTTCACACAAATCTCTTCTCGTTAACCCATAAAAACGGTTGTCCAGCTCTTTTATATAGTCAGCAAATTCGACTTCTTCTACTATGGAAAAGACTGGTTTGTATCTGCCCAAAATCTTTTTTGTACTGTTACTTTTTACATGTCTTTGTAGTGTTGAAAATTTTATTTCGAATTGTGCAGACGCCCGCCGAATCGACATTCCGGCTTTCACAGCCTCAAGAGCCCGTGCCATATCTTCTTCGCTCCAACTGGTGGCTCTATCCGATTTCCTTTTGTATCTGTACACCATCTAGAAAGAAGAAAATAAAAATTGAGAGTCTATCCATAATTTAAAAACAGAATTTGACATACAGGGTCATGATTCCTTTTGCCCGACCCTTCTTGCCCGATCTTACAACTATTGATATATCTAACGCTCTGCAAAACAAATATTACCTCCGGCAAAACATATTGAGGTTAGGTCTTACCTTAAAGCCCCGTATTTGTAAATATATGCGTAGTTGGCTGGTAAACTGCGGGATGGCAAAGTAATCGCCACTAACAAATAGGTACTTCTTGTATTCGACAAGTTGAAAAACACTTTTCACTCAATAAAAATCTTTCGGAAAAAGGGTGATGCTGCAGAACTCGGCCGCTGGTGGCACCTGCGAAAAACCGTTGTTGCCAGATTTCATCGCACTTCTCACCGTAAATATTTAGGTGATTCGTCTTGCCCAGTATACCCTTCTTGTCCGAGTCTACCCTAATTGATCACTTAAGTTTTTTACCTTAAATCTTGGTTATAAAAGAAAATACAAACAAATATCTCTAAGCTGATCCTAGGACAATAAAGTAATCCATTACGTGAGAAAAATATTAGGTGATGTCAAAAATAAAAGCAGATTTTTAAAGTGCTGTTAACTTACCTTCCTTATAACACAACCTACACTTATCGATAAAAATATGCTCTTAACACGTTGGCACTTGTTTGCATACTGAATAGCAACCCGCGCGTCTTGTAACGTTTTTTATGCGATGGACGACATCTATTAGTCTGGTTTCCACCAATCCGTTTCTCTGTTTAACAATTTGATATCTTAATATTCGCCTTAGTAACAGAATTGGTCAACCGGTCAATTATAGGTAGGTTGACCCTAGTTAACCAGATATTTGGTTTTTGTAAGATACGATACTTTTCTTTAGTAATATTTAAATAAATTTGTTTGAGCTACAGATAGGACAAAGGCGCGCTTAAATATATTTATAGGTATTATTTATTTAAATTCAGTATTTCGGAACAGTATAAACACAACTACTATAAACTAAACAAAATATTTATTCAGAGTCATCATCATCATCATCATTGGGTGGATCACCATAAACATCCAGTTCTTGCCAAAATTGAAGATGGGTTTTTGGAATTATTGGGGCAAGGGTAGATACTAAGGCGTTTCTTCGAGTTAAACCTACCCCATGGTTTCTCTCTCTAGCATTTGCCATAGAAATTCCGGTCTGTACTATGATTACGAAAATTTAAAGTCTTGAACTCTTCCCCTTCATCAAAACTAGTTTTATACTGAAAGTTGCTGTCGTTTCTGGTGAAAACTGCCATTGTCAGATTTTTAAAATAAAATTTCTCTTTCTTAAGTTTAAATTTGGATGAAAAATCTTTCCGATCAAAAAAATTTGTGAAATTAATTTTAATGACATCAGTTTTGCCGCCATTAGCCGATGACACACATGACACAAAATCATCAAAATCCCATATTGTTTTATGTTTTTTCATCGATAGTTCCACCTGGTGATGGAAATGATCTGCTGACTGAACGAATGCCCCGGTTCAAAATATTTAATTTGTACTGTTTTAAAGTAACTTCTTTGCAGTTAACAACGTACACAAAAAAAGTAAAAAGCGCACAGTTTTTATTCTGGGCGGAGCAATTGTCCATTCAAATAGTTATATTCTCTTTATCTCGATTTTTGAGGAAAAAAGTGTAATAAGCGGAAATTATGTATTTTTTACTACTTTTAGCAATGCCTTCATGCCACAACACTGCTAGTGGCTTTAATTTTTTTCCCTTACCGGTAGGCACCAAACTTTCATTGAAAACTGTGATTCGTGGTACGAAAATTACTTCTTTGAACATCTCTGCTCTTGGCAACATAATTACCTTTTCTAAATCGGCCGAAACTGTTAATTCGCATTCACTTTCTATTTTTTTGGCATCTTTTTCATATTCTTTTAGCGCGGCGGTGTATTTGGCTTTGTGGTTAAGATATTTACATCATACATTACAGTTTATGTAACTGATTGGATCCTCATGGTTTTCTTCTCTCTTATGCATTTTAAACGACGTGCACGGAAAGCATTCTTCACACCCCAACTGGGTAAACGAAATATTCATTGCAGACACTTCTTTTCGGTATAATTCATAACTTCCCGTAAAATTCGGGTTTTTAGATTTAAAGTCCTGGTACATCATGGTTATGTTTATGTCAGAGGGTAAATATAAACGCTTTGGAGCGTGCTCTCTTCTGTAATGTGATATAGTTGGTTGAAATGTTCTAATATGGTTTAAAATTGGATCTTTATCAATTTTGTTTATAGCAGGGCGATGCCCTCTTTTTCCGGCTGAGGGATTAATAGTGGTTTTTGAACTAACTCTAATATTTTTTAAAATACGATCATTTCTGGTGTAACCTAGTTTTAAAAGAAAAAACACTTTACAAACATTTACATCTGTTCCTTCGGAATCTTTTAGTATTCTGACGACGAGAATTAGGTCCTACAACAGTGCATCTTCCCTTACACATCTGTTTTGCGCAGCCACTAACAAATAAGCACTGCTCTTCTTTACTAAGGTTCCAGTACTGCCTATTAATGGGCGCGTTTAGCGAGCTAAACTGCTGAGAGTCATCAACAAGCGTTGGCTGACTGCTTAGTCGCAGCAGGTTGTGGGTTCGCTAAACGCTTCGACCCAAACTTGCGTGTTGGCTGGTTTTATGACAAGAGAAATTTTGAGGTTATGTGGTTAAATTTAATGAAAGTGTAAGATATTAAAAGAAAAATGAACAGAAACATAATGCTAGACTATTTACTAGAAGATGAACTGGATTTAAATCATGTAGAGGTAATTTTAAATGAGGCCGGTGAAAATAATATTGAAATTCCTCGTAGAAGAGGTGAAGCTACATATAACGAGGGCTATATGGAGAACATTGTACCGAATTACAGCCTTTCAGAGTTTAGAAGCCACTTTCGCATGTCTAGGCGATCATTTGAAGTTCTCTGTACATTGATAGCTCCACATTATAGAGAACAGCATATGTTTGTAAGTTTGGAAAAGAAAGTTTGTTTTTACATATGGTTTCTGGCAAAACAAGAAAGTTTTCTATCAGTTAGTGATAGATTTGGATTTAATAAAGGTACTGGACATTATATCTTTAAAAGAATCCTGTATGCAGTTTCACGTTTGAAAAATCAGTTTATCAAATGGCCCGATTATGCGGAATGTGCCCAAATTGCTACTAGAATCCATAATAAAAGTCGTAAGTGAACTAAAATTGTTATTTTCTACATTGTTATGTAACCTTTCTTCATTTTTTTCAAGGCATACCTGGAGTGGTTGGAGCAATCGATGGCACTCATATCACAATTAAACAACCAACAAATAATGCAGTAGACTTTTACAATCGCAAAGAACAACATAGTGTTATCTTGCAAGCAGTCTGCAATGATAAAAGAGTATTTACAGATGTGTTTATAGGCATGCCAGGTAGGTTACATGATGCTCGAGTATTTCGAAACAGCCCTTTATATGAGAAGTTATTGGGAGACTCACCTCTGTTACAGCCTGAACAACATATATTAGGAGATGCTGCATATCCCTTATTAAAATGTCTATTAAAACCATATCGAGATAATGGACATCTTAATGTTCAGCAAATTAGATTTAATGAAATTATGAGTGGACAGAGATCTATGATCGAAAGAGCATTTGCTAATTTAAAAGGTAGGTTAACTGTATATTTTTCTTAGTGACAAATCAAACATTTTTCAAGATCATTATTTGAATAAAGTTAAAAAAACTTTAGTTATAGTTTCATATTAAATTATTAGTAAACATTTCAATGTAACACCTTTTTATTCAAAATAAAATTCTGACAGATACTTCCTATTTTTTTTCCGGTAATTTTTTAATACTGCTGTTCTGGTTCATATTTTTTTATTTTAATGTAACATACTGCATTTGTAGATATTACTAATATTGTTAAGAGTGTGCATATTAAATATCATAAACTGTTTTAACAAATATAGGTACTTAGTGGTTTTAAGAAAAAATTTAAAACAATCAAAATTTCTTAATTTAATCATAAGATGTAAATAAAGCGTCATATTTTAGGCAAATGGCGACGACTTAAGTATTTGGATATGTCCCTAGCTCATTTGATACCTCAAGTGATACTGACCGCTTGCATTTTACATAATTTTATTATTTTCGAAGATGCAGAAGAAATTGATGGTAACGAACCTGAAAATGTTGATGTAAATGACGAGATCTACCAAGGAGAGGATAATGCACACGAAGAAAATAACCCAAATGAAAGGAATAATTCTGGAGAATTAAAACGAAATTATATAGCATCATTACTGTAATTTATTTTCACTAACTGAAATATAAATGATTAAGAGATAGTTGTTAAATTTATTTAACCTTAACTATGAAGGCATCCTCTGGGTATGGTGTATTGCAGACCTATAACTAGTATTTGGTTTATTAAAAGGCTATTTAGTTATAAAAAAAATCTAGTAGTAGTTTCCCTCTCATCTTTGACTCCATATTATCAAAAAGTAATTTACCTAGTTTATAGTAACTTTATTGCTTTAGGTATTTTATAAAAATAAAAAATAATTCTTGCACAAATAGCGATAAATATTTTTGAACATTTTTTATTTTATATTACAAAAAAAAAAAAAACTTTAGACACTATTAATAAAAAAAAATTCCTAACAGAAATAAACATCCCTTGTAAGTGTCTCTTTTTTGTCCCAAAATTATGCGCCGAGAAGCTAAAAACACTAGTTAGGGTAAGACCAAAATGTAAAAGTTATTTTAAGGTGTCCAAATCTGATGTAACCATTCTTTTTATTTCAATAACCATTTGCATTTAGTGTTCTCTTTCAAGAAATTTTTTGAAAAGCTCAAGTTTCTCCCTGCCTATTCTGTTGCTCTCTGCAATTTCCAATCTAATTTTTTTCAGTTCATCCACCCTTTCCTCTTCAAGTTTGATCTGTCGTTTACGAAAGATATCAAGTCTTTTTTGCTTTTCCCTAGAATTTGAAGGAGTATCTGATAAAGATGGTGATGCTAAGGGAGTTGACGTTTGCTTATGTACATAGTCATCGGGACATTCTCGTTCAGCTGTTATATCACATGCCTCAATATTTGTTATATTTACAGTTTTATCATCAGCAAAAATTTCATTAAACCTGTCAAAATATTCCCAATTAATTTTGCCTCGTCCAGTTTTGGTTTTTCGATTGTTGTCTTTAATTTTATTGAAAGTAGCTTTCATATTTCGCATTTTGCGGTCTAACATATCTCCATCCACTTTATATCCCATAATATTCATATTGTTGGCTATTTCCTGCCAAAAAGTTTTCTTTTTTATGGAAGGATTACGAAATTTATGAATCCCTTTTTGAAATTCGTCCAGAAAAAATAATGTATTTGTATGATTCCACCTGAAATCAGCTTCTTTCAAAATACCCAAATTCAGGTCTTCTCCATCTCCGATTTCTTCTTCCACGTAAAAAGTTGTTGACCCCGGTAAATTTTCTGCAAAAAAAAACCATAGATATAAATATTTTTTGTAGTTTTTAGAAATATCTTACTTTAGGAACGCCCTTACCTTCATAACTCTCATAAGCGCCTTCCTTTTTACTTGAAACCACATATTCTTCTACAGTATATTCCATTTTTTAACAACGGACATAAATCGTTATTTTTTTGAATTTTTTAGGTTATAAAATCTGCCAAACTGTTTTCGATGATCGCCATCATAAATTCTTTTCGCTGCGTGTTTTGTTCATCAGCTGAAAGTCATCGACTCGTTGCCTTACCGTTTAGCGAATTTTATTACCTCGTCAACTCAGCCGCTGACGCTCGCTAAACGCGCCCAATATCTTCTTGACGAGTTTCATCAATGGATTTTGAGCAGCTGCGTATACAAGTAGTACCTAGAATTGCATGTACCTTTTACTTTATGCTGAGATGATTCAGTTGTTATTTTTTTTTTCGTTCACTTGCTGGTGTATCAAAACTTTGCCGCTTACGTGGATTTCCTTTCTTAGTAACAGGTTTATTAAATTTTTTTTCAACACAGTCAAGCGACAAATTTACAATGTCCCCAACAATGTTCTTAACCAGGTCGTAGATTGACTGGGAATTGGTTTCGCTTTCGGCATGCAGCTCTGTAAAATTTAAGCCATCATATTCAGCTGTTATATGAATATCCAAATTCGGAACTTTAACACTTTGTTGATTAGCAGAAGAATCGTCAGCTAAAGATGCTGTATCTGAGGAAGAATCGTATTCATTTTCGGGACTAGAACCAGGATCTTGTTGATGGTAAATATTTGTAACATTCTGCTTCCGTTTTTGCACATTTGCTTTTCGTATATTTTGTTTTACCTAGTTGTTTGTTCAGGGCTAGCGCACAAAAATTTACTTCGACTGCTTATACCCGCTGCCATTCTGAAACAATATATTTATGTAAATAATAAAAATGCGGTTTTACTGGAACTTCAAAGCAAATTCAGAAGTTTTCTGAGATATTCAATAAAATAAAAAATCTACATAAATATTTTCTCTAAAATACATTTAGGTGTACTTACTTATTATAACTTTACTAACTGCAACAATTATCCAGTGGTCTTCTTGCCAAAAAACACTTTAATTACAGCAAAAACCCGAGCGGCTCTTATAAGTTACTACACAATTTTTAAGGTTATGTACAACAAATAAGAAGTGATTACTAAGCTTATTTGTCCTATGTCGCCGATTCTTCGCACACTAAATGAGAATTCCTAAGCTGACTAGTCCAATCAGCGAGATAAGACTTTTGCTTTGTAATCGCATTTGAGAATAATATGCGTACAAAACGAAATTGTCCTATGGGTACAGTTAGGATAAAGTTAGGTGAGGAATGTTAGTTAGGACAACACGTCTTAGTATTTAATATGATTTTGTAGATAGGACAAAACTAAACACACAAATTGGCGGTCTATAGAATGAGATAGGACGATTTTGCTTCGTAAATTAGTTACAGAAACACTGTAAGTACCGAAAATTGCATTTAGGACAAAATCTCAAATTTTGTCAGTTAGGACGCTTCAGCTCAGCACGGCAGAATAGGTCTCTTAGGTGTACACATACCTAAGCATATCACATTACAACACATATGTACATTATTTATATTATTATAAACAAACCACCTTGAGCACCGAAGCACGATGTTATACCACTGCGCTACAGAGATCGTTGCGTAAATTTGATGAATTCGAAAAGACATGAAGCTACGAACGCAGATGATGGGAAGAGAGAATTTTCTCTACTGCCATAGGTCTCTAAAGGATGTTAAAATGCATCCGGACTCGGAGTTGCCCAACCAGAATTTCGAAACCACTTTCACATACGAAAAAAGCCAGCGAAAAAGCTACCTCCTACAAAATTTCAACCGGCATACAAATTTTTGGAGAAAATCTTCACCAGCTCGTAGACTATTAACAGTACATGTACTTGTCTTTGTGTATAGAATGTTTTAAAAATAATTTGAAAAATAATTGTGCCACAATGTTAGGTTATGTCGGTCCAGAGACGGATAATTTAGATTTAATATAGGTTTTAATTAGGGGAAAGCGGGGGAATACCACGCACCTAAGAAAAGTTGTTCATAAAAATGTTAGTTTTTAAACAAACGCTTTCAAAGTTTCACAGCAGGGTATCACCTATATAAAACAACTTACCCACTACCAAAACTAAATCCAGGTCAAAGGTAATCAAAATAAGAACGCAAACTCCAAGATATTGTCATTGTGCGGTATTGCCCCGTCTACTGGGTAACGCCGCGCAGGATATGGGGTAATAACGCGCATTGATGAAAAAGTGCTGATAAGATAAATTTTATTATAAATGGCTTTAATATTTATTAGCTGTACGTAAGTTAAGTAACACCTAATCCGGAAATGTAACAAGTTAACAGAAAAAAACAATTACAAAAACATTAAAAATCTTATAGCGAATAATTTTTCATTATTTATTACGTTTCTTCTTATCTGTCTTAATACACATATCGCACGTGTAACCCTCGACGGATTCCCAATCACTACACTCTGCATGGGACCAATGAGAACATATTACACAGCGGTACCATACTTCATTATCGCGGCCAAATTCACCACAAACCAAGCATACATCAAAATCATGAGCTGGATCTACGTCATCGAGTTCATTATCGTCACACAACTGACTCTCATCAAAACTTTCATCAGACTCATCAGACTCGTCATCAAAGCGTATGTTTCTTACTCCAGGCTTTTACTTGCAGGTTTTTTACAGACGATTTTTGTGTTTTTTTAAACTTTCTTTTTCTTGACTCTTCATTTTTCAGTTCTTCTTCATATTTTCTACGATTCCTTTTTTCTTGTTTGACTTCTAGCTGAGCTTTAAGTGGTGTTGATGTAAAAATTTCTGAGTGTTGCTTAGGTCGTGATTTAGAAGTATCTTTTTTTGGCTGGCTTGGTATTGGTGCTAGCATTTCAATGGCGACTTCTGACGATGGCAAAACGTTGTAACCTGATCTAAGATCCATTTTATTATTTATTGACGTTCCTGGTTGTGGCTCCATTTCTTGGTTTAGTTCTTTATTGGTTTCACTCGTAGAAGTTTTTGATCCGACTCCAGCTACCGTGGTTGACTGTTCAGAAATGCTCTGTTCATCGTTAAGGTCGGTTTCATTTAAGTTAATTGGAATTTGAATAACTTCGGAATTTGTGTTATCTGTTTTGCAGAAGTCATCTTCAGAAAATTTATTAGGATCTATGGGCCATATTCCAGCAGCTCTAAATCCGGATATTCCTTTGTCCATTGTAGCAACCTTCACATATGCTCTATTAAATATGGAAGCAAGCCCATAATGCGGTATTTTTTCGTACACTTTAGTTCTTAGGTACAAATCGCACTATCGATTCAGTGCATTCTTCAGTGGTCCAAAGAAAGTTAGGTCAAGTGGTTGTAATCTATGGGAGGTATGAGGAGGGAGTGATACCATAACAATTCCATGTGACCTGCAGTACGTATAAATATCCAGAGAAATATGACTTGCATGATTATCTAATATTAGACGTACTGGATCATCTAGACTAGCTTTAACATGCTGCTGTAAGTGTTTGATCCAGTCAAAGAATAATTCCTCGTTTATCCAGCCGGTCTTTGAACATCTGTATATGGCCCCAACTGGTCCGTCTCTCATTAGTTGAGTATTCATTCATGCTCTTGGAAATATAAACATGGGGGAGATTAACTGCCCTAAAGCACTCACAGAACAAACCACAGTAACATTTTTCCCCCTCTCCCACGATATTACAGAACCAACTTGCTTCTGTCTTTTAGGAGCCAAAATTTTTGCGGGTTTCTGAACCGTGGAAATACCGGTTTCGTCAACATTAAAC
Source organism: Philopedon plagiatum (assembly GCA_963971165.1). Classification (NCBI taxonomy): domain Eukaryota; kingdom Metazoa; phylum Arthropoda; class Insecta; order Coleoptera; family Curculionidae; genus Philopedon; species Philopedon plagiatum. Next base: position 24,976,275 of record OZ020193.1, on the reverse strand, counting down.
ATACGGCTCTCACGAAACTTGTGCTTTTCAATTACTGTGAGGAGGTTGTTAAAAAATCGATCAACTTCGGATTTATTAAAAGCAGCTATACGATTTTGACTCGTGCCTTCTGGTTTTCGCAGGCTAATTTGTGGGTGGCGTTTTAAAAATAGATCTAGCCAATCCAGACCAGCAATTTGTTTTTCTTTATCAAAAGGATGTGTAATTTTATTTGCTTCGGCAAATTGGTAAGCCAAACGTCGCAGTTCTGTGGGCGTTATTCCAAAAGACATATTAGCCAATTTAACTACATGATTTGCTATATCATTTTCCTGTTCTACACTGAAAATAGGCTTTCTCCCATTAGTGTCTTGGTTATGTTATTAGCCTTTAGTCTATCGCGTAGCGTTGCTTCCGGAATATGAAAACATCGCCCTACTTCCCGCACCGCTCGTCCAGATTGTACGGCAGCGCTGGCAGCTCTTAAGTCTTCCTCCGTCCATTTACTCTTTTCAATTTTTCTTAATTACGAGGCATTTTAAATCCACTGAAAAAAAAAAAAGAAATATTCTCAAACGGGGCAATACCGCGCAGCGCGATATTGCCCCGACAAAGCTGCGGGCCATTACCCCTGAGAACCCTATCTAACATAACCTTTAACTGGCGACGATTGATACAATATTATTAATTGTGCTCATGCGATCGATTATGGTAATAGGTTATGCAAAAAAATCTTGCAAAAGTTTTGCCGCAAATAATTAATAACATGCACTTACCACGTATTTAAGGTAAACGACCCAATTATCGGCACCTTAAGGAACAAGTCATAGTTTGAAATTCAGTAAAATCCAATTTTTAAATCGGTAAAATTTGTAGCAAATGATGTTGCAAGCCTTAAGGGTTCTTTATGTAAGCGACTAAAGATATTAGAGAACGCTTAACAGTAAAAAAAGAAAAAAACTATTTTGCAAAATCATACATGATGTACCAATTATCGGCACATTAATTTTAGTGTAGTTCCAATTTTCGGCACCAATGGGTCCCTATTATCGGCATGGTCTGTTCAAGGTATTAAAGAGTAGCTAAGTAAGTCATGAGGCTGATGCCCGTATAGGTAAGGGAATTAAAAAAGAAAAGAAACATATTATTCTTAAAGTAAGGAACAATGACTATATTAAGTATTCTTAAATAATAATAATGTTATTCGCAATCAGGACATAAAAATTCACCCTTATCCTTTTTAGTGAGGCCGACGCACTCTTCATGAACATACTTTTTGCATTTCCCGCACAAACGCATGTCTATTTTTCTCTCGGTGTCACAAATAAAGCAATACCACCTTTCTGATTTAAGTCCTTGATTTAAATCACTTTCAAAAAGATTCTTCTTTGCGCACTCGGTTGCAGTCTTCTTTTGGGGAATTGTCTTACTTTTTTTTTCGTACCGCTATCATTCTTGATTTTTCTTTTCTTGCTTTCAGACGATTCCAACAGTTTTCTTGTCCGTTCTTCTTTTCTTTTTTCTTTTTGTTCTTCTTCCAATCTTTTCTTGGCCTCTTTTTTATTGTAGTAGGCTTGCCACTCTGCAGATGTTGCTACAGCAGGTACTTTTTCTTTCGGCTTTTTGGTGTTATTGGTGGCCTTGGGTGTTGGCCAAAACAGGGTATTTTTAAAAGGTGATGGAAAAATGGATTTATCGCAAGAATCGGCTTGACTATCAGGGATTTCAGGAGAAGTCAATTTCGGGGAAGAAATACGTGGATTTTCTGCTGATAGACCACTATCGATATTTAAATCGTTTAAGATGAAAACATCGTCATGAAAATTTTCGATTTCCATGTCTAGGTCAGCACCAGTGTTCTTCTCAAGCGCCAGCTCTGGTTCAATTGTTTTTTCTTCGACACAAATCTGTGAAACTTGTGATTTTGGAAACAGGCCTGCCAATTCTGATAAATCTGTAAAAATCGGAATGTTTTCCAATTCTTCAGGTGTCGTCCAGCTGCATTCACTGGATGCGTATGTCACAATTATTTCGTCAGGACAATAATTTAAGTTAAGATCATATTCCGAATCATTATTGTTAAATGTTTGGTCGTGGTCTTGTAAGTATTCCTCAGGTTGTTCTGGTTCACTAATTGCAGTAATATCAAATGGCGTCTGCAAGTCACTATCATTTAGGTTGTTGTCGGCAGTTTGGTGTTCATATTCTATTTCAAAGTCTTGATTTTGATTTGCCTCAAGAATACTGCTACCAGCAGACTCTAAGTTAACGGAATCTTCGTCAGGTTCAGGAGCTTCAGCTACGACGGTCGATTTAATTTTCTTCCATAAAGTAAATAAACTTGTATCTTCTACTGGTCCTTCCCAAATAGGACCGGATGCAAGAAATGCCACTAAAGTTGTTTCTGGAATATTTGCTTCAATGGAATATAAAACGCGACTTGAGTCATCTGAAACAGCCGTTTTCTCCAAGTCGTTTAAAGCATTTAAATTTGTAGTTTCTTGCACAGTCTCGTTTTTAAAATACTTTGAGAACTTAATGTTCTCAACATTAAATGGTACCAGGCCACAAGTCTTAAAGCCATTTTTTACTATATCAGGGAATCTGTTCATTTTTTTAAATGTCACATCCAAAATCGGCGCAAACTCTTCCTTTGTAATCTTCTTACCACTGTTCTCCATCCTCCAATGATGAATACTTTTTTTCCACTCCATTTTTAGGGGGCGAAACACCGCAACATCCAATGGCTGTAGGATATGTGTGGCATTTGGACACAGGGCAATTAGAATAATGTTATTTTTGCTGCAAAAGTCACTGACTGCCATTGTTAGGTGAGACGAATGACCATCCATGAATTGCTGTTTTAACCACGGAAAAAAACATTCGCCACATATTCGAAAAACGTCTCCCCGGTCATCCATCCGTTCTCCGACCTACCCATTCCCCAATGCGTAGGCACTTTGACAGCAATAGTCTTTGGTACCCGTTTATAGTTGTATACTATCATTGGTGGTGGTAGCTCACCAGACGCACTGCATGTTACCAAGGTTGTCAAGCATTCCTTTTCGTCGTTGCTTGTGAAGGAATAAACAGTTCTCTCGCTCCGTTTAACGAGAACTTTGTCCCCTTTAGGACACAGAAAAAATGCCGTCTCGTCGCAATTTTAAACCCGCTGTGGGTTAAGAAAAACATCTAGGTGATCTTGCTCTCTTAAGAATGTGCCAACCTCGTCAAACCATTGACGTATGCGACGTTCTGTTAAAACTGATCTGGCAGTTGTCAGGCTTTGAGATATTCGGGTGGTTAATTCCGGATGCCCCCGTAAAAAAAGCTCGTACCATTTACGACCAGGTCTTCCATCTACAAATGTATTCGGACGTTGAAGCTTTTTGACCAAAAGCTGCACACTGTCCAGCAGTTGCATTTTTGTTGCAGGAAACCCACAATTTGAGATGTGGAGCAGCCACTTAACCAATAATGCTTCTTCTTCGTTTGTTAGAATTGTTGTTAGACCGCATCTCTTACCAAGTGTAGATCTGCCTTTAACCTTGTCCTGTAGCGTTGATCTTGGAATGTTAAACCTTTTACTGGCGGTTTTAAATGGCATTCCATTCTGAATTGCTTCAATTGCTTCATTCTGCTTCGAGGTAGAATACTGATTTATTTGCCTTTTATCCATGTTTCCACTGAAAAAAGGTACGTTCTAATTAGCGGCACCTAGATGCTCATATAAGCGGCATAGGATTTAAATATTATCTAGAGCGTTAAATATGATAATTTAAGGGTGCCGATAATTGGTCCCACTATTAAGTAACTCAATAAGTACACTTTAAAATTAATTTGTATTTAAATATCCCAAAATCTTCGGCAAAATAAGCCGTTAACCTAAAGTCAACACCGCACCAATTATCGGCACCCATGCCGGTAATTGGCACATAGCCTTTTTACATTGCTCCAGATTCCGGCACATTTTATTTTTGAGAAAAGTGAATAAAAACTGTACAAAAAAGACATTTTCAATACATTTTCCTAATCATAAATGTTTAAAGAAGAACTTACCATTTAAATTGGTGAAAATACACTGTTGATATTTAAAAAATCGTTAAACTTTCACTGGAGCGGTTCTTAGCACTACAAACTGTAAAACACCCCCAAGCTCAGCTCACCTGATATCTGTCACCGATAGTTGGGAGTTTTCAAATAACTGACCGGTTTAAAAATCTGGGAACCGCGGTAAATTAAGGGTTAGATGGTAAACTTTGGTTTAAAATACGCTGCCAAAATATTTCCTTTACCAGTTTCTTATTAATTAAGGATCTTTGGAGTAAGTGCCGATAATTGGATCAGTGCCCATAATTGGGTCTTTTACCTTAATATTAGTCGAAAATTACATCAGACACATAAAAAATAAACATTCGACTGACACGTTTGAACAGTCACTGCTGGTGCAACGGAATTAAGAGCAAATGTTCGCAAGCATGATACGAGATGGCGTACTATCTTAAAACCTTTAAAAAAGTAAGGGCTGATTCATAACAAGGTTGCCCGACATTCCCCCGTGCTCGGCGTTCCCCCGCTTTCCCCTATGTGTAATACGATAACGCTAAGAAGGGATAAATATAACATTAAACTTACCTCGGAATTCACAGCTTAATTTGCATTAAACCGCCAAAAACAAAAGCAAAATAATATTTGATTCGCTATCTCGTTCGCTATGTTGCCGGTATGGGGGTATGGCTAACCAGAAGATATGTTACGCGCACGCGCATGACATAAACAGCTGACTTAAATCCTCTGTAAATACCCGATAAAGCACCGTAAATCATCGTAACTTCTCGATAAATCATTATAAATCACCGTAAATCCTCTTAAATTGTCGTAAATCCTCAATAAACTACCGTAAATCATCGTAAATCCATAGTAAATAACCATAATTCTTTCAGGCTGTACACCATAAATCACCAGATATTTGCCCCTCGGCTTGCATTTTTTATATTACATATTAGTATTGATCTATTATTCATTTTTTTTTATATAATTCATTCCAAAGACCTTAGATAGTCGGCAAAATGTTCATTGTTGTTTATAATATTTTGTAGAATATGTAGAAAGGCTTATGCTATGTTACAATATTAATTTTTATAAAATTCGCTATTGAAATCATTTTTGTACAAGGCTCAAGGGGGGGCGCCCCCTGCACCCCCCTAAATCCGACACTGGGGAAAGGCGTAAAACTGTATGTCCCATATCGGCAGCAATGGTATCAAACATAATAATAATAAAGTTTATTTAAATCAATTACAAGTGAAATATGATTATATATGTATACACATATATATATATATATATATATATATATATATATATATATATATATATATATATATATATATATATATATATATATATATATGTATATATATATATATATATATATATATATATATATATATATATACAGGGTGGTGCAACCAAGATGGGGTGGAAGATTGTGAGTAAACGGTGAGGAATTTCGAAAAATTTTTTTTTGGATATTATAGATAGTCAAACCCGCTATGTTTTAAAATTATAGCCATAATACAGGGTGGTCCGAAAAACTCGTGGCGAACCAAACTTGTGTTTTTTTAAATGGGACACCCTGTATATAATTGTTCCAATTCTTTCTCCTGTTCGTTACGATCATTTTGATTTAGGGTTTATTGGGTCTAAAACTTATAGTACGGGAATGGGACGCGGTTAAAGTTGAAAAAATGCTCACAGTTCGGCCATTTTTTAAAAAAATTTGAAACAGGTATGGAAAAACCAAATATTCCATAAAACGTTACATATCCTTGAATACGTTAATCGCTTGCAATTTGTTTAAAATTATTCACTGTTATACAGGGTGGTCAAGTTTTGCAAATACGCCCTGGACTCATTGTTTTTAAATGGAACACCCTGTATATTTTATTTTTTTCTTAAAGATAACATTGCTAGCTTTCAAAAAATACCATACATGATGCCTTTCTGACCAACAGTTTTTTAGTAAACTAGCCGTGAAACCAAGGTTTCTTCATTCTAATACGATTATACTGAATGTACGTTGTTTATTATTAAATATCTAATATTAGAAGGCCATGACACTATCATAAATGAAACAGGATTGACGAACTTGTCAAAGCTACTGCCGTACAATCCATTATTTACAAGTTAAGTGTAGGTGGCCCAATAACTATGAGGTAAGAAGACTGAGACCCGAAAATTTTACATGTTTATTAGAGATATTTCAAAAAACAGAAAATATTGTTTTTAGGAAATGTAAAGTAATTAATAAACCAGTTATAAACAAATTTTTTGAGAAACGAGTTGTCAGTATTGCTTGAAGATTTACGTTTAATGGTAAGGGGATCCTTATGGTTTGAACATGATGGAGCGCCCCCGCATTGCCATAGGAATGTAAGATATTTTGTCGATAAATTGGAAGACAGATCGTTGGATTGGGCGAGGTGGACCAGGTAAGTGGTCAGCCAGACCACCCGACTTAACACCACTAGATTTTTTCTATGGGGGCATGTTAAAGAAGAAGTCTATAAAGGGGTTCCAACCACAGTGAAAGATATGAAGACGAGAATAAGAAACAGTTTTCGCAACGTTTCAGAACAGACTTTGAGAAAAGTGAAACTTTCATTTATGGATAGACTCGAAATGTGCCTTCAGCAAAATGGTGGTTTAGTTGAACACCTTATATGAGCTTTGTTAATTGTTTATATTAAATTAGGTTTACAAGTAAGTACATACCGAAGTAATTTTAAAAGATGTTCTGTTTTTGCTTAATTAATTTTTTTATACTATTAATAATACTGATAACTGATTATCTTTGTTTATAACTGGTTTACTAATTACTTTACATTTCCTAAAAACAATATTTTCTGTTTTTTGAAATATCTCTAATAAACATGTAAAAGTTTCTGGTCTCAGTCTTCTTACCTCATAATTATTGGGCCCCCTACACTTAACTTGTAAATAATGGACTGTGCGGCAGTAGCTTTGACAAGTTCGTCAATCCTGTTTCATTTATGATAGTGTCATGGCCTCCTAATATTAGATATTTAATAATAAACAACGTAAATTCAGTATAATCGTATTAGAATGAAGAAACCTTGGATTCACGGCTAGTTTACTAAAAAACTGTTGGTCAGAAAGGCATCATGTATGGTATTTTTTGAAAGCTAGCAATGTTATCTTTAAGATGAAAATAAAATATACAGGGTGTTCCATTTAAAAAAAAATGAGTCCAGGGCGTATTTGCATAACTTGACCACCCTGTATAACAGTGAATAATTTTAAACAAATTGCAAGCGATTAATGTATTTAAGGATATCTAGCGTTTTATGGAATATGTGGTTTTTCCATACCTGCTTCAATTTTTTTTTTAAAATGGCCGAACTGCGAGCATTTTTTCAAATTTAACCGCGTCCCATTCCCTTACTATAAGTTTTAGACCCAATAAACCCTATATCAAAATGATCGTAACGAACAGGAGAATCAGTTGGAACAATTATATACAGGGTGTCCCATTTAAAAAAACACAAGTTTGGTTCGCCACGAGTTTTTCGGACCACCCTGTATTATGGCTATAATTTTAAAACATAGCGGGTTTGACTATCTATAATATCCAAAAAAAAAATTTTCGAAATTCCTCACCGTTAACTCACAATCGTCCACCCCATCTTGGTTGCACCACCCTGTTATATATATATATATATATATATATATATATATATATATATATATATATATATATATATACAGGGTGGTGCAACCAAGATGGGGTGGACGATTGTGAGTTAACGGTGAGGAATTTCGAAAATTTTTTTTTTGGATATTATAGATAGTCAAACCCGCTATGTTTTAAAATTATAGCCATAATACATATACATATATATATGTATATGTATATATATATATATATATACATATACATATATATATATATATATATATATATATGTATATATATATATATATATATACATATAGATATATATATAATATATTATGAACTTGATAAAACCCCCGAAGATGTAGGGGAAGGGTGTACAAAATGACATAGTGGGGCAAGACGACATATCATAAGTATTGCCGAAACAACTTGTTAGATGGCGACTCTGTTATACTTAACAAACCGTTATGCTCCCCGCAGCCTTGTCTGTTATAATTTAGTTTCCCTTGAGCAATTGTGTGAGTCGCACGTTGTCGACATTTAATTTTCGCGCAGAAAAGTTTTTTTCTTGTGATTGTTTAAATGCAGATGGTGTGAAAACGAAACAACCAGGTAAGGCAATATTTTTAGGTCAAGTAGTAGCACTGTAACTCTAACAAGAACACACCATCATTAGTATTTAACTGTTCAATTTCCTTTTTTAAGAATTTTTATTTAATATGATACAGAGTAGGGCAAAATGACATACGTATTGGGAGGACAAAATGGCATAGTGTGTCATTTTGCCCTCACAGGTTTTTATGAACACAAAAGAATATTTTGCTATTTTTTTTAGATAATGCCACGAAACTATAAAAGAAAAACCGAAAGGCAGTCTTGGAGCCAGGATGCTATGCTAAATGCCATAAAAGCAGTAGAAAACAATGAAATGGGATGGCTTAGAGCCTCCAAAGTTTATAATGTACCACAGGCCACTTTACGTAGGCATGCGTTAAAGACAAATAAGGAGCTGAAGCCAGGAGAGAAAAAGCTAGGAAAATATAAGGTAACATTTCCCCCAGAAGTCGAACGTCAGTTGGTCGAGCATCTGAAATTTTTAGAATCCCGATTTTTTGGGTTATCTATAAAAGACGTTTTAGAGTTAGCGTATCAGTTAGCGGTAAAAAATGGTTTTAAGCACCAGTTTAATACTGATAAAAAAGCAGCCGGAAAAGACTGGCTTAGAGGATTTCGTAAAAGAAATCCCGACATTTCTTTGAGGAAGCCGGAAGCAACATCCGCGGCAAGGGCCCAAGCTTTTAACAGGCCTCAAGTTGCCGAATTTTTCAAAAAATTAGATGAAGTTATTGAACGCGAAAACATAAACCCAATGAGGATTTATAATGCTGATGAGTCTGGGTTGTCAACGGTTCAACGGCCTCAGAAAGTTTTCGCCACAGTAGGGCGAAAACAAGTTGGATTTATTACAAGCGCAGAAAGGGGATCGCATGTTACTGTAGTGTGTGCGATGTCTTCGAGTGGAAACTATGTCCCACCTGTGCTGATTTTCGCCAGAAAAAATATTAAGCCAGAATTGGGAGATAATACTCCTCCAGGAACGTTGTTGTTAGCTCAAGAGTCAGGGTGGATGACAGGTCCAGTTTTTCTTAAATATTTGGAGCATTTCCAAAAACATACCAAGGCAAGTGTAGATGATAACGTTTTGTTAATCGTCGACGGTCACTCAAGCCACAAATATTTAGAGGCACTTTTGTTTGCAAAAGCCAATGGTATTGTATTGCTCTGCCTACCGCCGCACTGCACCCACCGGATGCAACCACTGGATGTGTCGTTTTTTGGACCGCTGAAGACATACTATGACCAAGAAATCAGTAGGTGGCTAAAAAACCATCCAGGTAGAGTGGTCACTCAATTTCAAATTGGTGCTTTATTTAATGAAGCTTATTGCAAAGCAGCGACGGTGAAAAATGCTGTTAATGGATTTGCCAAAACTGGAATAGTTCCATTTAATCCGGACATTTTCCCGGACTATATGTACGAAGCTTCAGAAACTACTAGTATTCCACTTAAAGAAAACTCTCAACCTGGGCCCAGCACGGAAAACAACAATTCCGATCCCACAGCTACTAAAAATCAACCTAAATATGGCACACAAAACAATAGAGAACCGACAGCTGCTCCAGTCTTAAACATCGAGACTGATAAAGATGGCATGAAATCTACTGAAACGCAGTCCAACACGAAAACGTGTACGCTTGCAGTCACTCCATTTAACCTAAGCCCACCTCCAATTGGTCAGTTCGTATCTGGGCAAGGAAAAAGAAAAGCAAGAAAGCGTCAAGGTACGTGTGTACTAAATTCAACCCCAAATTTAGAAGAAGCAAAGGAGAGAAACCAGGCGGTCGACCAAAAAAAAAAGAGAAATGTGACTAGAAAAGTTCTTCAGGAATCCGATTCTGAAACAGAAAAAGAAGCTTTTTCCGTGGACGACGATGATGATTGTGCTTGCATATACTGTACAGAACCGTACAAAAGATCAAAAAGAGGAGAAGTATGGTTCCAGTGTTCCGATTGCAAAAAATGGGCCCATGGAGACTGCGCGGGAGTCGATAAAAAAACAAAATACTTTATTTGTGAACTTTGCTGTTAAAAAAGTAAGGCTATGCCATTTTGCCCACCCGGGTGGGCAAAATGACACGTTTTTCCTTTTTTTTTTTAATCTTTGATAGAAAAATAAGTTTTATTTTTTTTCCGTTTTAGCTTGGTTTTTATTAGAGTAAATTAGTTCGTTTATATGTTAAGGTTGTTTCCATAAGAACACTTATTTTCTTTTAAATATATTTTCTTAATTTTTCAAAAAGTATGTCATTTTGTACACCCTTCCCCTACTTGTTGGGGGTAAATCTTATATTTACTATTACATTATTTAATTTTCAAATACATACACACAAATTTCTTTTTGAGGACGAGAGAGATCCTTAGAGAAAAATAAATAAATAATTTTTATATTATTCAAAATAAAATCAAAGTAATTCCAAAAATTCCTGTAAATCGTTTGTTGTTAATACCCAAGCATTTATCAATTTTAAATTTTTGTAATGATACAATTCTTTTAATATTTACTGGTAAATAATCGTTTAAATAAAAACATAAATATTTATAATTCTTTTGTGCTATAAACTTATGAATTTTTGGTTTAATGGACATTTCATTTTTATGACGCGTGTTATGTCTTTAAAATTGTATTAGAATTTTAGTTTTCAAAAACGTATATTAAAATATTATAAATATACAGTGTGTCCGCGGATGGAGTCCCCAAGAGGGAACAAATGTTTATTATTCAATTTACGACCAAAAGTCATTCTTTATAAAAAGTTCTGCTTGTTGAGAAAATGAATTCACGATAAAAAAAATTTAAATTAAATAATCAGATGTACAGGGTGTTAATAAATTAGGAAAACATGAAAATGCTTCAATAGAGAAGTACAATTATTATTTATCACTTTTAACAAAAATTTTATAAACCAAAGTTGTTTGTAAACTAACATAAAGACCAAATACAAATTTCGAAATAAAAATTCGAATATTTAAAAATTAATAATGGTTTTTATGTAATTATTTGCATTTTACAAAAAAATCAATACCTATAGCCGACTTTGTATGCTTTCATGTTACGTCAGCATCTTATTTACATCTCAATTCCTATAATTTGTCAAATATTGTTTGCGGTGAATAAGATCTGTATGTTTGTGACGGAAACATGTTTTAGGGTAGTTTTTTTTTTGGGTTTTTACACTTTAAATAGTAGATTATTAAAAATTATTGTATTTTTCTATTCTTTTTTTCAAATTTAAAAAAATCTTAAAATGCCAAAAATTATTCTCCACAAGACAAAAATATCTAAATTTATGAAATTAGGTAAAACACGAAATTATTTTTTAATAAAATAGCCCTTTTTCAGTCTCTTTGTCGTATTTTGTCGATTTAAGTCTGTTGATTGTTTGCCACAGTAAACTTTTTTAATTGAAGCGGGTTTGTAAAAGCATTAAACACATTTGACATTCATGACATGACACAATTCATGCTTTAAATTACCTTCATGATCACTTTCGATAAAATGTCTAGAACAGATTCTAGCATTTTTCACATTAAACTTATCTTCTTGTTTGCACAGACGTTTCCAAACACTTTGGGTTTCTTTGTCTTTGAGGAAGCTAAAAACTTTAATATCGGGCATAAAGCCCACATCACAACTACATACAACACCCTCATTTTCACTTTTAAACTCTTAAAAGTGATATAAAAACACCAAAAAAGAACTTTAGAATACAACGCGCTCTTAACAAAGACGTGTTTCGTTTACAAAATATGGCGGAATTACTCACAGAGGTTCGTGGCCACGCCTACCTGCGCGGTGTGATATCTTTTATTTGTATCAGGAGTTGGCACGATGAAACCGACCGTTGAAAGTGATGGTGCAGAGCCACAGTTAAATTTTCGTGATTTTATTAAATGTTAGGCCTCATTGAAAATTTGAAAACATCATAGCACGAAAAGCTTCCATTGACACATTTATTTTGACTACATGTATTTTTCGTATGACGCACGTGTTGAAAATTTATCACGGCTTACGAGATTGTAAGAAGCGATCATATTTATGCGAAAGTATTATAGGTACACAAGATTACCCTTTAATACACCACAGGTAGTAACAAGTCAAAGTGATCCATTTTCTTGTGACTAAAGATTTTGAGCATGGCCCTCTTGCGGCGAGACTAATACGTTTCTGTGTAGATTCCTTTATGTATAGGGAATTTAACCCTATGGATAATATTTGTCCTAAATTTAAAACACCTTTAATGTGCCAAATATTACACTACTAACCACACCCCACAAGAAGATTTTTTTCCAATACTTGAATATATCTCTCAGTCAGTTCGGTATCTACATTAGGTGTACAGTCTCTTGATGCATTATATGTGGACATTATCTGGGACAGTCCTTAACGTTATCGTAAGTCCACACAATCAAACGGGTGTCCACTTTTTCTTCATACATCCATCTATGAATTGCATCTAAACGTGGACACTTTATTGGATTTCCAGCTATGTTCATACCACGACCTTGGGGTCTTAGAATTCTTTTCAAAAAAGCTACAGACATGTAATTTAATAAATTTCTTTCTAAATCCACGTAGGCAATGCGCAAATCATTTGGAAATATAGTTGGTGAAATAGAAGTTAGGAGATTTTGTTTCAGGCCCAGATAGAGTAGTTTGGAGAGACCAGAAAATGCACCTAATAGAAAATTATTAGTAGGTATTATGGAAAACCAATGCTGCAATGGATATTCCGCCACAATTTAAATATTACAAGTTCGTTCGGTATATATTTTGGAATACCTAACCACTGTGGTATTTTCTGTGTTTAACTTTAGCTTCAGGTCTGGTTTTTGAAATCTAGAAACAACAGAGTAATGCACACGCATATAATAGTAGAGTACATAGTTTTGGATGCGATTGCCACTAAAGTCGTTTTGACGCTATTTTTGTCCAGTATAAAAAATGTGACTAATAAACTATTAACTCGAAACTTCATAGAAGTACTCTAAAAAAACTTAAAACACGTGTTTTACAGTTTTTAATAAATCAACCCCTAAGGGGGTGAAATGGGGGTTCAAAGTTTGTAATGGAGTAAAATTGCTATACCGGGGACGAAGTCGCGGGCGCAAGCTAGTTTTAGTATATTAGTTTAAATAGATAGAAAAATATTTCTGGCCCTTCGTTTTAAATGAACCATCTCAACCTTTTTAAGACGGCCAATTGTAGTGCATTTTACGGTGTAATTTTTAAAGCGAACCTTATATGTTAAATTTTTGACTCCATAAAACGCCACGGTTTATTAGACGTCTAGAGATAATATTTGACATCGATAAATTTCAGAGTCATCGCGGCGTTCGGTAATTTCAGTCTTTTTTATCGTTTCGCTCGGAATTTTTGACAGCCACATGACTAATTGTTGTAACCAGTACGACTGACCACGTGCCTGTCAAAAATTCCAAGCAAAAACGATGAAAAAGATTGAATTGCCGAACGCCGCTTATGTTAACTTGCCAAAATATTCCAAAAAATAACTAAAAAATTATTTTTTCAAAAACATTGATTTTTCACACCCCTTTATTGTTATTGTTTTTTTTTATATCCGCCAAAAGTTGGTGCATGGCCCATAACCATAACAGGTGCACTTAGAATGGCTTCAAGTCAAACAGCATAGAGGGCAGGCAAAAAAAATATAAAGATCGTTCAAGAGTAAAGTACCTCTCTTTCGAAAAAATACAGAAAACCGTTATTAGTAATTTTTGTATTAGAATTAAAAGATATGTCCAAATACAAAACTAAAAAAAAAATTTTTTTTGAAAATTTTATTTTTTTTTACTCCACATGACATCGACTCCTATGGTCATTAGTTTTTTACTATGAACATTAGTATTAGAAACATATATGCCTTATTTTTAAGAATATTTGAGAAATTCGAAACGTGTGCGTATGCAGGCCCGTTCCTAGGGGATTACGCGCCTGCGTGCAAGATATTTTTTCCGCCCCTTATATACAGTTTTAAAATATCCACTAACGAAATAAATAAAAAACCTAAATACATAATTAAATTTAAGTTTATGTTCTAAAAAAACAGTATACAATACTATAATTTTGACACATTTTTTATACTGAATATTTGACAGACTTCACGTATTACAAAATAAGGTAATGCGAATAATTTTAAATATGGATAAATATACCAAAATAAGTTACATGTTAAATAAACTAAAATGGCTAAATGTTAAAAATTTAATATTTTTTCTTATATATGTACATAGTTTTGTAACACAAAATTACGAAAATCATAATTATTCTACACGTAACAACGAAAATTTTTGTTTAGGAAAAGTGACAAAACATTTAACATACAAATCGGTGTTTTATAAAGAGTTAAGTGAATATAACAGTTTAAATATAAATATTAAATCTCAAAATTCTCTAAATGAATTTAAAAAATCATTAGAAATATATTTGTTTAATGAACAATGTGAAACAATATAATTTTTTTCTAAATAATTTAAAAAGTTAATGTCAACTTTAAGTTGTTAAATTATACTAAAAATGTAAAGTTGTAGCATTTTTTTGCTAAATAAATCTTGTTACTACTACTACTAATAAAGGTCACATAGCAATAAAATAAACATCCAAAAATCAAAAAACAAGTGTTAAATATAAATAGAAATAAGCAAAATTTAAAAAAGAACAACAGAAATTATATCGTAATCCGTCTTGCCTTTAAAGAGGCAAACTCATTTATCATTTCGTTATGATCGATGGTTTCACAAATTTGATTTTCAATTGAAATAATAGCCAAATCTGCTAGCCGCTGTTGGCAGATAGACGTTCGAAGGTAATTTTTTATTATTTTTAATTTTGAAAAACTCCTTTCTCCCGAAGCAACCGATATGGGCAAAGACAAAAATATTCTTAGAGTTATAAATAAATTTGGAAACAACGATTTCAAATTATTTTTTGTAATATAATTTAAAATATTTTCGGGTGATTCTGTATCTTTATTAGAACTAGGGTTTAGAATTTTGTAAGACATGATTTCATTATGCAAATGAATTCCATCAATATCTTTAAATATATTACCTTCGTTTTGAATTTGCAAAGCTATGTCTAAATCCATGCATGATTGTTTAATTCCTTCTGAATCTAAATTGTGAACATTGCATAAAAACCCAAATAAATCATTACATTTACTAATCCCCTCGAAACGTCTTTGCAAAGATTGAATTGTAGTGTCTAAAATTTGAAAATAAAAATTGATTTTAAATTGTTGTTTAGGGATCAAAACAGTTTCATCAGCGCTTTCATATGAAAATTGACACTTGGTTTTTCTTTGTCGCACTAAAGGAAATTCTTGCTCTACATTGTTCTTTTCAGCTTCTACTATAGCTTCACTGATAAAGTATTCGAAATCTTTGTCTGAACGTTTTTCAGAAAAATAACTAATAAGACTTTTTATTCCTTTATGGCATTCATTTAAATTTAAATTTTGATTTTGGAGCATTTTACTAATTATATTAATTTTTGATAGAAACTCGTACCAAATTACAATCGAACATATGAATTTAAAAGTTTTGATTTTATCTAATAAGGATTGTGCCGTGTGTTTAGTATTCATATCTCTTGAATCATCTTGCGTCAAATAATGTAAGCTCTGAAACCTTAAAGGGCGAATGGCTTTGATTCTACTGTCCCATCTCGTTTCACTTACTGATTTTAACGTTAAATCAGGCACATTTTGTTTTAAAATGTCCCACCTGTAAGGCGAAGCAGAAAAAAAATTGAACAACTCTTGAATAATAGAAAAAAAACCAACAGTTTCATATGTATTTTTAGCCGCATCATTAACAGTTAAATTTAGTGTGTGAGCTGAACAAGGTACAGACATTGCTCTGGCATTAACATTTCGAATCTGAGCTTGATGACCTTTATGTCTACCAGACATATTTGCACCATTGTCGTATCCCTGACCCCTCATATCCTGCAAATTTATTTCAAATTTTGGTAATATTTGTTCGGTTAAAACTTTAAAAAGTCCTTCGCCTGTAGTATTTGTAACTTGAAAAAAACCTAAAAAATGTTCTCTAATTTCAACTTCATTTGAGGAACAGTCAACAAATCTTATTACGAAAGTAAGTTGCTCAACATGGCTAGCATCGGGAGTTTCATCTAAAATTATAGAATAATATTTTGCCGTTTTTAGGCAGTTTAAAATTTCTTGTTGAATATTTTTTGACAACAGACTGATTATCTGATTTTGAAAATGATTTCCCAAATAATGAGGCATATATTTATTTATCTCTTTAGATTTTTGAATGTTACTTACATGTTCCAGTATTACTGGATCGAATTTTGCCAACATTTCAACTAATTTTAAAAAATTCCCATTATTGGGTTCGTAAAGTTTTTGACTGTCCCCTCTAAACGCCAAATTTTGACCAGCCAAATATTGTACAATGCAAATCATTCTTTTAATAATTGCACGCCATCGTTTTTTTTCAATTTCGAAATATTTCTGTTGATCTTTGTCAACAGTGCATTCTTTATCCAAACGTAATTTAAATTCATGCCATTTTTGCGCGCTTTTCAGATGTTCCACACTATTTTCATGACGCGAAAGATTTACGGATAAATGTCTCCAATTAGAATAACCAAAAATTAATTTATGTGACTGTAAACTAAATATTTTACAAAAAATACAAAAAACTGCATTCGTTTTCTTTGAATAAACCAGCCAATCTCTATTTACTTTCTCGCCGTTTGCTAACGTTCGCAAATATTGCACAGCTGAGAATTTTCTTCCAGTCTCATCTGCGGGAAAGTTTTCTATAATTTGGACAGCGCCTTTTGTAGCAATTATTTCAATTAAACGGTGATTTAAAAGATTAGGCCATGTAGCGGGATCGGCAAAATCAATATCTACACTGGATGCAGTTTTGTTTTCAACAAGTTCATGTAGTAGGGGAAAGTCGGGTAAGATGGCGATGTTAACATTATTTTTTTTATTCTTAAGCCTGGTTACATTTTTTTTAAAGTGCGTTAATTTACGTGCAATCCTAAATGTCTAATGAACATAAAAATATAACATACGACATAAAAAACTAAACAGACATATTGAAAAAAATAATAATTCGGCTTTCATGAAAAATTCGTCATCTTGCCCAGCAGTGGGGTAAGATGACGAACCTATGCGGGTAAGATGAAGTATTAACATAAATCGCATGTGTACGTCCCCACTCCTGAATAATCGCTACAGGGATCGTGCCACCACCTTAGGCACTTCGAACACTGAATCGAGTCTTCTGTGGGTGGAGGTTCAAAACGTTCATTACAACCTGGGCATATTGTTTCCTCATTATCAACAGCGGGTTTGGGCTGACTTTTTCCTTTGTTTTGATACTCTTTTCCTGCTTTTTTTGCTTTTTAAACATTTTAGCCTCTTCTTTTTGCTTTTCTGCCGCTAATTTTTCCTCTAGCTGTCTCTTTATTGGAGTACTGGTAATAATACTTGCAACAATTTTTCTTCCTTTTTTATTTTCTGGTCTTTCATATTTTGGAAAAGGACGTATTCTTTATAGCTACATCGTTTCTTCTGTTCTACTTTTATTAAAGCTACACTGGGATGGGATATCTTTTTTTTGGGTTCCACTAGGACCGGAACACTCGACAATTTTATTAGAAGATGATCCAAAAATGTTTCTTTTTATACCTAATACATTTGGGCGTGCTAAGCTGGCGTCATTACTATTGAGTAGCATAAAGTTAAGAGTCTGCGCTTGTATATTATTCTCAGTGGGTATTTTTTCTCCTGGAAGGGATAAAGATGAATTTTCCACAGATTTTACAAAGTGAATTAAGGGCAGCTCATCTTCCGATGAATACTCTGGAGAATTTATGTCTGTCTGTGAAGTTACTGTGTCATTTCTTGCTATTGAAACAGTTTCTTGTGAAAAAATGTCTCTTTCTGATGTTTTAGCTGCAGCGTAATCTTCTTCGCCAAAAATATTAGAATCAAATGGTTCAATTCCGCATCTTCTGAATCCTTGTACAGCGTTTCCAACCGTTGCAGCCTTTAGATATGCTTTAGTGAAAATTCGGCAAATATTTTTATCAGTCACGGCTTCATTAGGATTACTGACAACAAATGAATCGCATTCTTGTGAACAAAATGTCTTTAGAGGTCCAAAAAATGACACATCTAAAGGCTGCAACCTATGAGTGGTGTGGGGTGGGAATCCTACCATAACAATTCCGTTTTCCCTGCAAAAAGTTATTCCTTCCAAGGAAATGTGCGAAGAATGGTTATCGACAAGCAGAAGAATGGGTCTTTCAGGCGTAGAGTTAGTATACTTTTGGAAATGTTTTAAATATTGCAAAAATACCTCGGTGGACATCCAGCCATTTTGTTGAGCTCTACCTGCGGACCCTGGAGGTGCACCAAAAAGTAGTTCATCCTTCATACGCATCCGCTTAAAAATAAAAAAGGGGGAACATAATTTCCCAGTGCATTGACGGAGCAGACAATGGTGGTATTTTTCCCACGCTCTGCAGTAACTATTCTTGCAACGCGTCGAGATCCAGTTGGAGATAAAAATTTTGGCAACTTTGTTGGCACAGATGAGAGTCCGCTTTCATCTGCATTATATATTTGGCTTGCATCAAAATTATATTTTCCACGAACTTCTTTCAGAATTGTAAAAAACTTTTGAACAGCGACTTCGTTAAAACCAATTAGGCGTCCTATTGATGTAGCCTCAGGAGTTCGAAGACTTATTTTGTATTTATTTAAAAAAGATTGTATCCAATCCTTTCCTGCCATTTTTATGTTTTTGTTGAATCTATGAGGTATGTCATTCTGTTCTGCATATTCAAATGCCAGTCGTCCAAGTTGAGTTTTTGTTAGCCCAAATGCTCTCCTATCGATGTCTCTAATGTATTTTGCAAGAGCTTCACTTTGGGTAACACTAAAAGTATCTCGGTATCTTCCGCCATGTTCTGGTAGATCCTTCCCCTCGCATCTTTTTTTGTCATAGCGGCGTAAGGTTGCTTCAGGAATTTCGTAACGTACAGCAGCACTATTGCAAGATTGGCCTTGATCTATAGCTGTTAAGGCTGCTGTTAAATTTATCTGACTCCAAGATCGCCGATTGGTCTTTCTAATATATTTTTGTGGCATTCTGCAAAGAAAATAAAATTACCAACATTCAAAAATAATATGCGGGCAACATGGCGAAGGTGCGGGTAAGATGACGATCTCGTCATCTTAGCCGCGTCATGTTACCCATAAAGGTTATGTTTAAGTTTTCTAACTATATTTTCACAATAGACAAAGTATCAACAAAAATTATAGTCGCATGCAATAATTAATTAATAATAATAATAATTAATTAGACACAATTTTACATAAACATACCTTATAAATCTACTCGAAAATGTAACAGGGCACAACGATATTCTTATAGCATGTTGCCGGAAAACAAACACAACCGTTTAAAACCAACCAGAGCCTGTAAAATAATGGTTTGCGTTGAAAAATTAATTTGTCGACTCTCGAGGAGATGGCACCACCATACAGGGCATTTATAAAAATAGCGAGGACGAACAAAATTACGATTCGTTATCTTACCCGCTTCGTCAACTTAACCGACTTTCCCCTACTTCATCTTCATCAGATTTAATTCCTAAATGCTGTTGTTGCTCAGTAGAGGTCGATGGTTGCTGATCTTCCTCAGTAATCACTGGCTTGGGCGCTGGCTCAGGCTCAGGCTCGGCATTTGATTGCGAAGGATTTGGATCATTAATTTTTAGAAATTTGGTTAAAGATCCACTAAGTTTTTCCTTTTCGGCTTTTTTTTTCGATTCGACGTCTTTTGAACTGAGCCCCAGACAATTTTTTTCTTGTGTTGTCACTCATGTCTAATTTTAAAAAGAAAAAAAACGGTCAAGTGTGAGTGAACTCGAACGTCGAGTTCCATACAGACCGCCATAATTTTAATTTTTATATAATTCGAACAATTAAATTAATTCCACGAAAAAGTTGGTGTAGTTATATAAATATTTTTATCAATATCGACACCCCAACCTAACATAATTGGCTAAAAAAAAAAGAAAGAACACTAACATCAGTCAATTGTTGGCTCTAACATAAAGAAGAAATTTAGATCTGATCACTGGATTTTGTGGCTTTTATGGATCTTTAAATGTGTGCCAAATTTAATCTGGATATCTTTAACCGTAACAGGAATAAATGGCTGTGACAGACAAATGCAGGACAACGAAGTCTTACCATAAGGTTCGGTGGTTACATTTTGATTTACGAAACCCAAAAAAAAAACAAAATACCAACAATACATCCTCAATTGTTTTACCAAATACAACTTTTGTTTCTTTAGAAACAAAAACTTACTTACCTTTTTATGTAGGTATGTATGTATAGTAATGTCGTTATTAAAACAGCACACTGCACTTTATGTTAGAACAACTCAGAATTTTGAGAACTAAAAGGAACATAAAATAACTTGAATAAAACGAATTAATTCAATATTCAAAATTGCGACCGATCTACGACTTTGTCGTTTCTTAACTAACCACTTATTTTTCCCTCTTTACTCTACCACTTAAAATCTGAATTTTTTTTCATTGACCGGATTTATATTTTTCTGTGCCAAAGGCCGCCAATAGATCCGCTTTTTATGATATAATATATCGCCGCTCCGATACCGCAAAGCTCGCCGACAGAGGACAACCGAAATAATTATTAATAATAAACCCGTTAAGTGTCTGAATTAGAAAAAGAAGCTTATTTGGAGTTTTTATATTTTCCACATTTTTATTTTTATTAATTCTGCCGATCGAAAATATAGCGACATTTTTTGCCTATGCGTTTATTTTATTGTCAGTTAGTTCTAGACTAAACAAATTAGGGCTGTGGTGTGATTTCACAACTTGTGATTTTGTCACAGCTCCGGGGCTGGCACAGTCACGACCTGCTCCGCTTCGACTAAAGAAGCTGTGACGGGGTGACACCGACACCGCGGGCAACTAGGTTCGGTTAAGACGGGAATTTGATCGCTCAAAATCTGACTAAAATTAACCGTCAAAAATAAGTGAAAATTACTCCCTTATATATTTTGTAGATGGCACCTACAATAGTATTTTATAAAATTATTTGGAAATTGAATTTTCGTGCACGAAAAGAAATATCCATTATGTAGGTATAAGGGTTATTCCAAGCAAAACAATACATTTTGTGTTGTGGGGTCATATAATCGGTTAATTTTGGCCGCCGTTAAATATGTCGCCAAATAAATAATTTTTATATTTAGCAGAACTCATCAGTAAAGCTTTTGCAAACGAGGGGGATTCCAGGGACGGCTCTAACCTAGCTATAAATAAATGTAGGATCCGATTTGAAAATAAAATACAAATATTTATTTACTCACATTGTGTAATTTGAAAATGCGAAATACGAAAATACTTTGGTTAAAGCAATACAACATACAGGGGGTGTCTAAAAAGTCTTAGTATGGGTAAATATCTTTGCTATTAATAAAGATAGAGACTCCAAATTTTAGTTGTATCTTATTGGTTAATAAATCTACTTTTCTACGTAATTTTACTTTTTCAAAACCCTTGGGAGGGCGGGGGGTGACGCTAGGGAGTTGAGGTCAAAAATTTCGAATGCAAACCTATGCCGTGTGGTCCCTTCTTTTAAAAGTCTTCAAAAAAGAAATATTTTACAGCAAACCCCGTATTTTAATTCATTTTTAAATGGCAAGCCTATCAAAATTATACATCGTAAATCGTATAGTCGACCGTTAGTCGACCTCTTGTGCCATACAGTACCAGTCCGCGCGCACATTTATTTTTTGTTTTGTAGGGCACTCTTTCTAACTTTTTTCTGACTTTTTCGACTTCATTTGTCGTTTTTATATTTTTCGTGTTGTGCCATCTGCGCAGTAGACCAAAATGCGTACCACGCGCAAACCGAGCATGCTAGACCTGCGCACGGAATTTCAGGAGATGGACTTTGGTCTCTACATTTGAACCCATTCACTTTTAAGAATATATTATCTCCAATAGGCAAGGTACCACCATGTATTTAAATTTATTACTTTTTCTCAAGTTTTTTTCGACATTATTTTTCGTTTTTTTGCCATCTGCGCAGTAGACCAAAATGCGCACCACGCGCAAACCAAGAGGGCTAGACATGCGCACGAAATTTCAAGGGATGTACGTTGGTGTCGACATTCAAACCTACCCACTTTCAAGAATAAATTACCAATAGTAAAACCAGAGTACAACCAAGACAGAGAGTATACTATCTCGTAATGATTTCATTCATATATACGATTTGCTTTCTATGACCTCCAAACCGAAGTCGAAATAAGCTGCCATGGGCGTGCGATGCAGATTTTGGGTTATAATAAAGAAATGCTGCAAAATAAAAAATACAATACAGTAGAATACAAATGTATTATTAAATATTTAATAACTAATCTAGGAACAAGTAAGTAGGTACCTTATTTATAGCAATTTTACGTCTACAAGAAAAACTATAAAACATGTAGAGGAAAATAAAGAAAAATATGAATACTTCACTCGTGAATTAGCAAAAATGAAAAGCATTGCATGAAAGTACAAAACTACAGGCTTTGTACAATAATGTAAGCCCTTTATACTATTACGTAACAAAACATACCTACCTAAATGAAATATAGTTTTGACAAAGTGGAAGGTCTTGGACAAAATACCAATCATTCTCTATTTCGTATCTTTATTATATGTCCGTTGTTACGAATATTTCTGATGTACGGTGTTATCCTTTATATTCTGCATCGAATCTAAAGCTTTTATCAATTGGAATATACAAAACTTTTACGGCAAAAGTAAAGGAACAGAAAAACAAAGCTAGAAAAGTCCAAAAAAAAGTTGGAGAAAAGTTAAAAAGTTAAATACATAGTTGTACCTTTCCTGCTGGCGATAATATATTCTTAAACGTGACTGGGTTCCAGTGTAGACTAGGGCTCGGAAGTTTTGGAATTGAAGTATTGGAATATTTACTTCATTTATTATTCAAATATTCGAATTATTCACTGTTGAAATAGTCTCCACGAATATTCGAAGAGTCGCTGCGACTTGCAGACGTTTCGACTAGTCGAATCGCCTATTCGAATCTACTATTCCACTAGTTTATGCGACTATTCGAACAGGTGGTTCGACTATTCGAATAGTTGAATCGACTATTCGAATATTGGTGGAGACTATTCGAATATGGGATTCGAAGAGGTGATCCTACTATTCGAATAGTCGGTTCCACTATTCGAATAATCGCTTCGCCTATTCGAATATTCGTGGAAACTATTGTAATATTTGTTTCGAATATTCGATTCGAATATTCGAATATGTGATTCGAATATTCGGTTCGAATATGTGAATCGAATATTCGAATCGCATATTCGAATCGCATATTCGAATCGCATATTCGAATCGCATATTCGAATATTTGCTTGGAATATTCGATTCGAATTTTGGATTCCAATATTAGAATATTTGATTCGAATATTCGATTCCAATATTCGAATATTTGCTTCAAATATTCGATTCCAATATTCGAATATTTGATTCGAATATTCGATTCCAATATTCGAATATTTGATTCGAAGATTCGATTAGACTATTCGATTCGAATATTCGAATATTTGATTCGAATATTCGAATATGTGATTGGAATATTCGGATTGTTAATTCAACTATTCGAATAGTCGGTTCGACTATACGAATAGTCGATTCGATTATTCGAATATTTGAGTCGGCTATTCGAATAATTACAATTCTAAATCGGCCTTTATTCTAATACTTGAATTGACATTCATTACTGACTGTTACTTCTTTTTTGAACCTGAAAACTGTTTCTAAACTTACCGAGACACTTGAGTAAAGTGCATACGTATTTTTTCCCGTTTCGTATAGGTATTTGACTAATCAAATATCGGAATATTGACAAAATCGAAAACTCAAATATTTGAATAGTCCAATACTGAAAGACTTCGAACATATAACTACTTTTGAAGGGAAATAATATTCGCTAGTCCAATATTCGAATATTGTCTAGCACGGTCGGTTTGCGCGTGTTTAGCATTTTGGTCTACTGCGCAGATGTCAACAACCGACAAATATACAACACAATAAAATAAAAACAATGTCAAGAACGTTGCGAAAAAAAGTTTCCCACAAACATAACAAAAATCTGCACATGAATTGCGCAGGCAGGTACTGTATGGCACCATAGGTTGGCTATCGCTTGTTGACTTATGCATGCCTCGCCCGGACGGGTACATTGGGTTGGGTGCCATTTTGACCTTTTGTATATATGTTGCAACACTACTCCATACTCGAAATGAGCAATGCTAAACCTTAGTTATTTTAAAAGGACCATGTAGTATATTTCCGTTATTCAGGAGAGCTTCTGAGTATAAATTCACTGATATAGGTAAGATTTCGTGGGGGTAATTTAAAGTTCTCCCAAAAGGAAAGACTCTACAGCAACTGTGATGTCATGATTGAACCACATATGGAAAACAACACTCAAAAGTTTAAATTCTAAAAAAATGTAGTCACGCATTAAGAATAGAATAGCCCGTCCGTATAAAGGGTATAACGCACAGTGAAAGTGAGTATTGCGACGCGCCGCGTCGCAGAAACCTCTCTCTGCTTGCCGTGTTGCTACCGCGCTGGTAATGTCGGGGTGTATTGTGATAATCCTACGCGCCAATCTCGGGGTGTTGCCGTGTGAAGGCCATAGCGTGGTCGAGCAGGCGGGAATGAGAGATAATATTCTCTGTGTCTTGGTTTTTCTCTGGTAAAACTACAACTACGTATTTACCATATTTCTACGATTTAATGAATTAAGTAGTACGATTAAAGAAGTAACATCTGCCATTCTCGAAAAGACCTTTAAAATGAGGTACCACACGGCATAGGGTTGCATTTAAAATTTTTGACCTCAACTCTCTAGCGTAATCCCCCAAGGGGGTCGAAAAAGTCAAATTACATAAAAAAGTAGATTTATTAATCAATAATATACAACTACAATTTGGTGTCTCTATCTTTATTAATAGTAAAGATATTTGCCCATATCAAGGCTTTTCAGACACCCTGTATGGTATATCCCTGTAACCGAAGTAATTTCCTATTTCGCATTTTCAAATAACACAATGTGGGTAAATAAATATTTGTATTTTATTTTCAAATCGGATCCTAAATGTATTTACAGCTAGGTTAGAGCCGTCCCTGGAATAACCCCCGTTTTCAAAGCTTTACTCATCAGATTCATTTATAAAAAAGTAATGCACCGCATGCTAAAAGACCTTTAAAGACACCTTTCTCCCAAAGACCATCCAAAATCCACTCATATCTTTCCAATCCTTTGGCGACAACGCTGTTTACTTTCACCCCTGCCGTTGTGACACTACCCCACACCCCTCCCCCTACGACGTTTCCACCCTCACACTTTAATGCCCCTTCGGCACACCCTCATACACTCTACTTCTTTTTGGGAAGGAGACATTTCTATACATCCATCATCCACCATTCTGACACTCAAATCTTCACCCTTTGGCGAAAGCGCACTTACTGCCTTCCTGACATTCCACCCTCACACCCACATCATCACTGATAAGCGACTGTTTTACCGATATGACGTCATCCCATAAGAGATGCATGTAAATTTGAATTTCGCGGGCTGATAAAGTTGTTTACTCTCGGTATGTCCGTTTTGTACGTCTGGCGTCTTTAACAATACATACAAATACAATACAAATACTCCTAACCTAAAGAAGCACACCATTTTGCCTGAACATATTTCTAACAATGTGTTTTCCATTTTTTTTTCAGTTACTTCTAACTTGAATATATACCTAACGTACTACTGCCAGAACGAATTATTTTTTCAGAAAATATATTATTCCCTTCAGATTCATAATTTATATCTGTTATCAAAAAATTTACTCCAATTTTATAAACTTTACCATCAGAAATCAGAAACTATTTTATTTGGTACACTGTATATTACTCATATTAAATATAATAAACATAAATACATCTTACTCCAAAATCTTATAGAAAACTGTAAACAAACTATTGACCCGCCCTCTTTATAACAGGGGCTGAACTTTTGCCTGGTTCTTGTCTAAGTAACCACCAGTCCGTGAAATTAAATATGGCGGAAAAATATCGACCATATGATATAATATTTAGTTTTCAATGGACATTGGCCGAATAAAGGCATTTTTTCGGTTGAAACTTTCTAAAAACACTTCTCGTAATTTAATCTCGGATCTAACCCATTTTTGTTAGATTATGTGCCAAAAGTTTTTAAATTGTTATTATTTTTGTTTGTTGATTACATGACAATGAGGCCAAAGTTTCTAATAAAAAATATGTTAGATCGGAGCTTAACATTTTAGCTTTCAATACATGTCTCTAAATTGTTCTAAAATTGCGTAGTTTTTAAAAAGGCCATTCTGAAACGAGGCTCTGCAAGGCAGATTTTTCCTGATTCCACTCTTAAAAGTTGTTCTCGGGTCCGGTCCGGCATATCGCAAGAAGATGCCGAACGGTGACCGATCACATCTACATCACGCTTTCGTTTTATACGCCACGCTTTGCGGGCGACGGGACAGATACGACGGCGACTAGTAAATATGAGCACAATCACCGGTTCAAGGATAATCGAGAGCAGGCGGAGTCAAGCAAATACTTAGTTGTAGGCTTGCTATAAAGTTTTTGAGTGCAATTAATTGTTTTAAATATAATACACTTAGCCATTTCGCCGTCTATAGGGGTAAAAAAGTCCCATATTACACTAGTTTTTCTTTTTAATGATGTAACCCGAGATTTAGACATTTTAATAAAAAGTAAAAACTTAAAAAAAAATTACCAAATCTAACATAAAAGCGCAATCCACTAGGAAGTCTTAATGGTAAATCAAAAGTAAAAATAAAATAAAAATACCAGTCGCATAGACAAAACATAATATTTCGGCAAACTCGTTCAAAAAAAACTCATTTTGTAAGCGCGGCCGCCTATTAGTGCCACGCCGACAGAGGTGCCTTTGTCGCCGGTAAAATAACAAATCAACCGGTAGCGCTGAATGCAGTTGTACCGAGCCGAGCCAAATTGCGATTTTCTTTTGGTGTGACAAAATCACAGGTTTTAGTCACAGTGATACACATGGAATAGTCACAGATCGGAACTGTGACAGAAAAATCACGCTTTTTCCAGCCCTAAAACAAATCACTAGTGGGACTGGGTTATGAAATGATTTATTGATTGGGTTTGATTGGGTAATAATAAACGCCTTTGTGTGTTGAAGGAATCCAGTGTCCCAGGTTTAGGCAATATGAAGAATATTGGCTTTTTGTGGCAACGTGAAAGAAGATTTGCGGTCTATTTCTGTTCTGACAAGCGGTTTTTATTATAAAGATAATCCAAGCGCCATGCGTTTGCTTGAATTAAAATAATAAAATATTTCTTGTTTGTTTTGTTTAGAAGTTGGTTCGTGGGTAATGTCACAAATGTCGTAATCTCTAATCTCTGTCGAATTAGCGCCCCTAACATTTGCCGCCTGCGTGCGTGGCATTCACTGCGTACCCGCCAGGAACGGGCCTGTGCGTATGTCGTTGCAACAGACATGAAGTTTTTGGTTACTTAAAAAAATATAAATCTAAGTAAATTTTACAAAGTTGCTTCAATTTGATGAAAGTTATGCAGAAACGATTTGATTGTAATTAATTTAAAAATGTGTTGTAGCTGAATATAAAAAAATATACGGGGTAATTTAAAATTTTGAAATAAATATATTTTTTTTTTAATATGAGGCTACGACTTTGTATTTGGACATATATTTTAATTCGAAACAACTTTTAATAACGTTTTTCTGTATTTTTCGAAATAAGGGTACTTTACTCTTGAACGATGCTGTTTCACTTGAAGCCATGTGCACCGAATATGGTTATCGGAGATGCACCAACTTTTGGAGGTATTTATATTTCAGTTGTGCAACTAATAAAAAAATTCCTATTTGTTGCACACTTAATGGACCACACTGTATATACAGGGTCCTGCAATAGCGCGTCAGGCTTCCATAGCTCCTACACGAATTAAGTTAGGAATTTCATTCATATGGTGACTTATACTGTATTACAGGCTGCATTTTAGGAAAATATTTTCGCATATACAGGGCGGACCAAGAAAGTGTGATAACATAAAGTTGTATTTTTTTTAATGGGATACCCCGTGTTTTTTTGCATATTTAGGTTTGTATTAGTGTGCTTCATAATTGCCTAAAATTTTATTTAATTTGCTTCGGTACTTTAAGAGCAATAAATTAAAAACTAAAAGAAAAAGTTTTGCAGCCCTGGAAAAAAAGATAAAAAAAAAACAATCTAAAAGCATTTTTTTACCACGGCATTGGGTGAGATTTATAACAAGGGGGCTAGAAACACCATGAATTAAATAGTTTTTACCTATTTCATACAGGGTGTTCACAATAAGATTTTAAAAATGACACATTTTAAACTAATTTTTCTCAAGTTTTTTAAATGGAACACCCTGTATATTATTTTACCATTTGATGAAGAATTTCAAAATAGATATTTTTTGTAATTGCAATTTACTTCAAATTCCAAACCGTTTTCAAAATATTTATCAAAAATCATAAATGTCGCTATTCGTAATAAAGTTTTATGAACAAAATAGCTAGGCGGCCATGGAAAAACAAGCACTTTATTTTAAAAGATGTTCGAAATGTCTTCCATCTTGTTCAAGGCATTTACCAATTCTCGCTTGAAAGGCTCTTTCCACATTTCTGAGCATTGCAGGTGTAATTGTGGCAAACGCGTCAATAATTCTATGTCGCATGTTTTGTTCGGTTGTTGGAGGTTCCCTATAAACGAGGTCTTTTACATGCCCCCATAGAAAAAAATCAAGTTTTGTTAGGTCGGGCGACCTCGCAGGCCATCCATCTGGCCCTCCTCTTCCAATCCAGCGATTTTCGTACTCAATATTTAACAGGGCTCTGACTTGTTGCGAAAAATGGACTGGGGCTCCATCCTGTTGTAACCACATATTTTGTGCCTGGATGTTTGGAGGCAAATTCTGAAGCAATCCTGGTAAGTCGTTTTCCAAAAATTCCAAATACATTTAACCGTTAAGGTGACCATTAAAAAAATGTGGGCCCACCACATGTTCTCCAACAATACCTCCCCAAACGTTTATTGACCACCGTTGTTGGCGATCTATTTGCCGAAATATTCTTGGATTTTCGACAGAATAATAATGAAAATTATGTCTGTTGACACATCCAGTGTTGTGGAAAGTTGCTTCGTCGGAAAAAAGGACGTTCATAAAGAAAAAAAGATTTTCTTGGAGGCGCAATTGTGCCCAGGCACAAAACTCTGCCCTTCGCTGAAAATCATTTTCACCCAGAGCCTGATGCAATTGAATGTGATATGCATGAAAATGATGTTTTTTCAAAATTCTTTGGACTGACCTCTCACTTATTCCAACTTCTTGTCCCACACATTCTTGATTAATATTTGGCTGTTCAATAACTGTCAATAAAACTGCTAACTGATTTTCCTCATTTAGTGCCGTCTTTGTTCTTTCCACCTTTTTGTAGTCTACGCTTCCCGTTTCAATAAAGCGCTCAAGAAGTCTGCTAAAACTTAACGCTTCTGGGTGTCCCCTTTCCGGAAACCGAGCTGCATAATTTCTACTAGCGAGGAAACAGTTTTTCTCACTCTCACCCAATACAAAAACCATATCAATGAGCTCTTCCCTTGAAAAATTCATTTTTTGAACAAAATATTATTCGTTTAAGTACACCTACTCATTTCTGACAAATAATGTCAAAAAGTATTTAATTGCTAAACATGCTTGTTTTTCCATGGCCGCCTAGCTATTTTGTTTATAAAACTTTATTACGAATAGCGACATTTATGATTTTTGATAAATATTTTGAAAACGGTTTGGAATTTGAAATAAATTGCAATTACAAAAAATATTTGTTTTGAAATTCTTCATCAAATGGTAAAAAAATTAAATTCCATTTAAAAAACTTGAGAAAAATTAGTTTAAAATGTGTTATTTTTAAAATCTTATTGTGAGCACCCTGTATGAAATAGGTAAAAACTATTTAATTCATGGTGTTTCTAGCCCCCTTGTTATAAATCTCACACAATGCCGTGGTAAAAAAATGCCTTTAGATTGTTTTTTTTTATCTTTTTTTCCAGGGCTGCAAAACTTTTTTTTTTAGTTTTTAATTTGTTGCTCTTAAAGTACCGAAGCAAATTAAATAAAATTTTAGGCAATTATGAAGCACACTAATACAAACCTAAATATGCAAAAAAACACGGGGTGTCCCATTAAAAAAATACAATTTTATGTTATCACACTTTCTTGGTCCGCCCTGTATATGCGAAAATATTTTCCTAAAATGCAGCCTGTAATACAGTATAAGTCACCATATGAATGAAATTCCTAACTTAATTCGTGTAGGAGCTATGGAAGCCTGACGCACTATTGCAGGACCCTGTACTGTATACGGGCTGATCCAAATTAAGTGTCCATCATTGGTAACTTTGTTATTATTAAACATACAAGATTGCTTAAATTAGCAAACTAGTAGTATTTTTAACGCTTACATAAATAAAAGGACGCAAACACCAACTGAGCATCGTGTTTTCCAGTTGTGAAGGAAAATAATTTTTTAAAATTTTTTTTAATGATAACCCCTGTATATTATATATTTTTCTGTTAAAACTTTAAATTCAAATCAAAAAAGCTTATAATGAATTCTCTTCTAGGATGAAAATGAATGAGGTTATGAAGCCCAAACTGAAACAATTTAGTTTTTAGCTCGGTTTTTAGTTATTCTTAATATTTATAAAGCGTAATATCGACGTTTTCATTCAAGTTTTTTGTTTGGAATTTGAAGTTTTAATAGAAAAAATTTAATATACAGGGATTTCCCTTTAATTTTTTTACAAGATTGTGTTTTCCTTCAAAACTTGAAAACACGATGCTCAACTGTTTTTTGCGTTCTTTTATTTTAATAAGCATTAAAAATACTACTAGTTTGCTAATTCAAACAATCTTGTATGTTTAATAATAACAAAGTTACCAATGATGGACACTTAATTTGGATCAGCCTGTATAGTGCTTTTTTTTAACTCGGGACATGGAATTTACCTGGTAAATTTTTCACCCCATGTTAGCGTTTGTTCTACTCGGAATTACAAGACGAAATTTGCAACAGAGGTTATTTAAATCCTTAGAAGACGCCACAGTGCCTTATTTTTATCAGTAAGGCTACCAAAGATGTAAAAAATTAGGTACTTATTTTTGGGTAAAACGCAATTTTTTTAACCTCTCGATGTCAGGTATTTCATTTTGACAGATCCATGCACTGTTTAAAGTTATTTGTAACTGTAATTTCTCATCAAAAAATAATACATTTTCCTGAAATTGGTATGGAATTGCTGAAAAAAAACGTTCAACGCGAATTGAAGACCCAAGATATGTAGGGGAGACCGGTGACAATTGTAACAAGTGTCAATTGTAACATTCAGTATACGTCCGCCCTCTGCCGGATTATCGCGAACCGAGTTACTCATGTTCAACGGTTGTTGACAGATCTTTCTGTAGAGTGTTGGTTGTTTTAAGAATTCTGATGAATACTGTTGTTACGATCTGAAACGTGACTTTCAAGACGAAAAGTAAGTATTTATTTTTATTTTCTTTTGTAAATAATTTCTTAACCATATTTTCAATACATATTTAAAATATACCACTGAAATATGGATTATATTGACTATATAATCTTATAATAAGAACACTTTAGGAGTTAGATTACATAGTTTAATAATGTAAACAAATCATATATATCCTTTGGTGTCAATTGTAACATGAATAAAGGTGACGATTGTAACATGTTACAAGTGAAACCAATGTAAAAAGTGTGTATCATCATAATGTATTTCTTTATAGAACGCTTTACAATATGAAACCAAACATTTGTGGAGACCTCATACCGTGCAAACGGAAGAAAAAATACTCTTATATTAACTTAAAATTAATAATTTGTAAATTTTTCCCATAAGAGTAAGCCAAAAATTTTGAGTTAAAACAGTCTTCTTCCACACGAACGATATACTTAACTCAGGTGAAGAGTAAGGTCTTTTAGTAATGTTAACATACCTACGTTTCTTATCTAACATTTTAAAAGAATATTTTACTCTGCATTTGTATATTTTCAAATATTGTTATTTATATTTTAATAGAAGTTACTAATACAGATTGTTACGAATTTATCGTTTTTTTTTTGGTATATTTTTGTCGACTTTAACAACAGAAAAAAACTACTTTTTTATTTGTGTTACTCTTTGTTTATTTTTTAATGTTATTACTACTGTTACTACTGACACCTGTGTCCGTTACAATTGCCACCAGTCGGGTGTCAATTGAAACACTTGTCATTGACTTGAATTATATGTTCTAAATAAGAAACTAGATATTTTTTCTACATTCTGAATTTATTAGGTTACTTACAAAGCTCGGGGACAGCCCCAAAAAAAAATCAATAAATTAGAACTGACAGGTAAGGTTGTAAAAAATCACATGTGTTTTTTGTTACAATTGTCACCGGTCTCCCCTACCTGCCGAGATTTGGCTCAAAATTGTTGATAGAACAATGTTAATAATATGAATATGGGGTAAAACCTTAGACAAGGAAAGAGAGAGGACGCGTAACGCCATGCGCCGCTCTGATACCATATGCCACATAACGGGATCTGGCAGTGGCGGATCATTGTGACTGGTTGCAGGTATTGAAATATTTGTAAAAAATTTATAATAAAAATGCAATTTAATACAAAAGGGACATCATATTTTTAGATATGAAACAACAATTTGTTTTTGTCTATCTGTGACGTATGATGAAATGAATAATAAATATTTAGTAAAGTATTTTGTTAGGACTTTAAAAAATGTTTTAATTTTTATTTTATTCTTAGGTACTACTTTAGTAATAAGTAACCCCAGAAGAGAAATGAAGCTACTTGGAAATACAAAATGGAATACAAAAACATACACATTCACATTTTTATTAATATATACATGACAAAAAAAACTTAAAATTAACGCATTATATATTACCATTATTGTCATTTGAACAAAATAAGTTTGGTGTATTTATTTCGTACAGAAGGTAATTGGTGCGATTTCATTTTCGCAAGGAAATGTAGTCTGACATTTAAATATTTAGTACAAACACATTTAATTAAAAAATACAATTGATTAACTGGATTTCCTAAAACATGATTCTCAAGATTTTGAAGTATTTTACAGTCCAGAGAATTACGAATTATTTCATTTGTTAACATTAGAATAAAATTTCCTTTGTGCAAATTATGTTTGTACATTTTGAAAAAATACTCGGCTTTGTTAGATATTTTTACAACATCGTCGGACGGATACGCTAAGCCACCATAAGATTTTTGATAAATCAGAGAAAGTAAAAAGGTTGCCTGATCTATTAACGCTGCTACACAGTTTTCACACTTTATTTTTTTTTGTAAATGGTGCGAAATAATACCTGTATATATTATTATATCTTGAGATGAATAATCCGAAATGCCACTTAAAACAGCCTGGTCATTGATAATTGAAAATAACGATTCACCTTCTATTTCCAAAGTTTGTTCGGAGATATCTACAGAACATTTAGAGTCTCTTCTGGGCTACAATAATTAGTTCGACTTGACACAACTAATACAGGAATTTGATCGAGCGGTATATACTTTCCCATTCCACCCTCTCTCACTTCGCCTCTTACCATAAGTCGTTTATATGCCCCCATAAATAGGCGCGCCGTTGGATTATTATTCCACCCACCCTTAGAACGAACTGATGAAAAAAATAACTCAAGGTGATCCTGACTAACCTTATAAATGACTATTATAAATATAAATTAATAAATTTTGATTAACTACAATATCATCATACAAATCCAAGGCACTCTTTAAAGATATTAAGATACCTACAAAACCCATTTTTCTTTGTGAATTGATTAGTAGTTCTTCATTAGGATAAGACATTTTTGAAATGTAATCGGAAGCAAAATGTATAAATTCGACATTTCTTTGTAAATTTTTTCACAAATTGCTTTTTTAACAGTAGGTGGTACCAAACTCCTACTATTTAATAAATCAAAAA
This sequence comes from Philopedon plagiatum, assembly GCA_963971165.1. Lineage (NCBI taxonomy): Eukaryota > Metazoa > Arthropoda > Insecta > Coleoptera > Curculionidae > Philopedon > Philopedon plagiatum. The sequence continues at coordinate 24,941,710 of OZ020193.1, read as the reverse complement.
TATAATTCATGATTCTTAAAAAACGTACCGTCCCTTTGCTACCATTGAACTCATGTAGGCGAAGTGTATTTTCGCAGTAATCTAGGGAATCTGCAACATATCTACTAAATAGTTGAGCCGCAAGTCGAACCTTCATTTTTTGATTAAAAAATTGCACGTGTGCTTTTCTTAATTTATTTTTCTAAGTGTAAGCCTTCATTTTCTTGCAGTTATTGTAAAGAATGTACTTCCACTCAATTAAATTTCCATCTTCGTCCCTAAACACGTTTTTTCCCCAAAGGCATTCCTTGTTAGTTTTAACATATGGCTTGGGTCAAAACAAAATTAACTATTTTTGTCCCCTATCGAAAAATTTGTTTTTAAATTTGAAATCTGAAAGGAACATCCTAACAAATTTCCCATAGCATCAGTAGATGGAGCACCATCGCAAGTTAGAGAAACAGTGATGACACTTGTATTTTGAAGTAAAATAATACATTGCTTAATTATCGAATATTTTTGCTGTCCATTTAATCCATTTGACAAAAAATAATCTACAGGGCGTTTCCAAGAACCATTTACAGCGACAAGCATCAGAACAAATGCCTCCCTAGCTAGTTCAGTTGAATCGTTTTGAAAATCTGCCCAAAGTTTACGTATCCCTGAAACTTCTTCCCATCGCACTCTAAATGTTTACGTATGCATATTTCATCCATTACTAAACTACATATACGTGGCTTATCAAATTTATTTTTTTTACGTAAGGTTTCTAACACCCGTATTCATAGTCATTCTTCGGAGATTCGCCAGCTTATATCCCGCCGCATATTCCGGAAATGCATTTCAAAGACGGCGCATCGCCGAAAGTTTCATGCGCACAAAAAAAAAGAAATTTTGGCGATTCGCTGAAGAGAGCTAAAACCACCTCCAGCGACTTTTCAGTGCGTTTATTAACACTGCAAAGGGCACAATGGAAGGCGATTTCAATTTATTACATGCTATCAACGAAGATTTTAATGCTTTAGACGCTGTGTATCGTCGAATACCAAAAAGATATATTTAAAATTTGCGAAAAAAAGTTCATTTTTTGGACCGCTTCACCTGAGATCTGAGAAAGTTCTGAAGGAAATTTTACTTCCAAGCTTTTTTCATAAATTTTATCAGATTTTATCGACAAATTCCAAATGTTGTGAAAATATTCTAATTTTTGTTAAAGAAATGACATTTTAAATTATTTCTTCGTCAAAATATTTTAGGGTAAAAATTTTAAAAAGTAATTAATTCCAAAATATTAGAGGTAATTGAATGAAATTTGAATTCTATCGATAAAATCTGATAAAATTTATGAAAAAAGCTTGAAAGTAAAATTTTCTTCAGAACTTTCTCAGATCTCAGGTGAAGCGGCCCAAAAATTAACCTTTTTTCGCAAATTTTAAAATTAAATATTTTTTGACGAAAATGTTTCTAGGGTACCCAATAGTAACATCCTATAATTTAACTTTAACGTACTCTAATTCAATTTCAGCCCTTAGCACATCCAGTTCTGCAGCTTTTGTTTTTAGCTTTGGTTTTTCGAACTCTTGCGTTGCAGTCTTCATTCTCAGGGCGTGTAATTCATCATTTTGTGTTTTTTCACATTCGGCGTTTTTAATACATACTGATATTATTTTATCTGTTGCCTTGTTACGACTTTCGACTTGCTTGCGTTTTACTGGAATAGTTTTGTTTATACTAGCTACTTCGGTACACGATTCGGGCTCGTCAAGTGACGTACTGGGAGTGGGAGACTGTAGTGTTCTAACAGGTTGTAAAATAGTATACTTAGCACTCGTATCTTGTGTTTCGGAAAAATCACATGTATCATTGGTTAAATATGAAGCTGAATTCGGAACATTTTTTCCAATGTCAAATATATCCCAGTAGGTATTGGGTTGGGTTGGGTCCACGTCAGCTGTCATCTGTCAAGTGGTTCTAAACAACCCTGTTCAAAACCACTCCTGTTCTAAACAACCCTGTTCAAAACTACCCCTGTTCTAAACAACCCTGTTCAAAACCACTCCTGTTCTAAACAACCCTGTTCAAAACCACCCCTGTTCTAAACAACCCTGTTCAAAACCACCTCTGTTCTAAACAACTCTGTTCAAAACCACACCTGCTCTAAAGAACCCTGTCAAAACCAACCCTGTATAGAACCACCTGACAGATGACAGCTGACGTGGACATACGTCACCATTTTGGTGTAGGATGTACGTCGTTTCTTAGACCGGAAGTGGCCGCCATTACGCAAAGTATCCCAATACCTACTTATCCCGTCACTATCAAATTCGTTAGGTACTTCATGGGTTAAATGAGGAACAGCTACTTCTACTTCAGTTTTCTTTTCCAGAAGAGGAGGCCCTCCTCCTGTACCTATTTGATACCTTCATTCCGCTGTCAACTCAGTTTTGCGGTTGCGTTTGATTTTATCCCAACATCTGAATCTGAATCCCAAACTGAATGACTGTGCGCTAAAAAAAAATAAATTGCACTAACTTAAAAACATTTCTATTCTATAGCAAACCTTGGTATTTCCTGAAAAAGTATTAAATTCCTGTGTTAAATTGGCCCATGCATCCGTTTTCTTCTTTATAGGTGCTGCATCAGTTTTCTTTAATTCTATTATGGGATATTTCAGAATTAATTGCTTTAAAATTTCTTTTTCTTCGGTACTGTATGCGACGTTCTGAGACATTTTAAATTTTTTTTAACCAATATTTTTGTGACGAATAGTATTCCTACACACCAGCAACTGTTCACTTGGTGAATGGCCGATGTACTCACTATAATACACGCATCAACGGCGCGTCGCTGGCGAAGCGCTTATTGAGAAGTCGCTGGCGACTCGCCAGGATAACGACTATGACTACGACTGTTAGGCTTCAGTGGAAAAACCTGGAGTAGCATCAATAGTTTGAAAACCACTTTCAAATTGTGCTGCTATGAGGTAAACATGTATCGAATTTACTTCTAACATAATCGTATGGTTTAGGGCAGGGTTGCGACGATTTAAATCAAATGATTTAAATCATGATTTAAATAAACTGATTTTTTCAATTTTAATCATGATTTAAATCAAATTATAAATTGCTGTAAAAAGAAGTCGCCGAAGCAAATAACTCATCAGGAAATTCACAAAAAGGAAGATATTTTATTTAAAACTAAGTGTTTGCATACATTATGTAAGTGTAAAAACATAACTAATCATCATCAGTCCAACGTAAACATTCATAAATTAAACTTATAATAATAATAATAGTTTATTCATGTTAAGTTACAGAAAAAAGCAATGTACACACGTCAAATAGTAATAGACACGGTTTATATGTCATCTAACCACAAACGCTACGCTACAAGTTATTAAAAAAACTTTCAAAAAATACAATCTTTAAAATATAGCTCATAAACACATCAAATATTCCCACAGGCCACTGAGATGTCCATAAGATACTAAAATAAAACAATAACCGTTTACAGAACACTAAAATCAAAACTTAGATATTCATCAAATAAAAAGTATACTTTATCAAAAATTTTTTCATTTCTGCTTTAAATTTCACCGTAGAAAGACTTTTCATGTCCAGAGGTAGGACATTAAAAAACCTTATGGCCCAGTATCTTGTGCCACTTTGGCACCTCTTTAATCGCCAATAGCCTGGCACTAAGTGAACCCTATGCCGCGTTTCATAGTTGTGAACATCTCCATGAGTGACAAACAAGTGAAGATTTTTCTTAACGTATAGAAGATTTTCCAATATATAGAGCGAAGGCACAGTAAGCACCCCAAGGTCCCTGAAAGCAGTCCTGCAGTCTACTCTATATCCAAGTCCGGCCACCAATCGGATGGCTTTCCGTTGCAGCCGGAACAGTCGATGCGTATCAGCAGCGTGACCCCACACAATAATTGCATAGGACAACTGGGTGTGACAAACCGCAAAGTAAGCTGTCCGTAGTACTGTTAGTGAGACGCTATTCGTAAGACTCCGGAGTAAGTAGAGCACCCTCGCCAATTTAGATGCCAACTGGCTAATGTGACAGCCTCACTGTAGTTTTGGGTCTAAGAAGACTCCGAGGAATTTTATCTCAGTTAGATGGGAATTTATGTTCCCCGATTCCCTCATAGTGAAGACCACCCTGTTTGTTTTTTCTTTGTTCAACAACAGTCTGCTGCAACAAAACCAGCTCTCAGCCATCTCCTGTGCCACCAAAGAATCCCGCAACGAGGTCTCCAGTGAATCAGATCTAACAGACACCGTGGTGTCATCAGCAAAGAGTGTATATTTAGAAGATTGACCTACTGATGTTAGATCATTGATATGTATTAAAAATAATATAGGGCCAAGGACGAAACCCTGTGGCACTCCGATAGTTATTTGCCCCTTTGCCGATGTCACCCCAGAGCACCGCACGACCTGAAACCCGCCCTCCAGGTACGATTGAAGTAGTGTAATACTTTCTGGACAAAATTTATATGTTTCAAGCTTTCGCAGCAGGATACCATGGTCGACACAGTCGAAAGCCTTGCTGAGATCGCAAAACAGATCCGTATCAAACTGGAAATCATGAAATGCTTCTGTTATGTTGGATACTAGATCCAGAATACCCATTACAGTATTTTTTCCCTCTCTAAACCCAAACTGATTTTCACTGAAAAGGCCATTGCTTTCAAAATAACGTATTATTTGTATGGCTAGACATTTTTCAAAAATTTTAAAGATAATTGGGAGCAGGGAAATCGGTCTATAATTCTCCGGCATATCCCTATCTCCTTTTTTGAAGACAGGAACAACCACAGCATCTTTTAAACATGTTGGAAAGATGTTTTTCCTAAGACAGAGATTGATTAGCTTAGTAAGAGGAATCAGAATCAGATTTTTAATAGATTTTACAATTCTTGCATTCAAGCCATATATGTCACTGCTATTTTTATTTTTTAAATCATTTATTATATCCCGTACTTCATTGAAAGTTACCTCAGAAAATGAAAATTCTACTCTATTTATACCAGTATACCTCAGAAAATCCAAAGGATCACTTCCCGAAGCCGGTCTATCTTTCATAAGGTTTTGAGCTATATTTAGGAAATAATTATTGTAATCATCAGGAGAAATTTCATTGCTTTCTTCGTTTTTTTTTTAATTTCCCTCTATTTGTATTTATGATTTGCCACATACATTTACCAGGGTTTTCAGAGGAACGTATTAGATTGTCATTTGCAGCAACCTTTGCCTTACGATTGCATCCCTGTAGATCCCCCGGTATTGCTTGCATGGTATGCTTATTATTATAATGATTGTATTGTTTACATATATCTTCCAGGAACCTCAAATGCTCCCTCATGGCTCTCAGCTCATCATTAAACCAGCTAATGTTGTTAGAATGGTCTGACCGCACAATGTACTCCTTCACTGGCAATGACCTCAAACATGTCTGCTCCAGTGTACCCATAAACATATTAAATTGTTCATCAACATGTATATTAGCATCTCCAATAAAATCCCAAGAGCTTACCTCAATCAGATTGTAAAACATTGTTAAACCTTTTTGTGTTATAGGTCTACATACCTTTTTAGTATGTGAAAAGCCATGATTTGGTGAAATTATTGAAATACCAATTATTTGTCCCATATGATCAGAGATATCAAGATCAATGACCCTAGCATTCCGAATCTCCACTTCATCACTGACAAAGATGTTATCCAGACAATTGTCTTGTCTCGTTCTCTCGTGGATGGTCTGTTTGAGACCAAAACCAGTCAAGGTATCACACAGTTGTACTGAAGTAGCCTCATTGGTACCAAAATGCACATTAAAATCCCCAGCAAGAATAACTGTTTTATCACTATCAATTGAATTAAGTACACTTTCCACCCCCATTAAGAAGGTATCAAAGTGGCCTGCAGGAGATCTATACATAGATAATATATAACAATCAAATTTTCTAACATAAATACATGAGAGCTCTATACATTTTTCTATATTATAACTATTTACATCAATAATATTTTGGACATCAGTCTCTAAGTTTTTCTGAATTAGGACAGCCGTGCCTCCTCTTATATAGTCTTTTCTCGCTGAGTATCCTGCAACTGCATACCCATCGATCTGCAGAACTTTAAGTTCATCCTCAGTCATTGAGTGCTCTGTAATACCTACAATACTGATGCTTTTATCAGCAAGAAATGTCTCTGACTGCCCTACTTTCTTCCTCAAGGACCCAACATTGATATGTAGAGCTTCTAATCTATTTGCTCTTTCGCCATTTCTGGTCGGAGATAAGGTTTTTGGTTGTTCACCCCTCTTTGGCGGCGTTGTAGATTCAGAAAATGGTTAACTGTGGCTCCTTTAGGCCATATATCAGGTTGCAGATATTTTTCCCTTTCAGCATGAGGAACTGCCAATTTAAAGGAACTGTGGTATTTTTCTTTCTTGGTCTTCATTTTTTCACAGCTACTGCTGTTTAAATTCTTACTTACGAGATAGGCTACAACCTCTTCACTTTTTACTTCGGGGGCCAGTCCAGATAAGAAAAAAAAGGACATTTTAGATGCAACTTTAAGAGTTTGGTTGTCATCATTGGAGCCTTTCAAAGGCTCTGGACGATTATTTCCCGTTGGTCGTCTATTTTTTTTTATAAACAACTTTTTCCCGTACTTCATCTCTTTCATGGTTTGTGTCAGTTAATCCATGATCTGTCACACAAACTTAAGAAACACAAACATTTTACAACAACAAAAACAGTCTATAGTTTATAATATTACCTACATGAATAAATAATAACAAATACAAATTATTAACGAATACATAAATGGTATTATATGTACACTGAACAAAAACGTTACTCAGGCTAACCTACAAAAAACATAAACTAAACACAAAATATGTGTATAGGAAGTCAATTTTCGGTTCCCAAGCGATTTCGATGTTTGGAATGTACCAAATCAAATGTCGAAAATACTCTTTCGACAGATGCTGAAGAAGCTGTAGCAGATCACAACTGTTTAATGGTGGGTAGTACTTTTTGAACAGCATCGACATTCTGTTGGGATTTCCACCAATACAAAGCTTTTGAAGTTTTGAGTATTTCTTCATCAAACATTATGTCGGTAAAAGGATCTGATTTTGCCAGGAATTGAATTATTAGTGGCAAAAACCCATTGGGAAGTAGTTCTTTTGCGGCTTTCAAAGCACACCTCTTTTCGTCTGCTGTTAGAGCTAATGGATGTTGTGGTTTTGTCGGATCTAGAAGGTATGCTAACAGATGATATGGAGTGATGCATTGTTCGTATCGGTGTCTAAATTTTTGTATTTGACTTGAAGTAAAATTTGTCTCCTCATACGCTGATTCGAGATTTTTGAATTCTTGTATGACATCAGAAAGGTTTGCATCAGTTCTTTGAAGTCTATCAATGGCAACAGAAATAGGCTTCACAATCGCTAAATAGTCTTCGGCAGATCTTTTTAAATAGATATTTGAAATTTTTTCTCTCACTATGGCATCGATTTCATTCTTATGTTCCAGATGTTCCTCCCTAATTTTCAGAAGTTTTGGCCACGATTCAATGAAAACTTGTAAGCAGTCAGCCGGTGAATTCCATTTCACGTGATTAGGTAGAACCAATTTTTTTTCTCCTTCTTTTGTGTATGTCGCAGAAGCAAAGTGATTATTTTGGAAATACTTTACGACAAACACAACATGCTCCTTGGTATCCCGAACTTCCAAGTAAATTTAAAATATAAGCAGCGCAACCATTTGTAATAACGCTCATTTCAATGGATTCTGGTATTTTATTTCGCATTGCGTTCATATTGGCTGAGTTATCGGTAACAATGTTACTCACTACACAGTTATGTCCATCAGTCTTCTATATGTCTTCACTGATTTTATCAAATTTATGGCAAGGTCTGTCAAATACACAGATATATGAGGCTTTCCAGACGTGTCTATTGTGTCTATCAAAAAAGATTTTCCATTTTCATTTTCTGTAGTTACTGTAGCACAGATTATTGATTCGTTATGCACATTTGACCAACCATCCACTGACAAAAGAACTGAACTACCTGATAATGATTTAAAACATTTACTGTTTTCTTCATTATATACTTCAGCAGGCTGTCGGTTGGACACATCATGTCGAGAAGGAGGCACATATCCAGGGCGTAAAAGCGCAATTGCTTTTTTAACTTCTGGTTGTTCAATACATGTGAAACTACTGTTCGTAGCACAAAGAGCTCTAGAGATCTGTTTATCTATTTCTTCTTTATTAGACTTGCTTGTTCGTATAACAAAAGAAGATAAAGATCCAGCAGTCGAGTTCCTTTTTTTACTGACTGGCCTCGGAGATAAGAGCGATTGTGAAGTACTACCTTCTTGCGAGTCTTCTAGCAAGTTCAGATGTGAGGTAGAGCTGCTACTCATACTAGGCTGTTGTACCTGCAATAACATATCATAATATAGTTCCCAGTCAATATGAATACTCTATAAATGTATATGAACAAAATATGTTTGTTCTTTAAACGCTTTCATTATTTACTTATCGCATTTAAAAAGTAATAAAACTAGAAAAACTAAAAAATTAATTTTTCACTCTTTTACATAATCTGCATGTGAACCCGCAGGGCGCCCAGGGCGGCAGTTACCACCCTCCTTTTGAAGGACATATATTTAATTAATCAAATAAACTTACCTAAGTGTAGTTCGATTATAATTCCATTAATCCTTTGATCCGTAGATATCCTAATAATCAAAGTATGTATTAATGTCTCAGTGCTACTTGTCACCACTATTTTTAAAGTAAACCAGTTTTCTCCATCTCTCGCGCGCTGGCCTGTTCGTCTGGCTCCGGTAAATCTGTCCTCTTTTGGGTTTAAATTTCCTTTTTTATCTATCTACGCAACTGTGGGGAAGATTTCTCAAAAATTTTCTCTGGGCGGGCGGGAAGGATATCTACGGATCAAAGGATTAATGGAATTATAATCGAACTACACTTAGGTAAGTTTGTTTGATTAATTAATTCCATATACATCCTTTGATCCTATGATATCCTAATAATCAAAGTATGTAGATGTTTAAAGTTTTTATTGCGTAGATAAATAAAATAATACCTAAGTCACTGCAGTTTAAAAAAAAACAAAAAGCAGGTAGGTCCAAGTTTTATTCTATTCATAAATGCCAACATTCGACAAAGGAAGGTAATATTATCTCCTTATAAAACGCATTTTAATAAGTTGTATAAATAACTAAAATGTATAAATATCTAAACATTTTTATACAAATACAACTGACCATGGTATTTTTTAATCATTTATTTCGTAAGAAAAACTGATTGCCGAATTCACCACTTCCGGCTACGAGTAGAGGTCGGTTATAAAACCTGGTCAAAGTATTTGAGGTCTGCGACCATCCTGCTGTCTTACAAATTACATCTATGGAGACTCCATTTCTGAAAGCGGCCGAACTGGCTGCATGGCGTGTAGAGTGTGGGAGAAATTTTCTAACGTCTATTCCCGCTAGTTCTAACCCGGTTTTAATCCATCTGCTAATGGTAGGTTTTGTTGCACATCTAAACGGAGCTTTAGTCGTTAAGAATAACTTTTCTGAATTTGGTTGTCTAAATTTGGCCGAGAATTTAATATAAAATTCTAGCACACTAGCGACGCAGACTGTCTTATTATCTGGAAAATATGGGATGGTAAGCATTGGTTGACACGAGTTCAATTTAGTGGTTTTAATTTTATTCACTATAAAAATTTTTAGACCAGAATCGCATTTTTGAATGTTGTTTATTTTAATTAAGGATATCGTTTGAATACGATGTCCCGTTGCCAACGCAAGCAATGTTGCCAACTTTACGGAAAGTTGCTTAAAAGTTAATTTTTCGTGTGGATACCAGCTAGATAGAAAAGTAATTAAGGGTTGGGGGTCCCAACAGTGATCATATCTGGGTTTTGAAGGTCTTAGGTTAGACACCCCTTTTAAGAATCTTTTAAGCCGAGGGTCTTCTGCTATATTATCACGCAAAATTAGGGACAAGGCTGATGTAAAAGAATTGAATGTACCAAACAAATAATCTTTCGAGTCTAAAAGGTTTTGAAAAAATTCGATGACTATTTCCACTCCCGAGAGAAAAGGTGAATATTGTTTCTCTTGGCAGAATTTCCACCATATTTTGTATGTTGTAAAATATTGGTTTAGAGTTGCCTTGGAGAGAGATGAAACCATTGTCTCGATAGCTTTGTTTGGTATGTTCTTGAGCACTAATACTTGGCGGACAACCTGGCTCCCACCAGGGTAAGGTTCTTCCAAAGCGGGCGATGTGTTCTAAAAGGTAAAGTCAAAAGATGACTATTAGGGTTGAATTTTATAAGTGGTCCTATTTTTAGGCTTAAAAATAACGGAAACCAGGCTTGTGAGGGCCAAAAAGGTACTACTAAAATGCCGATAGCTTTATCTTCTATTATTTTTCGTATTGTTCTGAGAATTAGGTTAAAGGGGGGGGGGGGGGGGGAAGCGTAAAAGAAACAATTTGCCCAGCTAATCGTAAAGGCGTCCACCTTGTACCAGTAGGGGTCTGGTTGCCACGAAATGAACTTTTTACATTTTGCATTCATATACGAGGCAAAGAGATCGTTTCGGGAAAACCGAATTCTTGGGTTAGTTGTTCGAACGCGTATACTGCCAATGACCACTCAGTTTCAGATGGTAAGCACCGAGACTCCCCATCTGCTTTCCAGTTGTCGCGAGAACTGATGTATGATGCTTTAATAAAATTATTACTTTCCTCGCACCACACCCAATTTTTTCAGAAATCTTGTGCAGCGACGAATTTTGTACGCCCCCCCCCCCCATTTTGTTTATATATGCAATAGCTGTCGTGTTGTCGCATCTAATAAGAATATTACTGTTTTTAACATTTAAAAAAAAACACTGAAGTCCTAGGTATATGGCTTTAATTTCGAGCAAATTTATGTGACAAAATTTTAGTTCTTTTGGGTACCACCATCCGTGTGTTTGTTTGTTACCTGACCAGGCCCCCCATCCAGAAAGACTAGCGTCTGTACAAATTTGAAAATGAAAAGTGTGGAGGCGAAAATCGTTGTACGACGTCATTATGTTTTGAACCCACCAGAGTAAATCCGATTTTACATCAGAGTAGATTATCATATGGGCATCATAATTCATGTTGTTTAGTCTTAGATTAATTACCTTCTGTTTTTCTAACCTTTTGGTATGAAGCCATGCGTATTTAAGGGCCGGACAGGCTGAAACGAGTACGCCTATAAATCTCGCGAACTCACGGATGGTACAATGTTTATTTAAAAGAAATTTTTTGATCATATCCCTAATTTTTTGTCTCTTTTCCGGAGGTAATGATATGGTCATTGTTTGACTATTGAAAATAAAGCCAAAAAATTTCCTTTGTTTAGAAGGGGTAATGCGACTTTTTTCGCGGTTTATAATAAAACCCAAGGACGACAACAGGTCTATTGCAAAAGTTGTGTTATTAGCACACGACTCTTTGGTATCGCCCAGGATCAAGAAATCGTCTAGATAGTTAATGCATACCCTGTTCTCAAAGTTTTTGCAAAATAGGATTCATTAATTTGGTAAACGTGTACGGCGCTCACGAGATGCCGAATGGCATACATTCAAACTGATAAGAAATATTATCAAAATTAAAGCGTAGGAATTTTTTATCGGCCTCCCTTACAGGGATTAAAAAATATGCATTTTTTAAGTCAATGGAGCTCATGTAAGTACCCCTTTGTAGCAGTTTGGTGACCGTTTTATGGTCTTCCAGTTTGAAGTGTGGTGTATCAATGAAAGTATTTAAGTTTTTCAGATTAAGAATAAATCTCTTTTCACCGTTATTTTTGTCGGCTAAGAAAATTTTGGAGTAAAAAGAACCTGGTGTATCATTTTGCAGCACACTTCTTAATCGCCCCCTGTAACAGTAATTCCTGAATTTTTTTAGTGATTTGGTGGAATTCTCGTACTGAATACTTGGGTTGGTGTGGGATATGTATTTGTTCTGGTTTAGTACAAAAGGGTATTGAATAGCCTTGTACCCAAGATAACAGGAGGGGGCTATTAGTTATTTTTTGCCACGCGTCTAAAAAATATTTAAGTCTGTCTGCACACAATTTGCCTACCTCTAATATCTCCTGTTACTCCTGTTCGCATACCGATGGTCTTTGTTGAGATTCGTCGAAAGATGGTATCGCCCTCTGGCGGGTCTCGTCTCCCTCGGTAAACGACCCGGGCGATATTTGTTTTCCTTCTTCTGCGCGCCTGCTGTGAAAGAATGTGGTCTGATTAGTCTGATTTTGACGTAGATGGAGTGGAATTTTTAAGGTTTGTTCTGGTCGCAGTCGCAGATGGGAAAACTTTTTTAGCCGCCGTCTCCATGTCGCGGAGAGAATTAATTTGATCCCCCCCTTTTTCACCAAATAAGAAGGTATCTGGCACCGATTTTTCGGCCAATTCGGCTAATGGTTTATCAAGCAGTGGTAATACGAGAGACTTCCTTATTTGGGTAGTTTCGCAAAAGATATCGCATAAAACTTTGCTTGCTTTGAAAACTGGGTTGATTAGTTTTTCTTTATAAGATTTAGACCAATCCTTGGACTCTTCCATGGCGAATCCTAGCCCTTCCCCTAGGTATGTAAGTCCAAGGGCCACCTTCCTCTGATATTCATAATAAGCAGAGTCTCGCTTTTTGTGATAAGGTTTTAATCCACTCAGGATTTTGGCATTAGTTTCAGGAGGATTTAGTACTGGAAGGTTTTCTGGCCAAGCAGTGTCCTCCAAGTCCTCCTTTTCCTTTGACGGTAGGCCTCGTGTGAGCCAGTGCGCCCATTTAGGTTGCACGGCATTATGAAGTGCGTAAAACTTCTTTGTAGGTTTTTCTGGGGTTTTACCCAAGATAGATTTAAGGTCCTCATCCAAATCCAGATCCTCGGATAATAGTAAGGTGAGGGAAGCTTCCTTTCTTGTGCCCCCTTCCTCTTCCCCTTTCTCAGAACCAACCAAACCCGAGTCTCTCGGACTGCGATCTTTGGTTGTGTTTACTGAATGGGAACCGTTGGTGGAAACTGAGCGCGCCGTTGAAACGGAGCGGCGAGGCCTACTACGGTGACGGAAGTTTCCGTCTGATTCATAATGTGATGGAATGGTGGGGCTGCGGATGCGAGTATGAGAGCGAGACCGCGAATACCGTCGTCTTTGTCGAGAAAAACCACGTTGGGCTAAGGCGCGTTGCGCCTGATCACCGCGACCACGTGACGACGGGGACCGTGAGGTACGCCGTTTTTTAAAGTTTGATTCTAAGGTGGCTTCTAAAAGCTTAACTCTCTTGAGTAGTTCTCGTTTGAAGACTTTAATATCCGCGCTATTAGAGCGCGAACGGCTTCTTTTCTTGCCCATTTCCTACAAGAAAAAGTTCGGGAATAATATTAGATTATACTTACATGGCAACTCCTGGTCGCCTGTTAACGTTGTACTCACAATTAAACGACGCCGTGGTGACCGCACGAGCACTAAAACACGAATGAGGACAGATTTAGCGGAGCCGGAGCCAGACGAACAGGCCAGCGCGCGAGAGAGGGGGAAAACTGGTTTACTTTAAAAATAGTGGTGACAAGTAGCACTGGGAACTGGGACATTACTACATACTTTGATTACTAGGATATCATAGGATCAAAGGATGTATATGGAATTATCTGGGTCCAACATATTTATATGAAATTCAATTAGTTATAGAAACATAGAAACTAAACAGAACGCCCATGACAATATGAGAAATCAAATAATCAAATAATAGGTAAACTGTACTTACATATAAATCTAGTCCTGAACAAGTACTAGCAGTGCTGGTACTGGCACTAACATTATTGTCAGTATCTAATATAACTGCTTCAACTGCTTCCGTTTTCTGACATACCTCCTAGTGCCTTTTCATCCGTTCAACAATTCCTTGTAATGCAAATTTGCATTTTTTACAGGTCGCTGTGCTTCCCGTTTTACCGTCTGATTTATTCGATTTTTCAATAAAATATTGCCAAATAGGGTATTTTTTTCTACCACCACTTCGGGATATTTCAGCTATCTTTTGAAAGCACACTACGATTTAAACAAGAAAGGATAGGAAGACGCAATTTACTTATGAACGTATGGGCCGACTATAAGTTAAGAAATGATCCGTCTCGTGTCAACCGCATATCATAAAGACGAGCGAATTTTCTTGTTCCGACAGGAAAGTCGCGGCACGCTGCCGAAAATTTTCATGTCAACACAAGTTTTTTTGTATGTCGCCGCCGAGGAGATTTTCTAACTGTAAATCTAGACAACAAATATTTTTGGGCGCATAGAGAAAAATAATGAAAATAAGTGATTTTAAGTTCATTATTGCCATATTTAAGGAAAAAATCAGTATAAATTGATAAAAATAAAAAAATCACGAATCGAAAAATTCAGATTTTTTGATTTTTTCAAAAAAATCGTGATTTTTTGCAACCTTGGTTTAGGGGAAAAGAAATTTAAAGTTATTGCAAATTTATGTTCAGGTGAATATTTCCCCTTTTTATTCAATTTTCTTTTCAGCATTTCCCTATTTACGTCTAAGAGCAAAGCTTTTTCGCCATCTAATATACATTTTTTTTGTAAGTTTGCATAATTTGTTTTAATGACACAACCTTCCTTTTATACCTTCGTACAGATTGTGTTAGTTTTCTAATTTTTCTGCTTTTGGGTTGACTCTTTCTAACCTCTTTAAAAAGTTCTTTCTTCAATTTCCTTTTTTCTTGGGGTGTCAGGATCTGAATTCAATAAAGTTGCAGAAGTTGAAGGCCCCTGTTCCTGACTATCAACATATGATCTTTTCCTGGTCTGAAAAATAATATACGAGTAAGACGAATCTAATGATACCTCATTTAATCAGTCAAGCCATTTGGATGCTACGAGGAAATAAAGAATCCCATGTACTATACATAGTGATGTGAAGTGACGGTCATTTATCATCCGTGACAAATGACCGTTATGTGACGGTCATATAGGAAATTTTTAAAAATACCCTTAATTTTAAATTAGTAATAAAACCAAAAGTTTAAAAAAATATTATTCTTACAAAATTTAAAAAATAAAAGCATGTTCTTAAATTGCATCATGTTCTTCGGCGTCATGTGCAAATTTGTCACTTATTTCGTTTTTGTCTTGTACTTCCATTTTGTCACATTTAATGATTCATCTTCGTTAGTTGTGGACGAGTTATCGCTATAGCTAGTCCGGAAGAGTAGTGAACGTCAAAGTCGAATAAGCTTTATTTCCAGAAGACTTACATCTTATAGACAAAGCAAGAAGGAAGTTTATACATGATCCTACAAACTATAATTCAATTACACATAAGTATACAAAAAAAATCTAAAAGTTTATAAGCAGAACAACACTAATAAAAGACAAACTGAGCAGGTGCACAAACACTACACATAATTTAAAATTCTATATAAAATAATAGGTGTAAAAAAATTAAAATGAGTCGTCATAAAATTCAGCAACCGAATAGTAAGCCCCGTCAGTCAGCAAATATCTAACCCTCCGCCTGAACATCCTTAGATTATTCAAAGACTTTATATTGTTTGGAAGGTGGTTCTATAAGTTCAAGCCCTCAAATATAATTGAGTTCTTCACCCAACTAGAAGTCGGGATTGGCAGACGTAGATTAGAGTGCTGTCTGGTAACATGTGCTGGGTCATTGAGAGTGAACCTATTGCGATTCAAAAAGTAGAGGGAGACAGTCTCTAAGATGTACAGGCATGCAATAGTGAGGAGATGCAGGTTAATAAAGAAGGGCCGGCATGATTCTCGAGGTCTCGCTTTAGCGAGGTATCTCACGGCTCGCTTCTGAATGACAAAGAGCATCTGGATCAGGTAACCACTCGCATTTCCCCAGAAGGTTATTCCATAACGAAGCCGGGACTCAATCAGCGCGTAGCAGACCGACCTTTCAATGTCAGTTTCCAGTTCATCAACAGTGGTCCTCACCGCAAAGCACTCCGAGGATTATCTGCTGCCAAGGGCAAAAATGTGTTCGTCGAACTTTAGCCTACTGTCAATAGTGAGTCCAAGAAACCTGCCATGCTGTCATTTGTCCATCAAAATGTCACCAATCATCAAACGGTCCAAATCACATCCGAAACAAACAAGGCTGGTTTTATCAATATTAGGTGACAAAATTGCATCCCACCATACTTTCACTTTACCTTAATCGGAGGAGACAGCGTTACTTAGGGAAGCCACATCAGAGGAGTAAGAATCAAGCAAGAGCCACGAGCGTCATAGGAATGAAGACATCGCGCGTGCTAAGTTTCGTTGTATAGTATAAATTAAAATTTTTTATATACTTAATGTTCTGTTGAAATAAATTAATATTTTATTTTTTAAAATAAAAAAAAAGTGTTTTATTTAACCACCCTCAATTAAATATGCAAAAATTGAGAATAAATTCTCTAACCACCTGAAAATTCCTTATACAATAAGGATTTCAACAAATAATGGTAAAACAGCTATTCTCCGGGCTATATGCCCCTCCGAGCGCTGAATTACATACCAAAATTTGCCGTATTTTCTTCTAACACAGTTAGATAAGAAAATACTGTTTCAAATGCAAGAAACTACCAGGAAGAAGGAAGCTTTTTCTTTAGTTAGAATGCCGTACCTGCAGACCGTTTCGAGCTCGTTGGTTCTCATCAGTACAGGATAGACGAACATACCAACCTTCCGAAAAAGTAATCCCTTAAAGCTACAACTGTCGTACTGCATAAGCAGTGAGACACAGGCAGCGCCATCCATTAGCAGTTTCAAGCATTCAGAGTAGAGTTTACCGTAAGGTAAAATTATCAAACGTATGAATGAAAGTCTACTTGTCAGGGGTACATATAAATATGCAAAAATTGAGAATAAATTCTCTAACCACCTGAAAATTCCTTATACAATAAGGATTTCAACAAATAATGGTAAAACAGCTATTCTCCGGGCTATATGCCCCTCCGAGCGCTGAATTACATACCAAAATTTGCCGTATTTTCTTCTAACACAGTTAGATAAGAAAATACTGTTTCAAATGCAAGAAACTACCAGGAAGAAGGAAGCTTTTTCTTTAGTTAGAATGCCGTCACCTGCAGACCGGTTTCGAACTCGTTGGTTCTCATCAGTACAGGATAGACGAACATACCAACCTTCCGAAAAAGTAATCCCTTAAAGCTACAACTGTCGTACTGCATAAGCAGTGAGACACAGGCAGCGCCATCCATTAGCAGTTCAATAATTTTACCTTACGGTAAACTCTACTCTGAATGCTTGAAACTGCTAATGGATGGCGCTGCCTGTGTCTCACTGCTTATGCAGTACGACAGTTGTAGCTTTAAGGGATTACTTTTTCGGAAGGTTGGTATGTTCGTCTATCCTGTACTGATGAGAACCAACGAGTTCGAAACCGGTCTGCAGGTGACGGCATTCTAACTAAAGAAAAAGCTTGCTTCTTCCTGGTAGTTTCTTGCATTTGAAACAGTATTTTCTTATCTAACTGTGTTAGAAGAAAATACGGCAAATTTTGGTATGTAATTCAGCGCTCGGAGGGGCATATAGCCCGGAGAATAGCTGTTTTACCATTATTTGTTGAAATCCTTATTGTATAAGGAATTTTCAGGTGGTTAGAGAATTTATTCTCAATTTTTGCATATTTATATGTACCCCTGACAAGTAGACTTTCATTCATACGTTTGATAATTTTACCTTACGGTAAACTCTACTCTGAATGCTTGAAACTGCTAATGGATGGCGCTGCCTGTGTCTCACTGCTTATGCAGTACGACAGTTGTAGCTTTAAGGGATTACTTTTTCGGAAGGTTGATATGTTCGTCTATCCTGTACTGATGAGAACCAACGAGTTCGAAACCGGTCTGCAGGTGACGGCATTCTAACTAAAGAAAAAGCTTCCTTCTTCCTGGTAGTTTCTTGCATTTGAAACAGTATTTTCTTATCTAACTGTGTTAGAAGAAAATACGGCAAATTTTGGTATGTAATTCAGCGCTCGGAGGGGCATATAGCCCGGAGAATAGCTGTTTTACCATTATTTGTTGAAATCCTTATTGTATAAGGAATTTTCAGGTGGTTAGAGAATTTATTCTCAATTTTTGCATATTTATATGTACCCCTGACAAGTAGACTTTCATTCATACACCCTCAATTATTTTAAATGTTTTAAATTCTTAAACTTTCAGATTTTTGAAATTCCGTCATTCAGTACATTTTTTACAGATTCAGTACATTTTCTGCCCTAGATTCAGTACGTTTTGAAAATCAGCCGCGGCAACACTGAATACCAGATATATCTACAATTTATATAGTAAATGAATGCAAATTGCCCAGTTGCACCAAGAGAATGTAATTTTAGGTTTGGTTACTTCAGTTCTTAATCAGTGTGTGAAAGTAAATCTAACAGCCAGATATTTATAAACTATCTTATGGCCAGTTATGCCATTTACCAAAACACTGTTTAAGAACTTAATCAGTGATTAGATTCAGAAATCCGTTGCACCGCCTGTATATCAGCAATTAGGAAGGAGTAATCTTTGATTAAATTAAACAGCCATTTTTGGTTGTTTAAAATATCGATTAGTTGTAATGTCAATGATTAACGTCAAAGTTGCAGATTTTTTTCTTTTTCGTTTTGTATAATTTGTTTATTTCTTTGTAAATCACAATGGATTTTGATGATTCAAATGAAGGTATTTTTATTAATGATGATTTGGATATAATAGACATTGTTGATTTTGGATTTCCGCGCAAAACTTACAAAAGAAATAATAATTTCGACGTTAGATGATTACACTTTCTTTAGACGTTTTCGACTCACTAAAAACACTGTATTTCATTTAATAATAATTTTATAATGTCATGTCAGGCATCTTTTTTAAATTTGGGTTCCTGGTCTCGTCCGGTAGCATTGTTTTCTTTCTTTTCTTCCGCTGCAATTTTTCTTACTTCTCTTTTTCTATTTTCGTAAAATCTTTTTAGAACTCATGCTGTTCTATAGGTACCATTTACTGCAGCGGAATTATCTTCAGCGGAAATTCTTTCCCAAGTTCTGATTTTTTCTATAGCGGAGATTTGGTCAGTTTTTTTATTTTCCAAAACATGCTGCTCTTGCTGTAACAAAAAATCATATACTTCCAAACAAGTGTAATTTAAGTTCAACTTTGTAAAAATCATGTCTTATGGTCTCAAGTAGCAGACAATTTCACTCTTTGGTCTACTGAGCAGCGACTGGAGAGAATATCCTTTCGACATTTGCATTGTGTGCTGTTAGCGCATAAAAAAACTGGCATATTTTTATTAATTCAGAATATACTTCTGAGGATTTTTAACCCCATATGTTTGTTAGTATATAAAAGGGTAAAAGTTATATTAAGTAACAAAAAGGGTTTGATACAGAAGTAGGCTAGGTGGGGTAATTGGAAACACTTTTTTAAAGTTTGTTTAAATAATTCCTTTAAAAAGAAAACAAATCTGATTTAGGCTCTAGCGTGTTATGGAATGACATCTTTAAGCATTTCTTGATTTATATTTGAGTGTAAGAACAAAAAATTACTCCTATGGCACCGGGGTAAATGTAAACATATAAATATAGTATGTAGCCACTTTTTAAAATACAATGTGTTAAAATAGGTTAAGTAAAATAGGTACATACTTGTTATGTTATAAGAAAAGCTATTCTATTATATTTGGGCAATGTTTACAATTACCCCAAAAGTAAGTAAAGTTGATGATTCAGAAGGACCTGCTACTGCTGTTCTATGTTTTTTAAGATTTTTATAACGCTGTAAATCGGCAGGATAAAACAAGTCCTCAGAAAATTTGAAAGGATCAACTGGAAAAAGCCCTGTTGATTTAAAACCACTAATAACATTACCTGGCGTGACTGACTCCTGTAGTGCCACTCCAAGGAGTTCTACAAATTTTGGTCTGGTTAGTCAACAAGATCCTATGCCCATTTGATTTTTACCATATTGGACCAGCAACTTATCCCATTTAATTTTCACAGGTCCAAATACGCACTTATCCAACGGTTGAATCCTGTCAGTTAGATGACTTGGTAGGCGAATGAGTTGGATATTGTTTTTGAGGGCTTCTTCAATAATTCTTATACTTGAATGACTTGAATGTCCGTCATAAATAAGTACAGCCGCTTGGTTTGGAAGATTTTGTGCTCTTCTAACTTCTGCTATGTATGGAACAAATGCATCCTTCAACCAGCTGTAAAATTGGGGTTCCTCCATCCATCCGTTTTTTGATGTAGCATATTGCGTCCCAGGGTAACATTTCTCAGAAGTCCAACGAGGTTGAACCCCTGTTTGTCCTTTAAATATTATCAAGGGCTTCAAGAAAGTACCATTGGCGGAAACACACAACAGAACTGTTGTGGATTCACGGCCGGATCCCCCAGATATCCTGCAAAGTGGTTTTCCTTTTTCACCAATTCCACGAAGTCTGCTAGGATCACTGCAAAACCCACTCTCATCGCAGTTAAAAATAAATGGTGCCTTGTTGTCCTCTAAAAGGTCATTTTGAGTATACAGTGATTTAAGTTTATCATAAAAGTCGTATGCGATAAAAGGGTCGTGAGCTGTCTTTCTAGCCTTTTGCAAATGTTCAGGTCTTTTTAATGTTAATGTTGGATTCCGTTTCATAAAAGCTTGATACCAGTCCTCACCAGGTCGGCCATTTTTAAAAGGAGTCTGAATGTTATTAACTTTTAGGTACTCTGTCACTAAATTTTTGAGCTCCTCTTTGTCACACGGAAACCCAATTTGTGATCTTGCTTTAAGACATAGAACCACCTGCTTTTCAGTTTCTAGAGGTAAAACGGTTGGTCTGCCGGCTCCAAGTTTTTCCAAGGAGGTTTTTCTGCCATTATTCGATTGTATATAACAGCAATGGGCACTCCATATCGTTCAAAAGCTTGACGATAGCTGCAGTTATGATTTTGAACATCGTGTACTGCTGCAGCTAAGTCTTCTTGATGTAGTAGGGGCCTGCCCTTTTTTTAACATAATTTCGTGGCATAGTTTCTTTCTTGCAACAAAGAAAAATACAAAAGGCTATTTTTAGAACAAAAAGTTTTAAAACATTCATAAATTTGAAAAAGAAATCATTTTTACAATTCCCCATATCAAACCTGTTTCCATTTACCCCAGCTGAAATATTTAAGGGGTAAATGTAAACAGGTCTAAAATATGGTCTCCATAATTATTTGGGTTTACCGGTTAACAGAAAATGTCCTAAAACACATATTTTATACTATCATTATATAGCATCATCCTTACCTGCAGTTAGAAAAAAAAACGACACTACATGCGACAACCGCACACTCGTTTTTTTAAATTTCCAAGCAGCACATGAAAGCGACTGCTACGCCTCGTCAACGAAATGCGACTGAAGGCCGGTAAAACATGGCGCCTATGAAATAAGCACACATCTACCACCGTTGACAGCCGGGAGCGGGAATTTTAAAACTCTAACGGAAATATTTAGACTGTTTCCAATTACCCCGTGTTTTCAATTACCCCACCTAACCCTATCACATTTATGCAGCACGTTTTCCTACATTTCGTATACATAAACCTTAAACCCACAATGTTAACAAAAAGCAAAAAAACTAGAACACGTTTGAGATCAACAGTAATATTGTTAAAGCTTTCATAACTTGAGAATCTTCCTAAAAGCTGAAAGTCTTATTTTTAGAACATAAAAAACAATTTGTGCCCTTTGTGATATTAACAAGGAGAGTACTTCATTTTATAACAATCATGAATACAGAGCATAGCTTTTTTTTCGATGATTTAAAACTTCCTATAAATCTTGGCTACCACTTTCTGAGCTGATGCTCTCTTGTTCCTCTTTCTTGCGTTTCCTTTTCTTTATACTTTTTTTGTGGTACTTCCTGCTGTGATAACATTTTTAAAACATTAATAAATTCAGCACGTTGCCTATTTTATTCTTCTAATAAGCTACAGAATTTGTTCATGTATTTTTCTTGCCTTTCACCTTGGCTTTTTATTTCTGTAAAAATGTCCTGTTTGGTTATGGCCTGAGGCCTTTCACCTTTTTCTCTAGAGGTAGAAGGCTTACAATCAGCATAATTTACTTCTTTACTCTTCTCTTTAGAGGTAGAAGGTTTGGAAATAACACACCCTTCTCTGACACTCTCTTTAAATAGGTCCGTGTTTTCTTTATTGTCAGCATCACTACCAAGTGCATCTATAGACATACTATCTTCTACATCTTTGAGAGTTACTTTGTTCTTCTGCCCTAATATTAAATGTAAAAGGTCATAAAATTTAGGGGGATCCTTTTTTCTACCCCTGTGGTTCCGACGTATCTAATAAACTCAATATATTGTTTTTGTAAGTTGGCAAACTTTTGCCTGCATCTATCTGCATCGACATTACTTATATCCTCTTTCATTCAATTTTGTGGCAATCTCTCTCCATAAATTCAACTTTATTGTTTTTTTGTCAGAAAACCTTTCCATAAAGGTGTTCGATGCTCTTAATTCAAGTAAGTAGTTGGTTGCTTCCTCATCATCGACAGTGGGTTTTCCTTTCTGAAACCAAACTGATTTTGAGCTAGTCTTGTTGTTTTCAAAGTAAGTTTCAGTATTTTTCAGTGCACTGCTACCAGAGAATATTTCTGTGTTACTACTACTATAACTTGTATTAGCTGCAGCTGAATTTTGACATAAAACAGTTTGGTAACCTGAAACATGAGCAATGGAGTTTTCATTTATTCTTGTTATCTCCAATGTAGTTAAATCCTCCTGGCACAAGAAATTAACTTGTTTTCGTATTATATTGTCAGGTTGGGTTGGGTTGTCACATACAAAATCAATTGCAGCTGCATCATCTAAAAACAAAATCCTAAAAATAGCGTTTGGAGATTTTGTACCAACGAATACAGACAGAAATCTTGCAAGTAGATACAGCCAAGGGTACTAAACTTATATAAGTTTAGTACCCTTGAGGTACAGCAACATAAAATACAATGTTTTAAATTCTCATTTATATGCGAAATAATTACCTTCCCTTAAGAAGTCTAAGTTGTCTCTATCCACTAAGAAACAAACAGGTACTTTATTTAATAAAAGGTACAAAGATTCCATTTCAAAATGTTGATCCACCAAAAATATCAAAAACAAATAGGTTTAAGTTCGCTCTTCCTAAACAACTGGCAAAAACGCCTTTTCTGTTTTGTATCATTTATATACATTAAATAAAGACACACAAATCGTAACTATCAGGAAGGGGGTAGCTATATGGTATGGTATGATCGACGTCAGTAATATGTCGTAGTAAGCTTGGGGTTACACACAAAAATGTAGTTACATGTAACCAAAGCATAAAATAGTTTCATGGTTACTTTGTGGTTACTTCGCCAATTTTTTTTTTAAAAAGCAAGTATCCTAGATGTATATAGGTACCTATTCTGGAGACAATAAAGCATTTTTCTATTCTATTCTCGCAGTAGGTAGTGTTTTCAGTCATTCACCACAGGCTAAGCTTCATTTTTATTATCGTATTCCTTCATTTCAAATATTGATTTTTATTATTTATTTCATATATATACACGGTGTCCAAGATGAGAAGGGCCAGTATGGGGAACTCGCTTATAGTTAGAAATACAAAATTGGTTAAATGGAAAAGTTGCGTAATTAAAGAACTAATAAAATGATGTTCCGAAATTTTTTAATGATTTCTCATTTTCGAGTTATTTTAAAAAAAGAAAATTTTCGAATTTTTAATGTAATTTTTTTCTGGCGTTGATATGAAAGGTAGGACAAAACCAATACATCTTCTTTATAGCAACTTAAAGATTACATTATCAATTTTTTTATTCGACGTTTCGTCTTTGGGCAGCGAAAGAACATCAACTTCATTTTTTTTAAATACGGTCCTGATTTTTTATGTCAAATTTTAAAGGCCCTTTTTATTCTGAATTCAACAGTGTACTATACATTATGGTTAAATTACATTTTCAGTCTCTTTTTTTGACCATTATTAAGAAATTTCTGTGATACGGACCTGTCTCCTAGAACATTTCTTACATTGTTCCAGATTTTGTAATTTAAAGAAGAAAATAATAAGGCATACTCAGTCTTTTTAATTTCTTATTTTAATTGTTGAAAAATATTCCAAGACCAGTGTACCATACATTATAGTTTAATTAGGTTTTAAGCCTTTTTTGGCCATTATTGACAAATTTTAGGTATACATCAAGTAGTGAGTTTTTTATTACAATATAGGGGAGGGTGGCCCAAAATGATCCCCCTAACGAAAGATAAGTTTTAGGGGTACGTTAGGTTACGATATACCCTTGTTATAATTTTTTGTAAATACTTATACGTTTTGTCAATATTTCAGCATATAAAAAGTTTGAAAATAGAAATAAAAAAAAAATTACATTTTTAAAAAAGTAGATACTTGTAAAGTAACCATTTTGCCCAACCGCTTGGGTAAAATGATCCCATGTGGAATATAAATGGAAAAATGCTTATAGTAAATTAAAAACGCGAAAAAGTCACAAACTTTTATTATTTGGGCACAAATACAGATACTGATAAACTTAAGTAAAAAAAATAAAGCAACCCCTTATCGAAAAACAAATAAAAAATGTCTATTTCGGCTTGTCATATTTAAAACGACAACAAAAGTTAGGAAAGTCTCAAATAGGTATAATTGTATCTGGCTAAAAATAATGTTATTAAACCTTAAAGTTTAATGACTCTTCGGACTTGATTTAATTTAGTGTCACTGACACACAAATCACAAATAAAATTCTCACCATCGCTGTCATCTACTCCCGCGCACTGATCATGTGACCAGCGGTTGCAGTGTTGACAAAGAATCCAGCCTTCACCTGCCTGTGAGGACAAATATGTTTCTTCACAATAAAGAGACTTTTCATTATTATCTTCTGGGTCATCTGTGTCTGTGTCACTTTCGTTCGCATTTAAAGTCGAAGCTTTTATCTTATTTTTCTTTATAGGCAATTTTCTTGTTGTTTGTTTCTTTTTGATCCTATTATTTTTTTGTTTTTCTTTAAGTGTTTTCTTTTCTGTTTCTTCGAATAATTGGTTCTTATATGGAGTGCTCGTCAAAATAACAGTTACGCTTCGTTTTCGTGTCTTGCTTGAACGTTGTTGCTCATTCATTTTTGGCAGTGGCAACACATCTTTAGGAGAAACCAGACTGAATGAAGTGTCATTAGGTAGTTGTTTGCTGCAGCATGGCTCATCCTGTTCAATATCTGCGGCACTACTATTCGGTTGATGAATGGTTTGTGTTTTAGAGTATTGTCCTGATATCTGAGATGAATGATTATTACCATCATTAGGAGCGTTGCTGCAGCTTGTTTGACTCTGATCGGTATTTGTTGCCGTGGTATTGGGATTAAAATCTTCAGACTTGTTATTCAGTAGGTCAATTTCTTGTAGTTCTGCATCCTGTTCCGTTACTTCAGCAGCGACGAAATCGAGATCCGTAAACACATCAGGGTTATATGGCACAACACCAGTTTTTTTGAAGCTCTGGTTGGCATTTACCTGTGTACAGGCTTGCATATAAGATTCATTGAAAATTTTTGCTATTTGAAAATCAGTAACTACTCCAATACTGACTTTAACAAGGAAAAAAATTTAGCAACATTAGGACGATTAAAAGCCCTAGCGCGAGCTGATGAGGTTGCCTCTGGCGCCCTCAAAGATATTTCAGGATGTCTCTGTCGGAATCCTCTTAGTCAGTCCTTGCCTGCCATTTGATTACTATGAGAAAACGGATGCAGAATTCTGTTTTTTACAGCAAGTTGATACGCTACTGTTCTAACATCATCTGTTGTTAATCCGTACATCCTGCTCTCCATATCTAATATATCATTTAAAAGATCTAATTCCTGTTCGTCAGAAAAAACGGTTTGTTTGCTGCCCAACATTTTTAGGATATTAGTTGCATACTTATTGACACCTTTAACACGTCTCTTCAGAGCCATTACAGGAACCTTAAGGTGCGTTTCCTATGGGGCGGCTGCCGCACAGCGTCTGACGCCTAGTACTGCTCATGTGACAATTAAATTTCTCCGTTTCTTTTCGAGCGTCAGACGCAAGCGTCAACGTCAATGGATATACTGGCGTCAGCAGACGCTGTGCGGCAGCCGCGAGCGTCAGCCGCCCCATAGGAAACGCACCTTTAAATTGCTTTGCCGCTGTCTTAAATTTAACGCCGTTTGTTACAGCTTCTATAGCTTTAGACATAGCAGTACCATTCCAAGACTGCCTCTGAGATTTTCGCTTATAATTTTGGACCATAGTGAAATCTACCTAAAAGAAAAAGGACACTATGTAAAAAGAATGGGCAATATGATCCCTTTCGGGTAAAATGATCCCTTGGGGGATCATTTTACCCAAAATGGCACCTCAAGTTTATCCGCCATATTTTTTTCATGAGTTTTCAATAACGGCAAACAAACGTCCTAACTAACAATCTAGAAGCTAAGTGCATGCAATAAATTCGGTTAGGGGAAGGGGGGGGGGCACAGTGTTACACAAAAAATATTTGGGCTTATCATGGATTTATTATAATAGGATTCGATATCTGTATACTGTGAGCGTATCGAACGTGAAGCCTTATATTTTGTTGTTTGTTTTTGTTTTTATTTTTCTCTTGGGATAGCAGTTTACGAACTACGAACATAGACAAGACTACGAATTACTACGTAATTGAATCAAGAATGGTAGTAGAAAGAGATAAAATAGCATTGGAGTGTTGGAGCTCAGGTTGAAAAATCACACCGGTGTGTCAACCGGCGATGATATCGAACGCAGCCCAGAAGTGTTGCTGTCTGGCTGGTTGTTTAGGAAAAGGCTGAACCTCGGTCTGAACACTCGGTTACACGTACGTCTTTGTCTAATGAACTACAAAAGAAAAAGTGCGACGTATAGATTTATATAGATTTATAAATGACTCGGAGCGACTTTAAATAAACACCTTTAGAAATAACATAACCTATAAATAATAAAACCTTTTTAACTTAAATTTATTATTATTTAGCAGAAAAATAAAATATTTTAGGGCTTTTATTACTTTTAGTAAATCTTGTGATGCTTCTAACGTATTTTTTGTACAAAAATACAAGGTAAAATAAGATGTGGCCAATGTTTACAAATTGTGTTTACAGTGTCGTTTAGAATGGTTTGTTTTGGCTTCAAAGAATGTGAACTCATCCCGTATCTAGTCCTAATAAATCCATGGGGCTTATACTTTTTTTATTTATCAATTTAAAAAAGCAATTCCATTTTGCATCGATTTTCTGAGTGTTTGTTGCGTTAAATTTATGTATTTTTTTTTATAAAAAATTATTATCTCTACGCATGTCGAATGCAACACTCTACCCCTCTAGTGGGGCACTCTGTTACAACTGTGAGGAACAATGTTACATTTCAAATAAATTCAGATTAGCTTTATTAGTAGTGCTCTATCCATTCAGAACATTGGTAAATACAAGAAACACAAGTAAACAACATAAACATAACTCTAAAAAATGAGAAAAAAAGTCAAAACTCAGACAGAAACGTCAAAATATAATAAATATAAAATAAAAACTCAAATATATAATTCAGAGTGTTTAGGTGAGTAAAAAATAAATAAAAAAGTGTACACATTAAACATTATTTTAATTCATTATAGTATATGTGCAAATCAACAGGAAATATTAACATTTCTGATCTTCTATTTGTGCCCCCAGATTTCTTTGGAAAAGGTAATTTGGCAATAATTTTTGCGATCTCAAAGGTGAATTCTTCATTGGTATAAATAAATTTAAAGGCTGGAAACAGTCTTTTAATATACTGAACATTAATTTCGGACTTAAATTTTGACAAGATTTTTCCTAGTGACGTAATATCGTGTCCCTTAGTTTTCCCTTCGTTGATTAGGACATAGTCTCCTACGATAATTTCATCAAAATTCGTATCTATCTCTTCATCACTCATAGGTCCAACGCTGTCGCAACGGTTGGCCACAGACATTGAATCATTGTCTGATTCTGAACTAGTGTCTTGTTTAATTCGTTTAGCTAATTTCTGCTTTCCTTTTCCTTTAAAAACGTTGCGTTTCACCGTTTGTTTCTTAAATCTTCTATAATTTGATCCTTAATGGGGGTTTCTGTAAGAATTAAACTTTTTATTTTCCTTTGGATTGATTCTTTTCTTGGAGACGCCTTTGGAAACGGACGAATTTCAACTGGTGTTGTCAATTTTTTGTAGGCGCCACTGGTTCATTTATAATAATATGTGGGGGAGTTTTATCTCTTTGTTGTAAAGGCTGAACAAAATGGTGTGGTAAATATTCGGATATAGATGAATGTTGTGGAGTTGAAGGTCTTGTTGAATCTTGGGAATCTAGCTGCATTGATGATTGTCGTGAAGTTGAAGGCCTTGGTGACTGTTGCGTTGTTGTTTGTGGCCTATCTGTTACTGCAGAGGATAAGAAGTCATCATCATTAAGAATGTCTCTATTTAAAGGCCAAATGCCTGTTGACTTAAACCCATTTATGATATTGTTGGGCGTAAAAGCTTTTGGATAGGCAAATCCAAGTAGGCCAGCTATATCATTTATTGTTATTGTTTTGCCTGGGTTCATGATCATCCAGTCATTACAAGCACTGTTGAAGTTGGTTTTAAGTGATTTGTAAACAGTCTTATCTAATGGCTGAAGTTTTCCACTGGTATGTGGAGGTAGCGTTAAAAGCAAAATTCCATGATTTTTACAATATTCAAGGGATGCTATTGATATGTGAGATTCATGGTTATCAAAAATCAGGAGAATAGGTGACTCAGGTGTGCTTTTTACGAATCCATGAAAATGCTTTAATATCTCAATAAATAACACACTGTTAACCCATCCACTTTTTGCAGCACCACCAGCAATTACTGGAGGGCCCCCTGTCAGCATACGGTCTTTAAAATGTACTCTTGGAAAGATTAAGTACGGCGGTACAGAATTTCCCATTGCATTATAAAGCAGCATGCAGTCACCAGCATACCCCTTTCGCCCGATGTTACTTGGCCAATTTGTTTGAGACCCTTTTGTCCAATAATATTAGGAGGATATGGACAGTGGTCAATGCAGTTTCAGCAAGATTGTAAATATTTTGGGGAAGAGGACCTTCTGGGAATTTTGTGTAAACCCTGGCTCAATTTTCAAAGAATTTATTAACACTTATACGATTAAAGCTGGGTGCGCGCCCTAAACTGGTAGCCTCTGGCTTTCTTATTGACAATGTCGGATTTCGCTTCATAAAGCCACTCAACCAATCAACACCAGCTTCCTGATTTTTGTCCCAATTGGCCGGATATTTTAAATTATTTTTTTTTAGCAAGTTCATAGGCTAAGGACATAACATTTTCCCTTGTCAAACCATGGTGCATTTGACAGGCAGTAAGCAGATACCCTCTTAGATGTTCTTCCAATTCTTTTGAAAATACCTGGTTGATCTCGTAATTGGGCGTGAAACGATAGTTCATACGGTCTGCTTCAGAAGAATTTTTGTATTTATCAACATACCGTTTCAATGTCATAGGCACTAACCCTTCATTTTGTGCTGCTTTTCTAGTAGATACGCCATTATTAATGACATTCAGCACAGCTCTTTTCACAGTTTCCTCATCGAAATTGGCAATCTTCCTCTTTTCTTTTCTATTTCGCACCATTTCTGGAAGAATATTTTGAAATTAATAACATTTTGAATGAGAGGGGCACAGTGTTACACTGTAACACTGTTCCCCCAGTAAAGTGAAACACTGTGCCCCAATCTCGTTTTTACCAAAAATATGCCAGTTACTAAGAAAAGAAAATTTTTCTAGGTTATGTTTCACATGGCATGCTAATCTACAAGCATGCCCCTTAAGCCTTAAACCATAAAGTTTACGATATATTGTCACAAGTGGAAAAAGCAATAATATTTCATAGATCAATATTTGGAAGTTCCATAAGTAAACTCTAATCCTATTTTACTTAATCATAAGTTATTGCCCTCTACATTGGCAGGATGTAGCTTATTTATTGAATATACATGAAAATTGCAAGTATGAAATATTATAGTTCCTTTATAAAATCAAATAATTACTCGAAATAATTTATTACAACGACGTCTAATTATCGAGTCAGCATTATCGAGGTTTTCGACCTAAAGTCAACGCTCCAAATAAAGGGGGAAATTGCTGACTAGGTAATAGGGCGATCGAAAAGACAAGAGTGGTAAAGGACACTAGTGCACGATCCTCGGTCCGATACGTTGGTGATTGTGATAGATTGTAGAAGAAATGATCTCCAAATATTTAATGTAAGTAATATAAAATTAAGTTGTTTTTCGAGAGTAATAACATAAATCTGTCTTTTGTTTGTCATTCAATGTTCCTGTTTTTATGTAAATAAATGATTTAAGTTTGTTTTTAAAATCACGTTTAATTTCAGTCTAGTTAAGGTTCCGTTACCTCTACGCCCCTAGTTGCACCCTTAAAACCAGGGCGTGACAATATTATTGTCAAAAAGTACAAGAAAATTGTAAATCTGTATAAATAATTTACTTTTTAACTAAAAAATACAAAAAACTTACTTGGGTGGTATAGACAATTCACATTTCACCACGCGTCCTGTTAATTAAAGGTCATAGTCTTAACTGGACGTGGCAATTATTCCAGCGCCGTGCTGCTTCGTGTAAGTTTATAATTCCGAATATAACACTGTACCCCGTGTAACACTGTGCCCCTTCCACCCCTACTTTGTTTTTTAAAAAGATTTACTACAAATAAATCGAGATTATAATATCACTTACATACCTTAGATCAAATGAACCAAAAACTAAAAAACATACGTTTTTCACAAAACACGTGCTCGCACAACAACAGTTGGGATGTATCTGATACGTCGAACGCCGGGCTTTATAACTTTACAAGAAACACATAGATGGCGCTTTATATACTGTTTAAAATAGTAAGGGATTATTTTGCCCGAGGGGATCATTTTGGGCCACTTTCCCCTAAGTATTGAAATACATTGTATAATTAGTACGAAACATTAATTTAATAACCAACCAATTACCGGAGACGTATCAAAAAAATTTCTTAATAATGGTCAAAAAAAGACTCGGAATGTAATTTAACCATAACGTGTAGTACACTGTTGAATTCAGAATAAAAAGGGCTTCTAAAATTTAACATAAAAAATCAGGACTGTATTTAAAAAAATGAAGTTGATGATCGCTGCCCAAAGACGAAACGTCGAATAAAAAATTGATAACGTAATCTTTAAGTGCATTCAAAGTTGCTATAAAAAAGTTTTATTAGTTTTGCCCTACCTTTCATGTTAACGCCAGAAAAAAATTCGAAAATTCAATTTTTTCAAAATAACTCGGAAATAAAAAATCATCTTAGAAATTTCGGGGTAGATATTTTTTTAACTTTTGCATGTCTTTTTTTCCTTTATTCCTGATTAGTTTTTCTTTTCTGTCTCGCAGCTTGGAGTTGCTCCTCTATTTCAGTTTTTATGGGAATGTCTGTGAGTATTTTGCTTCTTCTCCTTCTGTTTGTATTTTTTTTCATTTTTCCTTGCAGTGGCTTTTGGAAATGGCTTTATGGTTGCAGCTGATACAAATTGTGTAGTTAAGCTGTTGGGGGTGCTAGCAACAGAAACAAAGGAATTTATCTGTTCATTCATTCGGTCCTCGCTATTTTCATTCTCCATCTCCAATTTTTGTTGAGTGGTACCCTCATCAGTTGATGTTTCGTTCGGTTCAACTAATCCGGGATTCCAAATTTAATATCACCATAAACATGTGGATTCTCTATTGGGCTGTCTGTTACATATGAGGACAAGAAGTCGTCTTCGGTAAAAATGTCGCTATTCAGTGGCCAAATTTCCGTACATTTAAATCCACTTATTATATTTTCAGGTGTAAATGACTTACAAAAACTCTTTCCAAACAGTTGCCCTATTTCATAAATGGTGATGATTCTCCCAGGATTGCATATCATTCATTCATTACAAACTCGGTTATACTGATTTTTAAGGGACTTATAAACTGTTCTGTCTAGTGGTTGTAATTTTCCACTTGTGTGGGGAGGTAAAGTTACTAAAATTATACCATTTTCTTTGGCGTAGTCTAGACTTTCCAAAGTAATGTGGGACTCATGGTTATCCATGATCAAAATAACTTTATTCTCTACTGAACAATGGACATGTTTCTTAAAATGTTTTAATATCTCAACAAAAATATTTCCATTGACCCAACCACTTTTTGATGCTGCCCCAGCGCTTCCAGGCGGTGCTCCATTTAACATTCGTGGAACAAACTTAACCCTCGGGAAAACTAAAAATGGTGCATTGATGAAGCAACAAGCCGTCACAAGGACACCTCTTTCTCCAGATGTAACTTGCCCGACTTGCTTCTGTCCTTTTTTCCCCAACACTTTTGGTGGGTTGTGTACTGTAGTTAAAGCTGTTTCATCGAGATTATAGATATTACTTGGTTGCAAAGATGGAAATCTTCCATAAACTTGGATTATATTATCAAAAAATTCTTTGACATTGGTCCTGTTAAAAGTTGTTGCCCTCGAAAGGCTTGTTGCTTCTGGTTTTCTACACGAGATATCAGGATGTCTTTGACGGAATCCTTTGAGCCAGTCTTCTCCGGCTAAATTGTTTTTTTGCCAATGAGGGCGGAATTCGACAATTGTTTCGCTTAGCTAAAGCATAGGCTAGTTCTCTTACTTGGAGCCGACTTAATCCGTGATGAAGTTTGCATGCAGTAATCACGTATTGTTTTAAATCTTCCTCCATTTCTGCAGTAAAGACCTTGTTTACTACGTAATTTGGTTCAAAGAACATAATATTATTTTTCTCTTCTTCACTTGCGTCTCTGTATTTCATAACATATCTCTTGAGCGTCTGATGAACAATGCCGTATTGCTTGGCAGCAGCTCGATTTGCCATTCTTTCATTAACAACTTTCAAAACGGCTTCCTTCATTCTCTCAGGAGAAGTTCTTTGAAGAATTTGATTAGTTTTCTTTTTCCTGGGCATTTTCTAGAATAAAAGATCTATTTTACATAAAAACTGCTGTTGAAAAAATAAACAGGCTAAGGAACATGTGTATCTATAAAACTGTACCCAATTATGTAACACTGCACCCCGATAACGTAACACTGTACCCCGACCCACTGTGTAACACTGTACCCTAAATCTTCCGAATTGGCGTAAATCACTGTAGAAAATACTAACCACCCAACAGGCACCTTTTCAATAGTAATATTCCTTTCAGGTGTCTGACGCCCCGGAGCGACTCGCCCCGGAGTCACTCGACACCATTCCGAAAGGAACAATTGACAAGTTTGACATTAAGCTCAAGTCATAAGTGATGCACGAGAGGGCATAGGGGATAGGGCTCGAACGGTTCAGGTGCTTGATGCCCCAGTTGAATGGAACAACTGTGTGCGGCTCTGGAGCTGTACGGGAGCTCCTCCTTGGGGTGAAAGGAAGACACCTATTATGTTAGGTTATGTCTCATATCCCTAACTGGCGTCTAAATGCATTAAATTGGTTAGACACTGATTACTGTCACTATAATTTAAAACGTTTGATAAGCCAAAATTAACGTTAAAAATACAAAAAAACATTTTTCTTACCTGTAAAGCACAGTTTTAAACAAATTTAAAAACAAACTCACTGGCGCTAATAGCATTTAAAGACAAGTAAAATATGTCACTGCTGCCAACCTACTTACACAAATTATAAAAATAACTGCAACGTAACACTGTTCCCACACTTCCCCTATACACTACGGAATGTAAATTCCAAATGGTACAGAGCACTATTCACAATTTTATTTTATAAATTAAGTGATAAGTTTTGACTTGTGTTTTAGTTTTGGTAAATATATAAAATTATATTTTTTCTACAAAAGTGCCGCAAACTAGGATTTTGCACGTTGTACTTTTCCGATGTATGTGCAAAATCCTAGTTTGCACATGCTCGTGAAAAACATGATCCTAACTTTTTTCCGCACTTACTGCTTGGTGCCAGAACTTCGCTGCGCGTCATTCTCAACTGCATTTCTGTGCGGAAAAGTATCACGTTGCATACTTGTTAGAAAATAGCTATTTGTGTATTAAGAGCGCAAAGTGATATATTGCCGCTCTGAGCGAGAAGTTAGACGCGCGACGCGTAGCGGAGCGCGGCTATCTCGCGAGAGCGGCAATGTCACTTTGCGCTCGAATTACACACATGATTTTTTCTACAACCGGTGTTTTTATAAAAATATTTTTTCTACAACCGAGCGAAAAGTACAAATTTGCTCTTTCAAAAGAAAGCGCAAAGTTGGACATTTTCGAGGAACAAGCGTTTGTTTTACTTTGTCGCTCGCCGAGCGACAAAGTTACTTTGTCGCTCGCTTAGTTACCATGGACACCTTAATAATAATAAAGAAACGTCCAGCGTATCTGCGACTTTTGACACAAAATATAAACTGTCAAATTTGATATCAATAATTATTAATTACATTACAAAATATTTTTATAAAAATACCGGTTGTAGAAAAAATCATGTGTGTAATTCGAGCGCAAAGTGACATTGCCGCTCTCGCGAGATAGCCGCGCTCCGCTACGCGTCGCGCGTCTAACTTCTCGCTCAGAGCGGCAATATATCACTTTGCGCTCTTAATACACAAATAGCTATTGTAATGTAATTAATAATTATTGATATCAAATTTGACAGTTTATATTTTGTGTCAAAAGTCGCAGATACGCTGGACGTTTCTTTATTATTATTAAGGTGTCCATGGTAACTAAGCGAGCGACAAAGTAACTTTGTCGCTCGGCGAGCGACAAAGTAAAACAAACGCTTGTTCCTCGAAAATGTCCAACTTTGCGCTCTCTTTTGAAAGCGCAAATTTGTACTTTTCGCTCGGTTGTAGAAAAATAACTTTTAAATGGTTACAGTAGCAATAAAACAAAACAATTTTGAGTGCTTTCTATTTATTTATTTTATATTTGAAAAAAACAAAGAACATGATTTTATTTTTGTCCCAATAAAATAATCATAAACAACTAGGAACTATAGGAAACATTTTCTACAAAAACAAAAAAAAACCTCAAGTGAATTATAAACCATTTTTCTTGCTGCTTTAAAATATGTACTAGTAACTATAAGCTTTGAGCTAACCGGAATTGCACGACTAAAATAAAAACTTTGATTCCCTGCATTTTTTATAACATAAATGAGATCAAACAAGGAAAGCTGCAACTAACATGCCTTTATATTAATTCCATTAATACCTCTTTAATATTCTCTAAAGTAGTGACAAGTCTTTTTTGAATTTGATTGTGCTCTTGAAGCAATTCGATTTTCTTTTTATGCCACTGTTCTTTTATACTTACTTTTCGCTCACTGAGCCGTAGTAATTCTGCACTGTTTTGGTGCGCTTGTTGAATAGTGCTTTGCTGTCTTTTAGGTGTTTTCCTTATATTTTGAGTTTTTTGTGTATTTGCTTTCTGTACTTCTATATTAATATTGTTATGAATAGTATCGTCCACATCCTCGTCCTCATTCATTTGTGGGAAATTTTCTTTCTCTTCATCAACCCTAGAGTTGATTTTAGAGTTGCTTTCTGCCATTTCCAAAACACATATTTATTCTTCAATTAGTCGATCTCCTTCCACATAGATTTCAGGTAATAAATTTAAAATCTTCTCATCCTCATTTCTAAGATTTTGACTAGTTGATGGTGGTGGGCCTCCCCCAGTAGCTTTAATATACTTTTTTACGCCTGTCTTCTTTTTTTTGTTTTTTTGCTTTAGATCTGCCCAAGCCTGAAAAATGTCATTGCAATCTCAAAAGTAGTACAGTAAAACTTGTCTATAAGGGCCACCATAAAATTAAGAATAATTGGCCTTTATAGAAGGGTGGCCAGTGTTGCCAGGTAACAGTTATTATTCGTACAAAAAAGTGGGCGGAGGTAATTTCCTCACCAACCGTAAGGTATTTTCCTCACCAGAACTAAGGGTCGTTCTTAATCTTACAGGTATTTTCATCACCAATTTGTATTTTGACTTGATAACGAAAAAATTAATATAAAAGGAAACTAAACCAAAATAAAACGCTGGGTTCATTTAAATATTGTTTATTGTAAGTAAAAGCAGAGTTAATATATACAATAAGTTATCATATATGTATGTACAATTTTTACATTTTATTGTAATGTGAAACACATTTCACAAAATCTATTCTACCTATTTGATGAGATTCATATTTAAGTATCAATTGTTGGAGATTTTTTAATTTAAGCTTAACTTGTCTATCTTTAATAGGCACAATAAAATAAGGGAATATAATGTCCATTAGTTAACCCGTGAATGGTAAATAACTGTAAAAAATATCTAGTACAATAAGAAAATGTTCCGTCCATGTACACAATATCCATTTCGGTTAAAACGCGAATATTAGTTTCACAACTAAATACAATTATATTCCTTTTTAATCACTTTATAAAAAGAAAACATTCACCTTTGCTGGTTTGTGGCGTAGACGTCTGTACTACCTCTTGAACTTCTTGGATATTGGAAGGAAGTCCACTGGGCATCACTTTTCGGCGACAGTTGTACATGTTTTTTCTGATATAACTAATATCAGTCGTCGTAATTGTGGCTGGCAAATTATTCGCAAGTGTTCTGCGTATAATTTTTGACGGTTTTTCACTTATATCATCTACTGCTTTCCGCTTACAAGAGTTGGAAACAATTTTCCTATTCAGTTTCTTTTCATTTGGTTGATGGTTATGAAACAAATCACTTGTGGATATGGTAAGATCAGATCCAATAGTAAACACCTTAGCACTACATTTGGTTTGGATACATCTCCAAAAAACTTCTTCACTTTTTAAAACTTTTTTTTATAAAACGTAAAATTTTCGAAAACCAATAAATCTTTGCCACGATTGCTTTTAATTAAATAAGTTGTCATTTTCTTATAATATTCACAAAATACAGTTAAACCAATAAACTCAATCTAACACGACGCACGATTAAAAGTGGCACTTCAATTCCAGTTTCGAAACTATTTATATATAATAGGAAAGGAAAAATATTTTATGATATAAAGTAATTATCCCTGTTCTACGTACCTACCTACCACTTTTAATTCCCAGAATCTATAGTCATTAATATTATAGTTTGTGTAAACACCATAAAACCCTCATAAACCATTAATACACGGATACTTCAACGTTTGGTGAGGAAATTACCTGTGAGATTATCGTACACCCTTGCTTTTGCAGGTAGGAAAGGGTTTTTGGTGAGGAAAATACGCCTGCCGAAAAAAGTAAACATTTACTCAGAGGGGTTTCTAAAGCCTAATAACATTTACATATCACAGTTTAATTATAACTAAAATAAAAG
Organism: Philopedon plagiatum; assembly: GCA_963971165.1. Lineage (NCBI taxonomy): Eukaryota > Metazoa > Arthropoda > Insecta > Coleoptera > Curculionidae > Philopedon > Philopedon plagiatum. The sequence continues at coordinate 24,904,142 of OZ020193.1, read as the reverse complement.
TTCATTTGGAGATTTGTTTTTTATTTAATTAGGTGCATATTCACGTACTTATAGCGAACAAACGTTTTTATAAAATATATACCTACCAAATACATTATCTAAATCTAAGTACATATGTGCATAAGTGTTAATAGTATAGGTACATATATGTAGTTACAACATTTATTTTTGGATACAAGATGTATTGTATAACAAATTTAATTTTATGCATGCATTTTATGTTTTTAAGAATTTTTAAAATACATTTCAATTTTTGTTTGCTATAGGTTTTTTAATTTTGTTTTAAAAACTTCAGCTTCGCATTTTAGTAAAGTTTGAGAGACATCTATAGCTAGTTCACCATTGTTATTACACAGTAAATAATTTTGAACATCTCCTAATTTTGCACACACTTCACCCATATTCGTCAAAGTAGTTTTAGGATTTTCGCTTTCCTCCGCGTCACTATTGATGTCAGAATTTTGTTCTTCGTCATTATGAGCTAGTTCTTCAACAATTTCTGATATGCTAAAATTGGGACTCTCTGTAGGTGCGTCACTATCAATCGAAGCAAACTCTTTCAAACTCACAATTTTATTATTAGTTGAGGGAAAGAGCTGGGCAAGGGGTATTTCATCCTGTTCGCAAAAACTTGCTTCTTCTTGGACAATCTCAAAAAATCCGGCCTTGGAGAAACACTTTTTAATTGTGAGTGGAGAAACTTTTTTCCAGGCACTTGTTATCCATATAAGGGGACTCGTTAAATTTAAACTTTTTTCAGAAGCTTCAAAATCACATCCACTGTCAGTGAACGTTAGAAGCCTTTTAATAAGGTATTGCCGGTATAATATCTTGAAATTCGGAATTATTCCTTGATCTAACGGCTGACAATGCGAAGTGGTATTTGGAGGCAAGAAGACTAACTTGACATTATCTAGCAATATTTTTGAATGAGAAGTAGCATTATCCAAAAACAAAAGCACACGCCTGTTTTGATTTTTCATTTTCATATCAAATTTATGCAGCCATTTTGTCATAATTTCTGACGTCATCCAAGCCTTTTTGTTGGAAACCCATTCTAAGGGCAATTTATTAATATGGCTACCCTTAAAACAACGAGGGTTTTTATTTTTTCCTATGATCAGTGGATATTCTTTCTCGCCTTCCATATTTGCACAGAGTAAAATAGTCAATCGTTGTTTCGCTGCTTTTCTACCTGTACATTTATCTTCCTACAAAGAAAACGTTTTATTAGGCATGGCACGGTAATAAAGACCAGTTTCGTCCGCATTATACACATCTCTTGGGGAATAATCTTTCAAGATTAACAGTAAACTGGATTTCCAGGCTTCTACATCTTCCAAATTTATATTGGCTGCCTCACCACAAATTGATTTAAGTGTGATATTGTGCCGCCGACAGAAACAATCCAACCAGCCATTTGAGGCTACAAAATTTTCCACTTTTAAATTGCTTGCTGCCTCAAGTGCTTTTTGTTTAATTAACGGTCCAGATATTGGAACATTTTTGCTTCTTGCTTTGCAGAACCAATTGTAGACGACTTGAACTACTGCCAATCCTCCCGACTTCGGAAATTTCCGCTTTTGTTCTAAATTAACACCTTCTTCAAACATTCGTTTTAGTTCAGTTTTATTCCTGATAATATCATTTATTTGGGATTTTCCAACACCAAACTTTTCAGCCAGTTTTCGCGAACCCAAGGCATACTTTTCACTTTCCGCGATAACATCAATTTTGTCCTTCAGTGACAAACGTTTTCGTTTTAGGGACATTATTAAACACGCTTCGATTCCGAACACGATAACAACTTTACTCTTATCGATCTAAGACACAACTAAAAATGTAATGTGAAGATAATCACCCTGTAACCACTAATGCTATTTGAACCAGGTAAAAAATAATATTGTTGGGTATTTCCACCCTTAAAGTTTGCAGAATGTAATCTTAAAATAATAAAATACAAATTAGGCCAAAGAAATTCCGGCCAATATGAAAAGGTTGATTTACCTAGAAATAGGTTATAAAAATTGAGGTACGTCTGGCCGTGGCTGTTTTATAAGGGTGTCCATTATCTAAGGGCTTTTATTTACGGGATTTCCTATAAAGTAGATTTTTGTTAGCTTGAAACTGGCCGATAACACAGGTGGCCGATATAAAAGGGTGTCCGTTAACAGAAGTTTTACTCTAGTAGGGGAAAAGGGGGCATAACCGGATTGCGGGGTACAACCTTATAGCATCAATATTTCCAAACCTGTATTGCCATCTATCGGCTATTAGGTGAATTAAGTCCTCTAAGCAGATATCGGTATGTGAAAGAAATCTTCACCGCTAGAGTGCCCGTTACGTTAGTCATTTACGCCGGTTTGTGATTTGTAGGTACGTAATCTAATTTAGGTATATTTTTAAACAGCCAGCAAATAAAGTTCCTTATAAATTAAGTAACCAAACTTGCATGCGTTTGATAGCCTGTCTCATGGCGTTTATTGCATATGCTTTATGTTGCCAGATAAATTTTACAATGCACGTTCCTAATTAATCATAACCACAAAGTATGCTCGGGGCAGAACCGGACGGGGCAGAACCGTATACTGTCCGGTTGTGCCCCATGGTATTTTAGATAATCTCCATATATTAGTGTCTATATTGTTGCAGTTTATTCCACATTTTAAAATGCGTACTTATAAAAGGAAGTCCTCTAGACAAGAGTGGGATGTGGAAAATATGCGCAGAGCAATAACAGCGGTACAAAAAAATGAAATGGGATTTAAAAAAGCTGCTTTGACACATAATGTACCGAAGTCAACATTGGAAGACAGGGTTAAGAAATTACGCAATGGATGCACACTAGATGAAGCAAGTTCTAAGGGTCAGTTAAGTATTTTTAACAATCACTAACATAACTAACTGTAAAATCTTTTAGGTATGAGTAATTTTAAAACAACTTTTTCGAATGCCCAAGAAGCAGCGTTAGTGAAATATATAAAACTAATGGAAAGTCGATTACTTGGGCTAACTACAAAAGATTTACGTCAATTAGCATTCCAATTAGCCGAAAGGAATGAAATAAATCATGATTTTAAAAACGGGATCGCAGGCATTGATTTGTTGAAAGGGTTTCTAAGACGTCATCAAGATTTGTCTTTAAGAAGTCCCGAGGCAACATCGGCAGCTCGTGCAATGGGCTTCAATAAAGCTACAAAATTTTTCGAAAATCTAATTCACTGTTTAGACAGATATAAAATTCAACCGCATCGAATCTTTAACGTTGATGAAACGGGGATAACGTCAGTGCCAAAAAGCCAGTCCAAAATAGTAGCTCAAAGATGACGGCGGCAAGTAGGAACTTTGACATCTGCTGAGAGGGGGCAAACGATCACAGCGGAATTATGTGTATCTGCATCCGGAAATTATGTGCCACCACTGTTAATATTCCCAAGAGTAAGTATGAAGCCAGAACTTCTTGACGGAGCACCAGTAGGCACTGTGGCAGTATGCCACACCTCTGGTTGGATGCAAGCAGATATTTTTCTGCAATAGGTAAAACATTTTGTTACTCATGTTAAACCATCAGTTGAAGATCCAGTGTTGTTGCTCCTTGATGGTCATGCAACGCATACAAAAAACTTAGCTGTGATTGACTACGCACGAGCTAACGGTGTTGTAATGTTGTGTTTCCCGCCACATTGCACACACCGACTTCAACCATTGGATGTCAGTTTCATGGGACCATTGAGCACGTTTTATAGTCAAGAGGTATAGACATGGCTGCGTAATCATCCAGGCCGGGTCGTAACCCAATTTCAGATTGCCCAACTATTTGGTGCAGCATTTTTAAAAGCTGCTACAGTCCAGAATGCTCTCTCAGGATTTAGAAAGTCTGGCATTTATCCAACGGACCCGAATGTTTTCGGGGAGGCTGATTTCGCTCCAGCTGAGACAACTGAAAGGCAAGCAGAAACAGAGATATAAACTGGTACAGAAGGGATAGGTAATGAAAACAACCCACCAATAGAAATAGTTATAGAAGAATAAGACAACAATATAAGAGACAGAAGTAAAAATGAAGCTACACATACAAACATATCAGCTATAGCAGACAAAGAAATTATTGAAGAAAGAAATGAAACTGAAACCATACAAGCAAAAAGATTAGCTATAGCAGACGAAGACAACTCTATTGGAGAAAGAAATAAAACTGGAAATGAGAATGGAGAAGTGCAACCGCACATATGTTTCAGTCCACAACCAGGACCTTCAGGTCTGTCCTCAAAGTTTTTTGTGTCACCAGAAATTCTTGCTCCTGTACCACATGTGTCAAGGCCTGGTGTTAAAAAAACCCGGAAAAGAGGAAAAACTGCTGTTCTCACAGAATCACCCTATAAAAATGAATTGGTGGAGGCATTGCAAACACCATCTCGAAAAAAAAAAACACAGCATCGGCAAAAAGAAAAGTTTTTGATAATATGAAAACTAGAAAACCAAAAAAGAAAAAGGAAAATGTAGTAGAAGAAACTAAGTTTAGTTCAGAGAGTGATAGTGAAGTTGAGCAAAATGAAGCTTTATGTTTATATTGCCAAGAATCATACTCTACAACAAAAAAGAATGATGGATGGGTACAATGCTTAAATTGTAAAAAATGGGCCCATGAAGGATGTACACGTTGGTCAGACGAATACCTCCATGAATTTGTTTGTGATAAGTGTACTCATACAATACATACAATTTGAGCATATCCGGTTTTGCCCCAACAACAATCCGGTTGTGCTCCTTGGGTAGGGGCAAAACCGGATTTTTTCAAAAAGAAGAATTTTGTTTTTATTATTAATGTCTTGTTAAGATGAAACTTGATTTTCTGTTTGCAGTTGCTTAATATTTATGAGAATATGTACCAGTGAAAATGTTTGTAATAAAATATTTTGTTTATTTGTTTTAATAGTCTTGAAGTTAAGTATCCGGTTCTGCCCCCTCTTCTCCTATGCATTTTCTGAGCTATTTACAATAGAGTAAAGATAAACATTAATAAGTATTTTCTAGAAATATCCTTAGTTTTACTATAACTACTAGGGTCAAGTGGGGTAATTGTAAATGGAATATGACCCTTTTAAAATTAGATGGATTTTTAGTTTAATAAAATAATTTGTTAACACAAGCATTTTTTAAGTTTACTAGCACCTATCTCAAAGGACAATTCATTAAAATTATCATTTATTTCTATTTTTTCAAAAATATTAGCCATTTACAATTTCCCCTTTGCTTCGGGGTGAATGTAAGTTTCGCTGTTATAAGAGAAAATACATGTAAAGCGGGGGTATTTGGGAACAAAACGAAAAAGAATTACAGATCGTCTAAAAAGTTCCAACATATTTTGAATAATTATATTTATTTACAATTACCCCAATAAAAATGTCTCAAAAACTTTTTTTATTAAAAAAAAATACAAATATCTACAAGTCATGCAATTCTTAGCTTCTCTTATACCATTAACGATAATAAAAATATTTGCAGGTAACTAACAAAATAATGGGTAATGAATATCATGGTGGTTTGGTAGAATAGCGATGGCTAGACCTCGGCACCATAATGTATAATTATTTGTAATTATCCTTGGTTAAAATAAATGAAATGTTATTTATTTATTATTTATTTATTTATATATGCAGGTGACAGCTATTTTTCGAAAACGCTTACTGTACCAGGAAAAGTATAGATTAACTTTCTTTTTTCTACCTTAATTTTTGGATCTGGTAAAACCGCTACTACAGAACGGAATTCTATGGCGGTTGTTGGTTCTTCTAGGGTAGCGAGTGAGGTGGAATACTTATCTACCCGTCCAAATCAATTAACAAAAATGTCCCCATCTTCATTGTCAACTTTATCAACGCAAGCAACATATTTAAAATGATTTGTTTTTCTTGAACCTCCTAAAAAATCAACTAACAAAAAAATCCCTGGTCTCAGCATATTCCATTCTGGTTCTTCATACTCAACTTCTTTTATGTTTTCCTTTATACACATTTCAAGAAAATCAGAATCCTCTGATTCACTTCCAGAATGAAAGCTTTCCTGGTCTTCATTTTCAGAATCACTTTCTAGGTGAACTTAAATTCTGTTTTTCCCTTGCCTCGACCTTGTACTTGTTCTTTTTTGGTTTTTGAACTTTAACTTTATTTAATTTTTTTCATGTTTTCTCTTTCTTTTGTTGTTCAATTTTTACCATTTTTTCGAGTACTTTTTCGTTGGTATGTATTTCGCCATATTTTATAGCTTTCAGCCTGGACACTGAATTAATTTTTCTTTTAACTGTTTCTATCTTTTCGTTTTTTTTTATTAATGGATTGGCGAAAAATTTCTATTATTTTATTTGGAGTTTGTTGAGGTGATTTCTGCTTTCCCAAATATGTAGTAGAAGGACCAGGTACAGAAACTTCTACAGTAGTTTGTTCCAGATCAGAGTCATTAAAACTGATGGTGCTACTACTTGGAATATTTTCATAATCGTTGCTACCTAATTGCATTTGTCGATTTATCGAGATTTTCAAGTTGGTAAGTATTTGTGGAAGGAATACCACAATTTGCAACTATTGTTGACTGTGCCTCACCTTGTTCAGAAATTTTAATGTTCTTTTCTTTGAACCTCCGCAAGTCAATAGGATTAAATTCTGACTCTGGAAATTTAGTTGAATCTACTGGAAAAGTGCCTGTTGATGTGAATGTTTAATAATAATACCATGTTTCATAGACTATTTCAACACCGATCCCATAAATTCTACAAACTTAGACTTAGATAATCTAGCGTCGCCCTTTCCTATCTGGTTTTTAGTAAAGCTATTAATTTTTTCGCCCAAGCAGTTTTCAGCGGTCCAAAAACGCATTTATCTAATGGTTGGATTTTATCAGTGAGATGACTGGGAAATTTATAGAGTTAATAATAATAATAATAATAATAATAATAATAATAGGTTTGTTCAATAATTCATATGATACATGTACAATTGAGATATATATAGTTTTTTGAATAAGCCAATATAAACACTTGACTCACTAAGTAATACACTTGTTGTGAGTTGACTCAAAATATAATATTAATAATTTTATACAATTTATTTACAATAATAGTAATAATAATAAATATATCAGACATAACTAGATTATTAATAATCCCGAATTGAAATTACAATATATCATAATGAATATCTAGTTGGTTTTTATTAAGTATTTATAAATTATTTATTATATTATGTATTATTTGTCTTGGATTTGATAATATCCATTTTTTAATTTCATTTTTATATTTATTTAAAGATTTAATTATTTTAATTGATTTTGGCAATAAATCAAAAATATATGGAATTATATTTATAAAATTTTTATGACCAATTTTTTTGTTAACTCTGTTTTTATATGTGGTTGTATTTTTATTACGAGTGTTATGAATGTGATTATTATAGTTAATTTTATTTTTATTTTTAAAAATATATATTAACATATTATATGAAAAAAGTTGTCTGATATCCATTTTCTTGCTTTCTTTATATAACAAGTCAGACGAATATAAATAATCTCTTCCATAAATAATTTTTAAAATATATTTTTGTATTGTTTCTATATTATGAAGATAATTTCTATTGATACCTCCCCAGCCAAGTATTCCATAATTTAAATGTGTCTGTATCAATGAATAATATAATATTTCAAGTTGATCAATATTTAAGAATTGTTTTAAGTGTTTAAATTTTGGTATAAGTATTCTTAATTTTTTAGTTATATATTCACTATGAAAATTCCATTTTAAATTTTTATCAATAATTATTCCAAGATATTTGATACTTTCTGTTTCTTCTATACTGATATCTTTAAATTTCAGTTTACCAATATTATTTGAATTATTTATATATGAAGTAAATGGTATATATTTTGTTTTTTTATAATTTATAGTTAATAAATTATTATCAAACCAGGTGCTTATTTTTAAAAAATCTTTTTCAATTGTAGTTTTTAAATCATTCCAATTTTTTTCTTCATAAAAAACTACAGTATCATCTGCAAAACTATGTAATTTTCCTTGACAATTTAGGTTAAATATGTCATTTAGATATATGTTAAATAGTAATGGTCCTAAGACAGTGCCTTGAGGAACCCCATAATCAAATGTTTTAGGTAAACTAATGTTTTCTCCAATTTTTACATGGTGTATTCTATTATTTAAATAGTTTTCAAATAAAGTTAATGTATGTCCACGAAATCCAATTTTTTCTAATTTTTCTAAAAGTATTTTATGGCTTACTGTATCAAAGGCTTTTGCTAAATCTAAAAATATACACGCACTACTCATCTTATTATTGATTGAGTTATATACTTGACTGGTTAGATAACATATCGCATCTTCTGTAGTTTTTTTTTTTAAATCCAAATTGTTTGTCAGATAATATTTTATTTTTATTTAGGAAACTGTCCATTCTATCTTTTAAGACTTTTTCAAAAACTTTTGCTAATGATGAAATTAGTGTTATAGGTCTGTAATTTTTAATTTCAGTTTTATTACCATTTTTATAAATTGGTTTAATTATACCTATTTTAAAAGCAGTTGGGTATATTCCTGTTTTAAAAATAGTGTTTATTAAGTAAGTCAAAGGTTTACAAATATACGAATTAATTGATTTTAAAATTTCAGATGTGATACCGTCTATTCCAGGGGATTTCTTAAATTTGAAGTCATTTATAATTTCTTTTATTTCGGTATAATTGGTTTCTTGTAAATAACAAGAATTTAAATTATTTTGTAAAGTTTCTACTTTTATTTTATTTTGATTTTTATTTATTATATCATTAGCAAGTGACTCTCCAACTTTAGAAAAATATTCAATGAAATTATTTGATATTAAACTTTTATCTGTTGTTATTTCTCCATTTTGAAATTTCATAAAATTAATTAAATTATTTTTATTGTTGTTTTCATTGCAAAGTTTTTTTACACATTGCCATAGTTCTTTTGATGATTTACACGAACTTTCTATTTGAGATTTGTAATAATTTATTTTAGCTTTTTTAATAATTTCTGTTAATTTATTTTTATAAATTTTGTATTCATTTTTTAAATTTTCATTATTTAAATTTTTCATTTCTCTGTAAAGTTGATTTTTCTTGTTTATTGATACTAATAAACTATTTGTTATCCATTCTTTCTTTGGCATATTTTTAATTTTTGTTTGGTATTTACAACATTCAACATTTAGCTTAATTTCTTTAATTAAAAAATTAGTTAAATCTTCTGGGGATTTTAATAAAAAATAAGGATCCCAATTAATTCTGCTAAAATTTTGATTTAATTTAGTATAATTTATGTAAGTCTTATATTTATTAATTTGTGATGGTTCATTTGTTGGTGTATTTGAGAGATTTTGTAAAATAATTGGATAATGGTCTGTAATTTGATATTGAAATATAAATGACTTAAAATTGAATAAGTCCTGTTTAGTTCTAATAAAAATGTGATCAATACATGATTTTTGATCATTTATTTCTCTAGTAAAGTTATTAATATAAGATACGAAATTATATTCACTTAAAATATTAAAATAATCATTGGTATATTTATTACTTAATTCTGATAGAATATTAATATTTAGGTCACCAATAAGAATTGTTGTTTCATCATTTTTAAATTTTTTATAATATTCTACAAAAAAAAGTTTCAAATCATTATTAAATTTATGTGGACATGTAGATGGAGGTCTATAAATTGTTATAATATTAATTTGTGTTGATTTGTTAATAAACAAATTAATATATATTATTTTCATTTCACTAAAGGGAATGATTTCGTAATTGTATATAAGATTGTTTTTTATAAAAACAATAATTCCATCATTTTGATTGGAATTACTGTTGTTATAAATTAAATTATAATTTGGTATAGTATATAAATTTGTATTTAAAATATTCCACGTTTCTGTAAATACTATAACGTCAAAATTTTCTTCTAAATGTTGAATAAATAACCTACTTTCATCATAATTTTTCGAGATGCTACGTATATTATTGTGATATATTGAAAACGTTTTATTATCAAATTTAAGACTGTTATATTCATTTTTATTACTTACCAGTTGTGTCTGAATTTTTTTTACTTTCAATTCTTTTATCATTTTTTTTTCTATAATTTAAAATTGAAATGTATTAAAATATTAATAATAAATTTATAATGAAATAAAAGAATTAATAGAAATTCTAAATCAATACAACTAAAAGATTTCGTTAATTTGTTTTTCTGTGGTGATATTTATTATTTCTTCTTGGTCATTTTTTCTAATAAAAATTTTTCCATTTTTGATCCAAATGTATTTAAATCCTTTGTTTTTAGCTCTTTTGACTTTCCAAATAGATATTTTGTTCTAGTTGTTAGTTCTTCATTTATATATATTATTTTTTGTGTGTCTGGTAATTTAATGTCATAATTTAATAATTTTCCTTTGTTTCTAAAATACTGCTTAGATTTTTCTATAATTTGTTTTTTAATTTCTTCGTTTTTAAATTTAATACTCAGGACATCTTCGTTTTTTGTATCTTTTCTTTTAACATCTAATATATTTTCTTTGTTTACTTTTAATCCAATTTTATTTAAAATTCTTTCTGTTATTTCTTTATCATCAACATTTTGATTTTTTGGAACACCTTTAATTTCTATATTTTGTTTCAATAAATTTTGAGATTCCAAATCATTTTTTTGATTAAAAATTTCAATTTCTTTTTTTAAACTAGATATATCTTCTTTCAACAGTTTGTTTTCTTTTTTTAATTCCCATTGATCTCTCAGTATTTCCTTTAATGTTGTAGATATCTGTTTGTTTTCTTTAAAAATTAAATCGTACTTTTCAGATAAAAAATTTAGAGATTGTTGAATTTCCAGAATAAGCTTTAGTGTGTTTTTAGAATTTAGATTAGAATCTTCATTAATATTTTTACACTTACCGCAAAACCATTTATTACCATTTACTTTTTTTAGTTCATTGATAAAAAAATCTAAGTCTTTTTTTTCAACTTTGGAACATTTTGCATGGTACCAATTTTGGCAGGTACCATTGCACTGAATAGAATTTTGATTTTTTTTTATAATGTTTTTACAGCTAACACAGAAATAAGAATTTGATGGTCCTGCTGTTACTTTATCTTGGGTGCATATTTTAAAATTCCTAATTTTTTCCTTACATTTATCCTGGCTTGATCTTGTTGGGTATTTTAATGGAAGATAATCGTCTTCGTCACTTAAATTTTGATTAACAATGTGTTCAATTGACATTTCTTCAATATTTTGACTGGTATTTTTTTTAGAATTCCTTCTTGTCATTTCTGTCACTTTCAATGTCCAAAAAATATTTTAAATATATTAATCCAATTATTTTCTTAATATAAATCAACTGAACTTCTATTTCCTTGGATAGAGCAATTTTTTTTCTATCTTCTCCTGTTGGTTTTATATTTTTATATTACTTTTTTCTTGAATAAATTATGTAAAATGTTAGTAAATATATTATAAAATGTCAGTTAGATACAAGGTTGATATTGAATATTGCAATCCATTGCCATTTTTACAATACGATAACTAATATGAGAGTTGTGACCATCATACATTAAAAGAGCTGTTTGATTAGGCATCGCCAATGTTTCCCTTTTCTTTCTTACTTCTTCAACACAAGCACTGGAAAACCATTCAAGAAATTGAGATTCTTCCATCCAACCATTTGATGATGTAGTGTAGAGTGTTCCAGGATATGCCTTGTCAGATATCCATCTTGGTCGGACAGCTACTCAATTATATATTATAAACGGTGATAAGAAAGATCCATCCGCACATATTGTTGCTAACACGGAGATTGATGCTCTCCCTGAACCCTCAGTTACTCGAACTAAACCTGCAAAAAGAAAAAGGATAAAACTATTATTAAAGTTTAGATTAATTTTATTATTGAGAACATACTTTTTCCTTTTTCTCCCCGTGCCTTGAGTCTTTGTGGATCGGTGCCAAACCCACTTTCGTCTGTATTAATTATATAAGGGAACTTTTATTTTCTAGTCCACAGTCAATGATAAGCTGTTTAAGTTCATTGTAAAAGTCATACACGACCTCTGGATCTCTTGCAGTTTTTCTAGCTTTCTCCAACAGTTCCGGCTTTTTCAAGGAAAGTGACGGATGCCTTTTTAAAAATCCATAGTACCAATCATTTCCCGGCTGGCCTTCTGTAAAAGGATTTTTGATTTGGGAAGCCTGAACAAACTGGGCGACAATATTTTTTACCTCTTCTCTGTCGCATGGATATCCCATCCTAGCATGGACTTTAATGCAAAATTCTAAACTTTGTTCTTCTTCCTGGGACAAAACGGGGGGACGACCAGCGCCTATCTTATCAAGGGGAATCGAACGTCCTTTAATTCTGTGGAATATACTGGCTTTAGGCACTCCATAAAAGTCTTCTGCTTCCTGGTAGGTTTTATTCTTATTGAGAACAAAAGGAACCAATATCAGCTGTTGATGTCATCTGTGATTGTCAAATGTCAAAACTCTGAGTTTAATCATAAATTGAACTCTACACAGAAAAAGTGGCAATAGTTTAAAAGCAATAAAATTATATGGTAAATCAAGCATTTTTATTTTGTAGTTTCTAGATTTTCAAACTTGGGAAAAATTAATCTGAACCTGAAGCCAATAATCAGGCACATAATATTTTCCACTAAACATGAAGGAAGTGACTATTTACTTTCATCTATTGTTGTAATTTTATTGTGAGCGATCCACAAATACTGAAGACTGGGTACATATTGAAAGGTTCCTTCTCGTATTCTAGTGATATAATTATGTGACAAGTACAGCTGAACCATCTCAGAACTATTGGTAAACCAATTTGTACTCAAATATCGAAGATTATTATATGACAAATCCACCAACTTTAAATTAGGTAGATTACCAAAAGAATAATCTTCAATATATTCTATCTCGTGTCCTCTTACAATAACTTGTTTTAGACCCAGACGGCACAAACATATTACATGAATATGCTGAGCATATATAACAGGCATATTAGAATATTGCAGGAATATTCCATATTCACCAAGATACATTACACGCATATCCCAGGAATGTTCTAAAGTCACCATAAAACATATGCTAGGAATACATTATATCATTCCAAAATATATTTATGGCATATATAATTCATATGCATTCGGAATATGATATGCCAAAAATATATTGCAGGAATAATTTATTAATTTCAAAATGTGAATTTCAACCTCAGTAGGTCGACCTAAAACCACAAATGCACCGGATCAGAATACCAGAAAGTCATTCCTTATTAAAAATTTTGCTTGTTTGTAATAAAAATATGATTTGTAAAAGAAAAAAATTTGTATTAAAAACCAAAAAAAACATTCACTTTATCTAAGGGTATAACTACCCTTATTTTCCATTTTCGGGGAAAATGCTATTAGAAAAAGCAATTTTACTATTTAAAGTATATATAGGGTGGTTATCATGAGATAGTAAAAAGCACTTTTGGAAAAATTTTAAAAATTAAAAATGGACAGTGATCATAATTATTGTTATACTGACATGTTCCAGTCAGGTAGTGGAATAGACTCCCTTATTTTCCATTTTCGGGGAAAATGCTATTAGAAAAAGCAATTTTACTATTTAAAGTATATATAGGGTGGTTATCATGAGATAGTAAAAAGCACTTTTGGAAAAATTTTAAAAATTAAAAATGGACAGTGATCATAATTATTGTTATACTGACATGTTCCAGTCAGATAGTGGAATAGACTCCCAATCAAATAAGGTAAATAAGGTAACTGGTACAAGTACCTTGTTCTTAAAAAGCATATTTAAAAAAAGATTTTTACTAAAAAAAAAACTCTTAAAAATAAAAGAAAAAGATATTCCTCGGATAGATTAAGCTGCAGCTGAAAAAATATATTGGAGGTGAAGCACGAAGCTATTATTATGAGAAAAAATCTGAAAAAGAAAAATTCTTTGAATGAAAAAGAAAATTTGACATTAAATGTCAAAAAAGGTAATTCAATAATTTTGTCACCTGAACTGCCAGAACTAAAAGGTTTTGAAAGAAAAAGTCAAAATACAAGAACAGGTGATAAAACTATAAATGAAAATAGTGATAATGAATATTTGGAAGAAAAATACCCGACAGACTTTAGAATGGACGCAATATTAAAAACATTTGAAATATGTAGTCAAGATAAAAGAGAAGCAAAATCTTCAAAACACAGAAATTCATTGGAAATTCAGTATATTTCAGAAAAAGAATTAAATAAGTTTATAGTCGAAATAAAACAATCAATGGATTATCTAAACTATCAGTTTGAAATTATAAGAGAATAAAGAATTACGTGAAATGGTTAAAAAATTAAACGTTATAAAACAAGAAAATATGGATTTAAAAAAAAGCATAAATGAGCTCCAGGTAAAAGTAAATCAAATGGAACAAGAAAAGAAAAATAAAAACATTGTCATATCAGGTATAACTTTTTCAGAAAAGGAGGACCTTAATAAAATAACCTACAACTTGTTTAAATCTATTAATTTTTGTCCAAAAGAAGATGATATTGAATCTATTATGAGGATTAAATCAAAAACAAACAACCACCAAGTCTTAATTGAATTAAAAAATAAAAAAGTTAAAAATATTATCATGCAAAAACGAAAAGAAAAAGGATTTATTTTTTTGGAGGAGATTGGAATAAATAACAAAAAATCACCAATATATTTTAACGAAGACCTAACAAAAGAAAATCAACAACTTTTAAAAAAAGCAAGAGATAAGAAAAAAGAACTAAATTTTAGATACGTATGGACTAAGGATGGAACTATCTTCATGAGAAGACTGAACAATTCAAAGATAAAAGTTATATATTCTGAAAAAGACCTTACTACAGAAAATTTATCTGGTGAATAACTTTAAATAGTATTTTATTTTTAGTTCTTAGATATACCTATATTGTACCTTTCATGATTTTAAAAATGATTTATATTAACATACGTAGTATAGGGAATAAGATGAATGAAATCGAATCGTTGCTTATCAATGAAAATATTGATATAATGTTTGTAACAGAAACTTGGTTAAATAGTAATGAAACTGAAAATTATTTTTTTAGAAATTTTTCTATGATTCATAACTGTAGAAATAATAGAGGTGGGGGTATTGCTATTTACATAAAAAATAACATAAATTATACTACCAAAATAATTAAAAGTTTTGAAAATAATCAAATCTTAATTATAAAACTTATGAATGGAAAGTTAAATATAGGTGTGGTATACAGACCTCCATCAAGTAATATTAAGAATTTCATTAATTTCTTTGATTCTATTTTACATTCATACAGTAGTCTTTTTATTGTGGGTGATGTCAATATAAATATTTTAAACGATGATTCTGTTACAAAAAATTATAAACAAATGTTACAAAGTAATGGTTTTAAAATTTTAAATGACCTTAATCAGCCTACTAGAATGAATTTTCAAATAAACTATGGTACTTTAATAGACCATATTATAAGTGACAACATAGAAAATGTGAATACCCAGTTAAAAGATTACTTTTTTACAGATCATAAGATTATTTTCATGAAAATTGATAGCTCTATTTTAAAATCCAACGAAACGGTTAATCAAAAATATGAAACTTTATCGATTAACTTCGATAATATTATAAACAATCTTTTAAATCATTTGGATTCTACTAATATTGAACAATTAACCTTTAGCAATCTTTCCAAAATGATAAACTATGAAATTTCAAAAAATACTGTAACTAAAAAAATGAAATATTGTTTCAATCTTAAAGAAGGTTGGTTTATAAAAGAATTATCTGATTTGATTTCGGAAAGAGATAAATTATATAAGTTATATAAAAAATTCCCTAATAATAATCTTATTAAAAAAAATTTTTTAGAACAAAAAAAAAGAGTTACAAGAACAATACATTTCAATAAAAAAAAATTTTATGAAAACAAATTTAAAAATACGGAAGGAGACATTAAAAAAACGTGGCAAATTTTAAAAAATATGTGTAATAAAAAAAACGAAAACAAATCATTTATCTTGGAGAATAGTAAAGGAGAAAAAATATTAAACGTTCAGGATCAGGCAAATATGTTCAATAATCATTTTACAAAAATTGCAGATAAAATAGTGGAAAAATATAGTATTAAAAAAAACAATTGTGTGCAAATTACTGTACCTCAGAATGAAGACTGCTGTATGTACATTAAAAAAACCAATGACAGGGACATTGTTGAAATTATTAATAATCTTAAATCAAATTCTGCACCTGGAATTGATGGAATTAAACCTAAACATATAAAAAAATTAAAAAACGTTCTAGCCCCTTTTTTATCTTTTCTGATAAACAAATACATTGATTTGGGTTATTTTCCTGATGAACTTAAGGTAGCAAGAATAACCCCTGTTTTTAAATGTGAAGACAAAAAAAATGTTAGCAACTATAGACCTATATCTGTCTTGTCTGTATTTGGTAAAATTTTTGAAAATGTTCTGTACAAAAGATTATTAGTTTTTTTAAAAGAAATAAATTACATCTCTGAATTTCAGTATGGATTTTTAAAAAGAAGAAATACTGAAATCGCAATAACAGAACTTTTTGAATTTTTATATACTGAAATTGATAAAAAGAATAAAATAACAGGGCTGTTTCTAGATTTTAGAAAAGCTTTTGATATTGTAAATCATAAGATTTTACTAGATAAAATGTTTAAAATTGGTATTAGAAATAAATCATTTCATATTTTTCAAAATTATTTAACAAATCGATATCAATTTACTGTAATAAATGGAATTCAAAGCACAAAAAATCTGATTGAATGTGGAGTACCACAAGGCAGCGTATTGGGCCCTTTGCTTTTCTTAATATATATCAATGACATCTTTAATGTTAATTTATCAGGTAAAATGTTACTTTATGCTGATGATGTTGCATTATTTTACAGTGGTAGTGAAAATGAAGTAATTTTAAACATGTCAAATGACATAAGAAAAATTGAAATATGGTGTGAAAATAATATCTTTTATTTAAATGAGGATAAATGTCATTATATGGAAATTGGTAAAAAATTCATGAAATCTAACATTCTAAAAATTAATAATAAAATCATTAAAAAAGTTGAGAATTTTAAATATTTAGGATTACTTATAGACAGTAAATTAAATTTTAAAGACCACATAAACAATATAATATTTAAAATTAATAGACTAACTGGTATGTTCAAAAGGTTTTCACAATATTTAAATTTAAATACTAAAAATTTGCTTTATTTTAGCTACATACAGTCAAATTTAATATATTTATCATCAGTATGGGGCCAGACCTATAAAAACAATATAGAGAGGTTACAGATATGTCAAAATAAGGCAATTAAAGTACTATTTAACTATCCCTATTTAACAAGTACAATTTACCTGTATAATATTATTAAATGTATGAATGTAAGTGAAATAATTTTTTACCAACAAATGAAACTCATTCATAAAATTTCAAAAAAACAATTGGAAAGTAACCTAATATTATTGATAAGAAATAATATACATAATCATAATACTCGAAATAGTGATAATTTTTGTTTTAATAAAACCAAAACTTCAAAAGCAAAGAACGCTTTGGGTCATAATGGTTTAATTTTTTATAATAATTTACCAATTACTCTAAAATCAATAAACAATATAAAAAAATTTAATATAGAACTTAAAAAATATATTTATAATAATCGCATTGTATAAGCCATAATTCGGTTTCAAGAAAAGGAAAATATTGTCTTTTTATAGTAATTTTTTTATATGAACCATATATAAAATCTTTGTATTTTCTTTTGGTTCTGAAATAAAGATATTTGAACTTAAAGTCAGAATCGTTGGAAGATTTTTAGGGTTTTATTTAAAAAAAAAATAACCAGCATGTCCACGGAGATGATACCCTGTCCATGGAGATGGTTAGTTAAAAAAAAAGAGGATTAATAGCTAAATGATTTACAGTTATATATCGCAATAAATAAAATTATATACCTTTGAGGTTTTAACAAATTTATTAGTGATTAAACATAGGAGATTACACACCTACAACTTCTTTTATGAGATCACAACTTTGTAAAAGCATTAGAGAAAGTATTCTCCTTTAAAAAAAATATGTTTTTCTTAAATGACTTTCACTAAATATATGAGAGTAAACATAATATAAGACGAAATGTAGCTAAAGGGTTAGGCAACGCAAGAAAACATAAAACTACATAAACACAAAATATCAGAAAGTTGGGTACATAAATGAAAATAATAGGGAACAAACTAACTTCGTATTGACAGTGATAAATTCAAAAGTAAAACAAGGCTACCATGATTAATAAGAAGGATATTGCTCTTATTTAATGTTACTAAAACTATAAAAGACTTCATCTCTAAACATAAACTTATTTCTTCTTAGGTTCTTTGGCGCTGGCAATTTTTTCTTGATATCAATTAAACTAACGGCTTCCTTATCTTGTACCTCAGGCCATATGAATACGTAGTTTTCTTTTTTAGATGTAAATATTCGTCGCATAAAATTCACTTTAACACTAGCATTGTTCTGAATTTCCTCAATTTGACCAACATAAAAGACTCTTGAATATTGGGGATACTCTACAAGTACGTATTTGCCTGGTTCCAATCGTTTTAAACCAATATCAGGGTCTTCCGAAGATCCATTTTCCTCTGTATCAGTCAAATTATCATCAGAATAGACATCAGAATACCTAAGGCGAGTTTTGTTTGAAACTGAGTTAAATTTTATTTCACCTAAGTGATAATGGGAGCAGGGGATTGATGGTACGCAAGTTAAGCAGCTTAGGGTCCTTATATGTATCATATTACTATATGTAAGAGACCAAATAATTTGTCTAGCTTTCACAATTCCCTTAAAAGGCCTAATAACAAGAGGAATTACGTCATCCACCACTTCAATGTCGTTATCTTGAATAACTTTAAATGTAGCTGTAAAACTAAAGTGTCTAAGTCAGGTATGTCTACACCTTGCGCTACTAGTCTATCGGCTATTCTTTTTACGCAGCCTCCAATCCCATCTGGAGCTCCTTTTCCGTGGCCACTTTCCATAAAATTCCAAGTCATAAAAGATGCTTCAAGTAATTTAGAAATCTCCATTGCAAACAGATAAAACATAGTTTTATTTTTGTATTGAGTATTTGGTCCGTCGCTGACAAAATGGATATTTTCTAGTCAGTAAAAATCGTGACATAGCCCACGAATGTCGCATTTGGGTATCTTTGGAAGATTCACCTCCTCTTACCCCCCAAAAAAAAAATTAGACAGTATTACGATGGCCATGGTCACGTAAGAAACTCCAAGAATTTCAAGATTCTCGGGAACCTCGAGATTTAATATGCAGTGAGACGGCAGCATCCGCAGCACTGGTCGACCGCGGTCACCCATCTTCAAGACTTCAGGTATGAAGCGAGAAAATAAATAGACCAAGAGCTCGCGTGTCTTCTTCAAACATTTTGAGCCTAACTTTCTTCATTGATATCATCCATACATCGATTTGAATTTCAGACTTGATTTGGTTTGAGCCGCTTGGTCCGGTGATGTAAAATACCTTTGTTTATAAAATTCGCGTCTTGGGACAGGACGCACTTGATCCCTCCGACACGAGTAAAGGGACAGGCTGAATAGCTTTACCTTGCTAGCTGTAACCCGTAAGGCGATTCAACCTGGATACATGTCTTGGGGAAGATGGTTTAAACGAGGAAAATTATTCCAAAATGCTGCTGAGAAATGGACAACTTAGAATACCTAAGGCGAGTTTTGTTTGAAACTGAGTTAAATTTTATTTCACCTAAGTGATAATGGGAGCAGGGGATTGATGGTACGCAAGTTAAGCAGCTTAGGGTCCTTATATGTATCATATTACTATATGTAAGAGACCAAATAATTTGTCTAGCTTTCACAATTCCCTTAAAAGGCCTAATAACAAGAGGAATTACGTCATCCACCACTTCAATGTCGTTATCTTGAATAACTTTAAATGTAGCTGTAAAACTAAAGTGTCTAAGTCAGGTATGTCTACACCTTGCGCTACTAGTCGATCGGCTATTCTTTTTACGCAGCCTCCAATCCCATCTGGAGCTCCTTTTCCGTGGCCACTTTCCATAAAATTCCAAGTCATAAAAGATGCTTCAAGTAATTTAGAAATCTCCATTGCAAACAGATAAAACATAGTTTTATTTTTGTATTGAGTATTTGGTCCGTCGCTGACAAAATGGATATTTTCTAACCTGGTATATTGATTTTTAATTAGCTTAAAAAGTGGGTTCAAATGAGCCAAGATACTTACTGGATCATGTCTTAAGCTATTAGAAAGGCTACAGAAGCAGTGGGATTGTAGGACACCATTGGGTCTATCATACCAAACAACAGTGTGTAGCGAAATTTGTTGTTTCGATCCGCCAAAATGAGCGCTCTGTATTTCTCGGAAATATTTACAGGACTAATTTTCCGAAAAATCCATGTGTATTAAAATATCTTGTTCGCTAAGGTGGGATTTGAGGAAATCGATGGATTCATATTGGTGTTTAATTTTTACTATGTGTGTCATATAACTTGGCAGATTTTTTTCTAGTTCTGTAACCAAATGTGATTTGGTGCAAGGTAATTCCAGCTTAACATTTTTTTGAATAATTTTATCCTTGCCCTTTATGTTACACGTTTCACGTTTATTAATCCACTGTTTGTACGAAGTGTTGTCATTTGCGTTAAACTCGCTATACGTTACAGTTTTTACTTTACAAATTTGCCATAGCCTTTGTAAACAATTCTCTGTAGCTGGTTCGCAACATAAGCCTTCTGTTAGGTCCTTTGGATTACTTGGCGTCACCATACCTACCATTTTCATTTTCAATACTAGAAGCCGCATATTTTCATGTGTAATACAGAAGCAGGTTTCTCGGGAAGATACTTTTGGTATTAAGACCCAAAATGGTCTGAACCTACAGAAATGTACATATGAAACTTTAAAACGTTTTTCTTGAAGGCAAAACTTCTTATACAAATTCTTCATAGAATCATTGAGATATAGTTTTGCAAAAGTTAACTGAATCTCATAAATGTAAATTCTTAAGATTTAAATGGTATAAAAAGCCAGACAAAGGCCTGCCGCTTATACCGGGATCGCTCGATTCCCCATAGCAAGTAACCCACATTTCATTCAGATTTATTAGTGATAACTTCGGTATATAATGCAAACAGCAGCTGCCTGTCTCGTGAAGGGACACCTGCTGCGACGATTCGTTTTGTCTCTTTTCCACTAAGGGTAATATTATATTAGCGTATGCAGAGGACGGAGTCATTCGATTTAATTAAGACGTTACGTCTAGACAGATGCTCGTTTAGAACATGATTTATGTGAAACAGTTAAGTTTTAGGTTTTGACCAGTGAAGTGCGTATTATAAGTGTTTTTACTTGGTTTATGTAAGTGAATTTTTATTATAATAATGGCCTTTTGGTGACCTTTTGAGGTAGATGAATGGGAATTATTACATGTTGAATTACCTTCGGTACCGACCGTGGCATCGCCAGTCGAAACATGTCCGGAGTTTAATAAAGATTTACATGTTCAAAGTCAACGAATAATTCTAAATATTTACGGCTGTTTAAAAAAAGAAAATCCGGCACAGTCAGATAAAGCCATTATAACAAGAGTTAACGAATTAACACAACTTTCGATATCTACAATTTATCGCGTAATTAAAACAAGAGATGTTACAGATCATTCGGTAAAGCGAAAGAAAACTAATCAAAAGTTTCAGAAAGTTGACGATGCAGCAAAAGATGTCATTAGACGAATTGTGTACAATCTATATAAGGAAAATACGGTGCCAACATTAGAAATGATCCGGGATAAGTTACGCGATTACCCTGATTACAATTACCAGTCATTGGAAACTCTTCGAGGAATTTTATTAAATTGCGGATTTAAACACACAAAAATTGATAATCGGATGGTTATAATGGAATCGCGCCGTCTTGTTGAACATCGTCAAGAATATTTGCGTAAAATAAAAGAACACCGGGAATCAAATAGGTATATAGTGTATCTAGATGAGACAGGGTTTCATACTCATGATGTTGTTCAGTACGGTTGGGTAGATGAAACTCAAAATTGCAGTTTAAATGCACCGTGTTCAAGAGGAAAGCGCGTGATAACACTTCATGCCGGAGGTGAAAATGGTTTCGTGCCCAATGCACTGCTTTTGTCGGCCAAAAACATAAACCAATCTTCTGCCGATTATCATGAGGACATGACTGGGGATTTATTTGAGAAGTGGTTTGTTGATCAGCTTTTACCGAACATTCCACCAAACTCGGTACAATGGACAATGCACCATATTATTCGCGTATATTAAACAAAATACCGAATAATAATACTAAAAAGGAAGACATTTTAAATTTTATGAGACATAAAAATATGGAAATTCCTGAAAAGATCTTGGTAAAAAAGAGCTGATAAAAATGATAAAGAGTCGAAATTTTAAAAATGAATATGTAATTGATAATCTTTGCACTAGACACGGTCATACCCTGTTGCGGTTACCTCCTTATTATTGCATATTTAATCCAATTGAAATGATTTGGGGCACTATAAAAAAACGTCTTCGTAAATGTAATCAGTCACCAACATTAAGTGCAGTGGTACTGGATAATATTCGACGAGTAATAAGTGAATTGAGCCGTGATATTTGGAGAAACTGTGTAGCCCACGATATAAAAAAAGAAGATGAATATCCTATTTTACCGCCAGTAGCGCCACTTGTGATTCAAAATGCGAATGATTCTAGTTCCGAATCTTCTGACGATTCCAACAGCATGTAGATATTTTTGTTTTATTTTTGATAATAGATTTGACAGGTTTCTAAAATATATAGCATTTGTTGTGAAAACCGCTTTTCACAATGCTCTTCCAGAAAATACAAAGAAACCTTGATAGAAATTCAAGTTTTGAACGAAATTCTTTCAAAAGCGGATAAATATACTTTTGGAAGACAAAGATCTTATGAAAACTTCGAAAGTTTTCAAGAAAAGACGTTTATTGAACTTTTACAGCAACATTGCGTCTACTGACGGTCTCGATTGCTTCAGGATATGAAAAGTAAACTTCAACTACCCTAACAAGCCCTGCCCCTTTTCACTAGATTCGTGATCTGGAGTGACATTGGTTGCTTTTGGAAATAGGGAAAATCTATAAAAAAGCCGGAAGAACGAGGCACAATAGGTGATACAAAAGAAGACCAAGGAATCAAATAGAGTAATGAAAAGGCAAAAGTGAAGTGCCAGTGCGAGTGTAGTGCAAATGCTAGCGATAGTGTGAGTGCGAACGCGAGCGCAAGTGCTAGTGCGAGCGGGCCTGAATACCAATAATTAAGTCAAATATCTAAGTTCCCACATCTTAAGATTACTTAGGTAAATAGCATGTCATGCACATTTAGTTACTTAATACCGTATGTAACATACAAATATCTTAAGGCTAGAGACAAATATTATCTTAAGTAGGACTTTTGTTACCTTAAGGCAATATTGTAAAAATTTTCCTTTCAGGACAGAGATAAACCCCATATTTGTAAGCGAAAATATGGGAGGGTTATAAAAGTTCGGCATGACAACGGGTCATGCGAGCGGTTATAATCTATCGATAGATACTCGGTTTAGAGACTCCGGTCCGAAACCAACTACCCTAGGGGGGGGGGGGGGGGTTTAGTCAGTAAAAATCGTGACATAGCCCACGAATGTCGCATTTGGGTATCTTTGGAAGATTCACCTCCTCTTACCCCCCAAAAAAAAAATTAGACAGTATTACGATGGCCATGGTCACGTAAGAAACTCCAAGAATTTCAAGATTCTCGGGAACCTCGAGATTTAATATGCAGTGAGACGGCAGCATCCGCAGCACTGGTCGACCGCGGTCACCCATCTTCAAGACTTCAGGTATGAAGCGAGAAAATAAATAGACCAAGAGCTCGCGTGTCTTCTTCAAACATTTTGAGCCTAATTTTCTTCATTGATATCATCCATACATCGATTTGAATTTCAGACTTGATTTGGTTTGAGCCGCTTGGTCCGGTGATGTAAAATACCTTTGTTTATAAAATTCGCGTCTTGGGACAGGACGCACTTGATCCCTCCGACACGAGTAAAGGGACAGGCTGAATAGCTTTACCTTGCTAGCTGTAACCCGTAAGGCGATTCAACCTGGATACATGTCTTGGGGAAGATGGTTTAAACGAGGAAAATTATTCCAAAATGCTGCTGAGAAATGGACAACTTTAATCGGACAATTAAGCGAATTGGGACTAGCGGCGGGTTTTTTGCTGAGTGCCTGGCAGGATAGTCCATGAATAGAGTCTATATGCAGGAAAGAGGACGAAAGTCTTCCGCCTTAGTAATTAAATTCAGTCTGGCGGTCTCCACGGTTGTCGTTACGATTGAGTGAAACGCATGAAAGACATGCACTCCGCGTCTCGAAATTAGACGCAGGCTTTTGTACTCAGATGTTGGAAGTCTGCACTTGGTATTTGTTAATTTGGGATAAATCAACGTTCTTGGTCAAGGGAGTCTTGCACCGACTAGAGGGACAAGAACGGTATTCGCGAAACGGCAAAAATGGTTTATTAGACAGATAGTGGTCTAAGTAATAATTCCAGGAAAAAACCTAGGAAAAATAATTATAGTCAAGAGGCGTGGCCCTGGCTAATAACGACAAGAAAATGATATGCATAACGCATCCGAGCCATTATGTGTGTCCTTGTTTCTCAGTTGAATAGCTGATCTCGATCATGACAAACCGCGCGTCGTAAAGGTACGCGCATACGTGCGCGCCTGGGGAACGGACGACGGTGCAAATATAATATAGTTACACTTACTACAAAACGATCATAAAAATAACAACGCATTTATGCCATTAATTTAAAGTCTTAATTATCGGTCGACGGTACGCCCATGAATACAATTATTTCTATGGTTAAACATCGTTTTTGCAGATTCAGCTAGGTTTTGATATACTTATAAATAATATTTGGTTAAAATGTTAAAACTTTTTATTGTGTCCCATCTTAAATTGGTTAGAATATTTTGGGACGCCTATGGCTGAACCTTCTCGGCATTGCTGCGTCAAAGGTGTCGGCTTCGTTACCTTTTTTTGCGGTTTCACTTAACATTAGATAAAGTATACCTTTTTTGTTTTCTTACTTGCCGAAAAGTAATAAAGTCTTTTTTTCCCGGAGCCATTCTGCTACATTCATCCTTTTGGAAGAAACATTCTATTGCATTTTTTATACTGTTGGCGATGGTAACTCTCTTATTTGGTTCAATTTTCTTTGAAGAAAAAAGTTTATATGATCCAAAAGTTCTCATGTAACTAAAACATTTATATTTTTTGACAATTTTTCCCGAGACACATTTTACAAATTCTCGTTTTTCTTCATGCCTAACTTTTTTTTTGAAATTTGTTTCTAGTTGCGCTGTCAGTGCTTCTGCAAATATCAGTTTTTTTTTACAGCTGGTGATACGTCTTGCCCTTCTGTTTCTTTTTCCACGTTTGATCGAGGGCTATTTTTTTTCTTTTGATTATTTAAACGTTTGTTTTTTAACCTGTAGTAACGTAGCTTATACTTCAAATTTTTTTTTCTACTCTTTTCTAGTTCTTTCTTTAGTTTTTCTAATTCTCTGTGGATTCTTGATCTATTTTTTAGTATTCGCTTCCTACCACACTCCTTTCTCGATGAAGGTTCAGCGTCTCTTGACGTGGAGGGAATATCTGATGCTGAAAGGTCGCTTGATGGAATCGGTACTTGTTTTTGATTGTTATGGTCAGCTCTGTATCTTGCGGAAGCTTCTTTCCATTGTCGCCTTATAACTCTTGCAGTTCTTTTCGAGACGTCACCAATAGACTTAATTTTGCCTTCGGCCTTGCGACGGCGATATCTTTTCTTTTCTTCTTGTTTAGCCAGTTCATACACTTCAGGATTTGCTTTAATTTTTTCCCGCCTTCTTCTTTCGCAGTCCCTTTTTTGTTTGCGTCTTTTTTCTGTTTGATTATATTTTTCCATTTCTCTAGAAATAAATGTGGCGGTAAGTTGTTGTGGATAAAAAGAAACACATAACTCATTGGCATGGACACCCGCCATCGCCATGGACAATCTTAGCCCATGGCGATGATGTCCATGGTAATGACAAATTAAAGCATTATTCCATTTGTTAAGTAAATACGATTTTAAAACAGAAAGCTGCTACCTAGAATATCTTTGTAAACATAGGATTTAGATAACTTAACATTTCTTTAATAAAATAGTTGAAAACCTAATCCTCGGTGCCGTCCATGGCGATGATGTATTAAAAAAATACGTACCTGAATTAACACGTGGATCGCTCTTAAACAACCAAATGACGCACAACACACTCAGTGCACGACTGCAGACTGAGAGCTGAGACCGGGTCATAACCGTCTTTATGGTTTACAAAGATTCGATGACGCCACCTAACGGCATTATATCGAAAAACCAATAAGTCCATGGCAATGATGAAATTTTTGGTATCAAAGAGATTGAACGCATATTTTTTTTAATATTAATTTAAAATTAAAATCTTTTCTATATGGGACACGCCTATCACACTTTTTATTCATTTTTGGTAGGTTTAAATCATTAATTTAATATTTATAGGTTCACAGATTACTATTGATATGTGAAGTCGCATGGGTTACAGTCCATGGCGATGATAAAATACGATATTTTTTTAATTTTGAAGAAAAGTGTCTTTTATGAAGAAACTCATTTTAGGTGGAGTTGGTCTAGTGCATCGTCCCAATGTTATACTAGATTTAGCTTTTCTTTTAGGCAAACAGTTTCCTCAATTTTAGAGAGTCACAGTAACTTTTACCATCTGATGATAATCACCCATATAGGGGTATAACACACACGGCGTTTCTATAGCGGTTTCTGCCGAGGCGGCGGCCGACGCGACTTCGGCAGTGGCAAGACACACATAGAGGTTTCGACGCGGTTTCTGTCGAGGCGGCGGCATGGCAAAACAAATCTAGATAGACAGAAGAAAGCAGCATTGCGGTAAGAAAAGTTTTTATTTGCAAATGGATGCAAACCATAAGTCTGTTATTATTTTGTCAATGATTTATCTTCGTTGAAAAACCAAAAAGAAAAGAAATCGGAAAATGTGGATACATCCTATTATAGAACTCCGAGAAGGTGTAAGGATTAACACTTTCATCTCACCTAATTTCTTTTTATCCTCCAGCGGCATCTCGTCAGTAGTGATAATGTTAGTAATTTCTTCCCAACCTTTTTTTTTTAATTCGGTTACTATAATTCGACACTGTCATTTCCCACAATGCCGGACGGGCTTCAACGGCACTTATAAATATTTCACAATCAATATTTCGTGCATCCATTTTCACTGCAGTTCGTAAATTAAATAAAATTATTTGCTTTGGGTCTCAACAAAGACGCTCTGAAAACCGCCGTGTCTGACCAGTCGCATATCATTCCAGGTATTCTAGAACCGCTTCAAGCAAGAAAACAGCTAGCGGCGGATGTATTGGACGCTGCGCCGAGGCGGTTTCAAAACCGCGCGACGCTACCCACCTCTGTATGTGTCTTAAACAATACAAAGGCATATAAACTGGCGCCACCTCTACCGTCATGTCGGCTGCAGCCCATAGAGTATATTTTGTCTATGCTGCAGCCGCGTCGAAAACCGCTGTGTGTGTCATCGCCCATAAAGTACAGGCAAAAAGTGATGTGCATATGCGATTATTAATTTTCAACTAAATAAACGACTTAAAAAACAAAATAAACAGAAAAAACACTATTAGTGTAAAGATGTATAATGTAAAAGATAACAAACTGAACTAACCTGTCGAAGACATGTAATTTAACATAATCCAAAATCTAATATATAATTTTTAAACTAGAGAAAAATAATCTGTCTAATACGTGTAACTTAACATAATCCAAAATCTAACATATAATGTTTAAAGGAGAGAAAAATAATCTGTCTAAGACATTTAATTTAACATAATCCAAAATCTGATATATAATTTTTAAAGTAGGGAAAAATAATCTGTCTAAGACATGTAATTCAACATAATCCAAAATCTAATATATAGTTTTTAAAGTGGAGAAAAAAATAAGACTAAAATAAATCAAAACTCTTGAATTTCCTATGTGAAAATAGTAATTACTGACTTTCGGCTTCGATATCACTGACTTCTGTTTTTTTTTATTTTCCTTAATCCTGAAAAAAATAAAATTTAATGAAAAGATAAGCATACTCAATTCTGTAAACAAAAAATAGATGAAAAAGTAATTTAAATATACTTACAGCATTCTAGGTTTGAGAAAAAGTTTCAAAATTGGAGTGTCACTTTTAGGTGAATTACTTATTGTGGTATAGCTGCGTAGCACACCAAAGGTAGAAATATACTTTATACACTGGAAATATATAATTGTTTAGTATTATCTTACATCCTTCTATTGCATCTTTCTGTAGCTTTGGTAAGGAAGACCGCCACTGCTTCTTCCACTACCTTTTCTATCACAGCCTTAGTATCTGTATTTTGTTTGCAAACATCTGAAAATAATTCAGAGAAGTACTATTATTGGTAATTAGTAGTATTAGTAAAGTATTATTTTAATATGTGAAACACTACAGTCACTTCATCACACACAAGTCCGGGAACTATTCTCTTAATTATTTCTTTAACATTATATCCCCCAACATGAACAAGTTTCTTTACCTAAAAATGACACATAAAAGCTATTGTAATTTCCGTTTATTTTGAGTTTTTCTTGCATTCTCGCGTAGGCGAATAGGTAAGAACCTTACCAAAAATTCTTTAACTTTTAAATCATTAGTTTTTTTTCCAAATTCATGAGGTCTTCATGAGATCTTGCAGGCATATCAGGATCAGGTGCTTCAATTTCAGATACAGCTACACCTCCAGATTCTTTTGAATTTAATAAAGCAGTGATTAATTCACTGTTTTGTCCCACTCGGCCATTTATAATGTGCAGCAGTCGAATAACTTGAATGAAAAGCTCTGCAAGGATTAGAACAAAAATTATATAGAAAGAAACTCTAGATATCTTAGTTTACCTTCGTGTTTTATACATGAAGAGCATTTATTCTCACAATTATTTCCTAATGTTGCCATTTTTTTCCCAAGTTGTTTCTTACATTTAAGACTGCTTGGGAACTCGTAATATTTAGAGAATCAGTTCCTAAAAAACAGTTAACATTAATTTTGTGGGTCAATAATTCAAATAAAGAGAAAAAAATATATTATATCTACTTTGAACTTTTGGAGGAGTCGGATAGTTAATTGGTGACCTCGAGACAGTCATTTTAATCCTAGGTGACCTCCTCATCCCAACTAGCAAAATAGATCTCCAAAAGGACAAAAGTATTATGTAGGTATCCGTTAGTGCTCTTTAAAGAAGAAGTCAATTCTATAATGCCCGGAGTTAAAACCATTTTAGCGAACGAACCAAATTATCCCATAATATAGTTGTAAGAATTAATATACAACAAATATTAAAGTACAAAAGGCAATCAGATGTATCTCCGTTTTATTAGCGTTGTATAAATATTTATATCACCTTTTATAAAGCCTTTTTAAAATAGTTATAAAAGATATATACAGGAGCTGTATAGATAGTATAGTAATTGCTAATAAAACTACTATAAAATAGTTTTATATACATTTTATAACAAGTTGTGTAGCTCACTTTACAACCATTTAATAGAAGTGGTATATATTTAGAGAATACAACTCTTAAAGAACTACTTTACAACTATTTTATATCGTATTTATAATCTTGTCAAATTGTCACTATTATAAAATTCTTATAACATTAAAATGCAGTTTATTAGAATAAACCGTGTACTAACACTGCGTTATACAACTTAACCTCATTTTCGTTCATCCTTACATAAACATGAAACAGAAATTTCTCAGTGGAAAAAAATTAAACAAAGTGGACATTTTAAAAGAACCCAAATAATTTCTTTTTAATTTGCAACTCATTGTGAACCAATTTGGTTCTGGAGTTGTATCCACTTTATTTTGAAGTTTGTATGCACATTTTCTAGGCCAAAATAATGTATTGGTAGTTTCCCATGATTCTGGAACAATTGTCAACTCCTTTGTGCCCTTTTCTATTGTCTGCACTATTTTAAACATGATTAAACAATTTAAAGACAAATATGTAATAATAATTGCACGACGTGAAAAGCTCAGGATTAAATTAAAACAAACGATGATACAAAATAATTTTTAGGTTAACTCCTTTAACTGTGCTGACCACAACATAATTACGACTAAATACTTATTTAAAGCAGTTGTTTTTATGCGTTATACGGAAATTATGTTGTATAAAGTGGTCTATCGACGCGCTATACAATTGTTAAGGCACGAGGTCGAGGCTGAAAACAGGGTTGCCGAATTGTAAATATTTTAAGATTATGTGTTTGGGTTCGACAAAAATACGAAACAGAAGTTAAGATTCACGTTGTGCAATTAATTAAATAAGTATTTGTTTTTGCGTTTAAATCATGTATAAAATAATGCAGATAATAGAAGCAAAAAATGAATTATTAACAATAATTGTTCCAGCATCCTGGCAAAATAAGTAGCTACCTATATCAATACATTATTTTTTTGATCAAAAAATGCGCATACAAACTTCACTCGTTGGCTTATAAAGGTAACAATTAAAAAAAAAGAAACAACAAAAACGTTGGTATATCCAACCCGTTAAATGATGAAACTTTTTTTTATTATAATAAAAATATGGAGAGGTAAAAATTACGCCAAACAAGTTCCTTTTGCTACATGACTTTTGACAGTAGTAATAAAAGTGTTTGGCTCAAGGTGGTCCCAAAACTTAAAAAGTTTCTCGACTTTTGTCTAGTAATACATTTGCCTACTTAAAAGTTGGCAACGCTTCAAAAATGGTAAAGATGGTATCTATGAACGGCACTTTTAGCGCATACTTAGACAACATTACTCAACTAAAGCCTCGTATAATGACTTAAAAAGAACTAACGACACTTTTAGCGCGTACTTAGATAACGTTACTCAACTAAAGCCTCGTATAATGACCCAAAAAGAACAAAAACATTGTATAAAAAATCCGCCATGTTTTTATCAGTTATTTTCCTGTTTCGACTAACGCCATTGTGAAAAATTAAAGTCTTAAAAGCAAAATACCCATTAATTACTAAATTTTTTGGAGAAACACCATCATTGTATAATTATTTTATCATTTACTTAATAAATCTTGCCCAAAATATTAAATATAATTTTTTTTTTGTTAAATTTAAATGAACCTAATACACTCAGTTTATGATAAAGAGAAGGCGCTTGCATTTTTTACTGCAAAAGTATATATATTTTGTCAGAAAAATTTGCCGCGCACCTAAAATTATCGTATAATTTGCGGTTTATTCAAGATTCTATGATTACATGATTAACATATTTTTATATTAAAAAGGTAACATCGCCATTTTAAAATTACGAAATGTTATCCATATTGTACTTCCTTGCTGAACGTAGGCTATATATTATTCTTGCGATATTTTGGTGTAGTTCTTCAATATTATAAAATTAAAAAGTTGTTTAAGATTTACCAAATTTTCATAGATCTCTTTGCATCTGTATAACCCCTTATATGATACGATGAATTTGTAACACCTTAAACAACACTGTATAAATATTTTTAAATGCATTATATACTGTGTTATAGGAAGCTTAAACAATATGTTTATAATGCAGTTTTTATATGCCTATTAAAATAAATGTGTTGTATAAGGCAGCCCAAGGTATCTATCTATATAACAGTTTTATAATTGATATTTAAGTATGCCTATATAAATTGTATAATGACCGTATAATGCCACAATACAGACACTATACTATTAAAATATTTTATAAAAATGGGCCTTTTTTGGTTCTGTAGCTATCGTATTACGGTTTAAAAACTGCTTTTAAAATAATTTGATTTTATCAACTTTCATTGTGTAGCTGTTTAAACAAACATTATAAATATCATTTTGCTAGTTGGGCAGCGGTAACTCATCCTCATCAGAGCTTGAAATAAATCACTTATTTCTCTTTCTAGACCGCTTGGGTTCCGTGCCCTCTATTACAAGTAGAATTCCTTCACTTCCACTTTCCAAACAGCTGTCATATCTCGCCTTTGTAGCCCTGGCTGTTGCAGTGACAAAGGATTCATAAGCATGCTTGCTTAAAAGTTCAACAGCATACTTTCTCCAATAATCTTTTGGTGACTGTTGACTTTTTATAGCCGTTGAAATTGCACTATGTGATGATGTATTAGGCCACAAACATATCTGTTGTTCTCCTTCTTGAGTTAGCCTTACAGAGGGTACAACTTCAACAGTGTTTCCTTCAATAAAATTTATTATTTGGTATCCACCCATAATTATTATATTCAAAGTCAAAGTCAAAGTCAAAATAAGCTTTATTGTATAAGAATAAAAATTCTCATTAACAAAGCAACCTTAAATAACTTATAACTAATAAATAAATACATTTCACTTCATAAAATCAAAAATTCAAAACGAGGTACTATGGATATTGTAATATCTCCTCTAAAGTAGCCATTAGATATTGTATAACTTGGCAAATGTATAATAAGATTTTTCATATTGCTCATTTCCAAATCTAAATTGTCAATTAAATACACATAATAATAGTTTACACTATAAATCAATTTAAAAAGTTGATATATATATATATATATATATATATATATATATATATATATATATATATATATATATATATATATATATATATATATATTTAAACAGAGTTTAAATATTTATCATATGCACATGCATTGCTTCATTTTGTATGAAATGAATTCCAATTAAAATAAAACATTTTTATTATAGTGTCTACTGTTACCATACACAATACATTATACAGTCAACAGAAAGATTAATTAAATCCACTGATTAAATAAAAATAGAGCAGAATATTATTAAATATTTGATAGGTTGTCCTCAAAAAATTCTTGTAGATTATAATAAGCTTTATCAATCAATAATTTACGAACTTTCTTTTTAAAAATTTTTTCTGATGGGCATGTTTTTAAATTATTAGGTAGGTGATTGTAAATTTTCAAGTTCTCATATATAACAGACTTCTTGGTTAGAGCAAGAGTGGGTTTTGGTAATTGTATGTTTATAGATTGACGAGTATTATAATATGTATTTGCAGAATTGAAATTCTGACGATTTTTAAACACAAGACATACTGTTTCTAAGATGAATAAGCTATAAACTGTTAAAATTTTTAATCTAATAAATAATAGCTTACAATGATCTCTTGATTTAGCTTTACATAGATATCTAATAGCACGTTTTTGAATTATAAATAATGTGTTTATTAAATAGTAATTTGACATTCCCCAAAAGCAAATTCCATATCTAAGATGGGATTCTATTAAAGCATAATAAACAGTTTTACCAATTGAAAAACCAAGTTCATTAATTATAACTCTTACTGCATAACAACCTGAAGATATTTTTTTAGACAACGTAATAATGTGAGAGTCAAACTTCAGTTCTTTATCTATAATCAAACCAAGAAATTTAGTATTTAAGCGGCTCTCAATACTTACATCTCCAATTACCAAATCCTCAATATTACATTTAAAACCAAGAATATTTGTTTTATTAAAGTTTAATACTGAACTATTTGTATCGCACCAGGCTTTAATTTTAGCAAGGTCATGATAAATATATTTTTTTAATAAATTATGATCAGTACTGTGCCATAATACAGTTGTATCGTCTGCAAAAAGTGTGAATTGGCCATTAATATATAAATTGGCTAAATCATTTATAAAAAGTAGAAATAATATAGGTCCTAATACTGAACCCTGAGGTACACCTCTTTTTATATTTTGAATAGAAGAATAAGTATCACCTATAAATACTCTTTGTTCACGTTCAGCAAGATAAGATTGGAACCAAGAATATGAAACGCCTCTAAAACCATAAAAATAAAGTTTCTGGAGCAAAATTTCATGACTTACACAATCGAACGCTTTAGACAAGTCACAAAAGGCTGCAGCAGCAATTCCACCACCGTTAATATGTGTATATAAGTTTTCTAATAATCTAAATATAGCATCATTGGTACTATTATTTTTTATAAACCCAAATTGACTTTTAACTAAAATATTATTGTCATTTATAAACGAAGTCATTCTAACTTTAACTAATTTTTCAATAATTTTTGATAGTGTAGATAACAAACTAATTGGTCTAAAATTTGAAGGTTCATTTAGTACTCCTCCTTTATGAACAGGAATCACTTTAGCTAATTTTAAGTACGATGGAAATGATCCTGATTCCCAAGATAAGTTACTTGCTTGTGCCAAAATACAGAGTACTCTATCTGGTAAATTAAGAAAAATTTTTGCAGATAATCCATCTTCACCAGACGAATTTTTATTTTTAATTGCTGAAATAATTTCTTTTAATTCTAATAAATCAGTTGGGATTAAGTAAAATGAATTTAGTACTGATTTAGTCATATATTTAAGTGGATTTTCTAGAGAAGTAATATTTTCTGTCATTTTTTCAGCTATAGTGCAATAAAAATCATTAAGTGTATTAGGTGATAAATGTGGCTCATTTATTTTTTGAGAAAATTTATTACTATTACATATATTATTAACTATTGACCAGCTTGTTTTTTGTTTGTTGTAAGCATTATTTAGTCTATTATAATAATAATTGTTTTTTGCCTTTTTTATTAATTTCCTATAAATTGCCCTATATTTACAGAAGTAATTATGAAAATGTAAATTATCAGTATATTTTCTAATTGTATGAAGAGACCGCAGGTTAATTGATGAGGTTTTTAGACCTGTAGTAAACCAAGGTGATTTCTTTTTTAATTTATTTTTTTTATATAGAAAACATCATTAAAAATAGCAAGTATATATTCATAGAAGGTTCCAATCGGATCCTGAGAGATGAGGACATTTTCCCAAGAAGTACTGTTGCAAAATTGAAAAAATTTATTATAATTATTATTACTAAATATCCTACCAAATTTATATCTGGGAGCAGATTTTATTGAATTATTGATTAGAATATGACAATTTACAGCATTATGATCAGATAAAGCAGCATTAATCACTGAACATTTAATTTTTTTATTTCCTAAATTAGAACAAATATAATCAATTAAAGTAGCGGAATGTTTTGAAAAGCGTGTTGGTGTTGTAATATGCATTTCAAGGTTATGAGATAGCAATAAGTTTTTTAGTCTTAAGGTTGAATGTGAATTTTTGTCCTCAAAATTAATATTAAAATCTCCAGATAAAATAGTATTTGCAGAAATAGGAATTAAAGAGAGCAGGTTATCAAGACCATTTAAAAAAATATTAATATCTGAAGACGGTGATCTGTAAATGCAAATAACATATAAATTTTGATTAGAGGAAAAAACAACAGAGAATTCAAAAATACCTTCAATTAAAAATTTATCAAATTTGTTAATGAGTTCAAGATGATTGTAAATTAAAAAAATTTACTGACTAATATCATAGTACCTCCATGAATAGATCTTTTTCTACAAAAACTAGATATAATATTATATTCTTCAATGTTGATTATTTCATTTTCTTTCAGCCAGTGTTCGGTTAGTAAAACGAAATTAGGAAATTCTTGTTGATTCAGAAATATATTTAACTCATCAGTCTTATTCTTGAGTGATTGAATATTAAGCAATAATAAAGAAACATTGTTTTTTTCTATAATTTTTTTTTCGCAATTGAAGGACTCCAAAAATTTAATTGGGATGGTTCAAATTCCATTGTCATTGAACTGCTTGAATTACTATCAATAATTGTAGCAATATAATTTGTTTCATTTTCATTGTAATTTCGGCTGTAGACATATTTTTCATTAAATGAAGATATACTTATATCTCCATTTTTACTATCTTGATATTTCGGGTTGGTTTCAGTAATTTTAATGTTAATTCCATTTATATTGTCTTGATTTACTTTTGTACAGATATCTTTTTTATTCATAATTGTGTTATTACTGATAAATTTAATTAATTTGTATTTCTGACTATATGTTAAGCAACCATTTATGCTACTATAGAATTCATCAGAATTAAAGTGTATTACACATTTATTTAAATTTTTTAAACTTGAACTAATTATTTGATTTGAAAAATAAATTTGTTTATATTGGGTCTATCTCTAAAGTATGGAGGAGATATAAAAATTATTTTTGACTTTATTTCATCTAATTGTTGAAGAGTTTTTTCATCAATCTGAATACCTTTCTTTGCATTTTCAAGTCCAACAAAGAGAATTATCCAATCATCACATGTTAATTTATTGTTAATTAGCAGTAGTTCATTGATAGCTTCTTCCCATAATATTTTATATTTGCATTGAAAATTTATGTCAAAATTATTTATAGTAGTGTTTTTGAATAGTAATCCACAACCTTTAGCACAATAATCACCTAAAATTAATAATTGTTGTTTTTTAACACTTGTTACTATCGTGTCCATAATTTGTTCCTTATTTACTGTAATTTCTTGATATTTTTTTTTATTCATATCATTAATAAGTGATTCATTCTCTGCGCTTAAAACTTCAATAGAGGTAATCATGTTGTTTTTTGTTTCAGTCAGATCTTGTACTCTTTCTTCTAAAATATTTTTTAAAATTTCAAGATCATTAATTTTATCTTGTAATAATTTATTCCTTGTCAATATCATATTAATTTCTTTACTTTTATTTTCAATAATTTCTTTTTGTTCATAAATTAGTTTCTTGTAAGATTCTTCATTAAAAGTAGGTGAACTAGAAATTTTTAGGTCATATTTTATTTTTTTGTTATTTCTTAGTAAATAAGGATAACCATCTTTATTAATTTTATCATGATATGGTTTATGATAATCACTACATTTTGAGCAACACCATTCATTTTTCAGTTTTTTTATTTCATTTGCCTCTTTTTTAGATAAAAATGAACAGTTTAAACAAAGCCAACTTTTGCAAATACAACAACAAATAGAATATCCATTTTTATTATTAATATTAACATTACATAATTTACAACTATCATTTTTTCTTTCTTTAGATGTACTAGCTTCAATTTCATCTTGTGTATTAATAGTAAAATCTTCAAAGTATTGTTTATTTTTATTATCTGATGGATATTTAGGAGAATTATATATACTTTTATCAGAATTTTGACTCTCAACATATTCTTGGCATGTTTTTTGTTGATCATTTATGGTATTAAAATCTTGATTGTTTACCTTTATTTGATAACCATTAAAATTTAGGTTGACAACTTCGTCTTGATTATTATTATCAGGTAGTGACATTGACATAAATGATTTATTCCTTTTCTTATTTTTAAAATTTTTCATATTAATACTTAAGCTGGATACTTGTCTAGATTTTCACCAGTAATCTGAATAATATACTTTATTTTACGTAGTTTCCTGAATATAAAATGTGTATAAAACTATAAAAATTAAAGGTATAAAATTGATTACTTTTAATACGTCAGTCTATCAGGTTCAAGGGCGACAGCTTAAATTAAATTAAATCTACAATGATACCAACCAACAGTATAATATCGCTACCTCAATACTACAACTAGATATCTCTAAATTCGTAGACTGGAGATAATGTGATTGGCCGAAAATTCACTTAAGTAAAAGTGAGGTTTATGTAATATGCATTTAATATTTTTTCTTCATATGTTATCCTACTAACATGATTTTTTTACAGACGTAAGATTTAATTTGAAGTTATAGTATACGAAACAAAAAAAATACTTGTTGCAACAAACGAATATAAAAAGATGTAGTGTTACCCACATTAAGTAAGTCTAGAAAAAAATAATAAAGGCAATGGAGTTGCAGAAAACTAGTTTAATCTTAATTTTTAAACAAATCAACTTTTTAGAGCCAAGCCAAAATGATCCAACCGAAATAAATACAACAAACAGAAATAAAATACAATAACTAGAAAACTTAGGTTATCTTGTTGTTGCAATTATCTGATATGTGGTTTGAAAAATATCCATATTTCATACTTGTAATATTTAGAAAATGACGCATCGCCTGACGTCTCTGCTTGTTGCACGCAAATATTATACGAAATCATAATGGGCAATGGAGTTATCTAAAAAATGGCAATTTTCGAGTTATCTAGTTGTGGTATTGGTGTGGGTAAATCTGTGGTATTCAGGTAGCGATATGATTATGATACCAACATACTTTTGTATATGCTATGTTGTTCGGATGTTTACATCGCGGCAACTGGTGATCAGGCGCGGCCCGTGAGTTTTTTTACAGGTGCGGGTCAAAATTTTGTGGGCAACTAGTGATATCAACGCAACAAGCAAAATACACTTTTTAATTAAGAAAGGTTTTTTAATAATGTGCCAAGAAATTATTTACCTACAAATAAACACTGCAAAAATCATAAATTTTGTACTGCAGAATATTGAACATTACTACTCTTGATGTTTATGACTTTTAGCATCACTTTTCTGTTTATGGCTTTTTTCTATGTGTTTTAATACTATAAATTAGTAGATTTTAGCGGCTTCCGCTGTGATAACTTTAGCGTCTCCTCAATAGATGTCGCGCCTTGTACTAAAAGCCCAGAATATAAACAGAACAAAATTCTGAGCTAAAAGTGTA
Source organism: Philopedon plagiatum (assembly GCA_963971165.1). Lineage (NCBI taxonomy): Eukaryota > Metazoa > Arthropoda > Insecta > Coleoptera > Curculionidae > Philopedon > Philopedon plagiatum. The sequence goes on along the minus strand of OZ020193.1, from coordinate 24,865,271 downwards.
ATTATTCGTAAAATAAAATTAGGAACGCTGCCGAAACTCCGTTTTCTTTAATAAATACAATACTGGCGACTAGACATAGTATAGTAATACGATATTTGTCTACGCACGTGCAGGCTGTAAGCTGTAGTAAATATGAGATTGCCAACAATTTTAAAAATATCTTATCGAGGATACACGCCAATACACCTTTTAGAGCCGATCTAATTTTTTAAATAACAAAAATTTAAAAAAAACTTCTTGCACCAACACAGACTCGAACCCGCGATCGTCAGATCAACTCGCTCATTTCAAACATATATATTAATCAAAAAGTAACATTTACATTTCATTCTTACACTAATTTACAACAATAAGAATTCCAGGTACGATAATTACAAAAGTGCATATCCACAAGGAAGAAGCAACCAGGGGGCTGGTTGGACCCGTTGTTAGCCCTGGGGGAAGAAATAAAATGTGCGACGGATGATTCCGGCTCCATCCGGAGAGACCTTTTAGAGCTATTGATATTTGAAATCCCACAAGGGGAAAGGATTATATACAAGTTCTTAATAATAATATTTACAGGTGATTTTACTGGAATAGATTCCTAAAAACCAGCTTCAAAATTCAGGTACCACGTAGCGTTATATACAGTCAGAAGTATTTTATGTTCATTTACAGATTCTTTCGCTCACCTCCATTCACTCACTCTCATGCATACTTCTTTCATTCTTATGTACATCTCATTCATTCATTTATTGCATATTTACATGGTTTTCAACTAGCTAGAATTGATGTTGGTTGCTCCAGTGACACTGTGTTAGTGAGGATTTTTCAATGGGATTTGTCGCTCAAATTCCCCCCGAGTGAATTTGCGAAAGATTGTCGTTAAATAACGTATTTCGAGACAGACTATGATCTCGAATCGTTATTGACTGCAAATCTCACGCTCAGAAAACCTCTGCAAGGAGCTTTTTAGGCGCGGTTGGGGCGAAAAACGGCCCCTCCCGGCTTCTACCATGAATTTCTACTTCGTGTTTGCAAAGAATATCCGGGAAAGCCGTCCTGCCTAACACCGATTTCCCCTGATTCGATTTTCAGAATAGATTGAATTTCGTCCCCATTGGAATTTTCTATCCCCAAGGTTCCTAAATCCCGTCCCAGGGTTTGTCTTGGTACGATCCTCGGATACGTACGTCCAATTGTTTGCGATTTGTTCTTCAAGGCGCAAACAGCCTTGTTTCCCGGACTACTAAGTGACGTTCATTAAGTTTAACTACTCAGAGTGAAGGTCACCTGAAACGGAGCCATCCGTGGCGCCTTACTTCTAAGTTACCTTAAGCCTATCACCTTGTTGCCCAGTTTGTCAATGTCGAGGGATGCCAGGTACCTACGCATGGTACCGATTGGACAAAGACTGATAGCGCGTCTGTCTTTGTCAGGGTGAACCCACCATCCTTCCCCGCTAGCTGGAAGTTGCTAACAGTCCACCAAGGAAGAGGTGATGATAATGTTTAAAAATCCAAAAGAAAGTTTTTTCAGAAGGTATCTCCTGGAGGGGACAAAGCCCGGAGTAGTGCAGGAGACCTTCTAAGAGTTAAGAATGCCGGCACGGGCATGTCCAGCTAATTATATGTTTGGATAGTTGTGATCACCCGAACATGAAATTTTGCACGGTGGGAATTTTTGTGTTTCTAGTCCATGTTAGTCATTGTTTGAATTTACTTTTTAACAAGGAAAGTCCTGTCCTGTCTGTATAGCCACGCGAACCCCTTATTGCTATTTGTACATAAGTTGCGCGACTATAACTAAAGTTTTTACTGAACTATGGCCAGAACAAAAGCCGCTACCTAAGTACTTCCCTATATTAAAGTATTTCAACACTATATGCTAAATCACTCTATGAGCGTCTTTGGCTTTTGGCTATTTCGACGGGCACGGTAGCCGCCGATCTAGCCAATTAACCCTATTTTCCTAATCACTATCTTATTTGCATCGCAGCACTTATTTTCTATGACGGGACGTAGTCAACTTTAACCTATTTACAACGCTTATCCTACGTGACTGTACGTAGTCAACGTTAATCCTAATTTGTAACTCCTATTTTACCTTAGGTACGTACCTATCACGCATTCGCATTCACCTAATTTTCTATGTACTTAGAAGACGTCCGACTATCTCACACTATTGCGGTTCGTCGACCGCTCCCCAGGCGCGCACGTATGGGCGTACCTTTACGACGCGCGTATTTGTCTTTTACCAATTCAAGATCAGCTTTCTCAGCTGAGAACCAAAGGACATACATAATGTCTAGCTCCATTATGCATGTCTCTTTGTTTTTTATTAGCCAGGGCCACGCCTCTTGACTATATTTTATTTTTCCAAATTGTTGATTAGCGACTTTGGCTAATGTCCATTGACTACTTTGTCCTTTTCCTTAGACACTCCACATCGTCTGGATGCGTTATGCCTCTTTTATTTTGTTGTCGCTGGCCAGGGCGACGCCGCTGGACCAGATGTGTGATTTTTTCCATATTGGATTATTTTTGCCGTTGTCTAAATTGTAACTTAGCAGGCGTCCAGGCTACCTGTCTAAGAAACCATTTTTATCTTTTTGTGAATTCCGTCGATTCCTTTTTTGAATACCATTTTTTCCCAAGACACGTACTCAGAAACTGCTTCTCTCGAACATTAGTAAGGATCAGTGGCTTTGGCAAAGTATTTTCCGGTACTTATATCGGAGAGCACTAAGTACGTCTTTTCCCAAATTACGAATCTTCAGACAGCCTTGCCTGTCCCGTGAGTGGACTTTAGTACTGCAGAAGTTTGGTAAGCCGTTACCCCGCTAAGGGGATTTAGGCGTTGACCAACCATTACCCCGCGAAGGGGATTTAGGCATTAACGAACCGTTACCCCGCGAAGGGGATTTAGATGACGTCTCCTCTAACAGCTTTATTTGACCATGATTTCTCTCAGCCGGGCAATGCCGAAGGACTAAGAATTTTTTCGGATTATTGAAGTGAGGTGCGCCCTTTCCTCAGACGCACACTCCCCAAACGATTATTAACTGATGATGAGTTAATATGAATTTTGTCGTCATTGATGAGCAATGAATTTACCGGAGATCAAGTTCCTTTATCTGGGTACGAAAAAACCGCCAGACTAAGAATTTTCCTGCCATCTTACGATTAAAGGTTATTAAAGCCTTTCCCAACCGACGTGCAAGATCAGAGTCCTCAGACTAAGTATTCTCTTGTTTACGAACCTGAAAGCGCCCTTTTTTCCCCAACGCAGTCACAAGAGCAAAGCAGCTCGGTTAAACTTTCGATTCCCAGACAAGATCGTTTATCCCCCGTTGCGGCTCCCCAGGTCCAGAAGGGTCTCTGGGAGCATGTATGTCCTGGTGGTCGCCCAAAACTCCCACGCTTTGTGAAGACATGGAATTTATTTTGGAGCGACGGATTTTATTATTTTTTTGCGCGAAGAATTTTTTCGACAACGAAATTTTTTTAATCCCACCTCAGCCGACACACCGCCTCCAGTTCGAGGACAATGCTGCTTCGGTATTTGGCGAACTATGGCTATCCCGGCTGCATATTCGTTAACTGCACCCATTATAGACCGTTCGGAAAGCCGAGCGTTGCCTTGTTAACTGCAGATGATATAGATAAACTTCGCAACTATATCGTCTGCACTTAACTGATTCTGTCATATTGGTATGCTGACATTTATGAATTAAACTATCGACGTTCTGGAAAAATTTTGCTATTGTAGCGTCCGCGCTTAACTGTACGACGCGACAGTGATAACAAACACGTGGTTACATAAAATTTTCAAAAACATGGATTCATTGCCGACAGATTTTCAATATTATAGGGCTGATAGTACTACGATTAGGACAACGTTAGGAGACAAAGAGGCAGTAGAGGTAAGCAAAATATTAGTTTACAATGAAACCAAGCATATTTTATTCCCGCGAAAAAACACGGTGTGCATAACATAACCTACGAAAATATATATATAGGTTTTCCTATCTCACTTGGGTTAGTGTTTCAATGTACTAAAAAGTATAAAATAATGTAATTTGCTTAAAATATTTTAATAAAATGCGTGGATTTTACTGCTCATATAGTTGCTACATATTAATGTTTAATGACTAAGTACCACAATAGAATGCGTGGGCCACTTTGTTCAGAATAAATCAAAGGCGGATATGCTCCTTCAAAAGCAATTGAAAGTATTGAAACTAAACTCTAAAGCGCCCCACAATTTTTGTTGTTGTACTTATTCATTAAACATTAATATAGGTACGTATGTAGATATGTAACAACTATATGAGCAGTAAAATTCACGCATTTTAACAAAATATTTGTATTTTAAGCAAATTAAATTACTATATACTTTTAAGTGCATTTAAAGAGTGTTTGTTTAGTTTTTTTTAACTATAATTTTACTTCCACATCACCAAGTGATGGGAAGTAGGTATAGTAACGGTCCAAAAATTTTCAAAAATTTATTTTAGCTAAATCGGCTTAAAATGTCCCAAAACGGGTAGAAAAACTAACTTGAGCAAAAAAAATTCTGT